>JARPMR010000005.1:18887674-19276024 GCA_029955525.1 Oeneis ivallda
CCGTCTACGTTGACCTTGACAGGAGACATTTTGCTACGACCTTCCAAAATTATAAAACGGCGAGTTTCAACGTATTTTAAAATAACCGTTGACCCGGGGATCATTATAATTTATGCAAATTGTATCAGTTTTTTTAAATGTCGATACGTGTATGATAATCTATATATATAAAAGAAAGTGGTGTTAGTTACACTATTTATAACTCAAGAACGGATGAACCGATTTGGCTGAAAATTGGTGGAGAGGTAGCTTAGAACCAGGAGACGGACATAGGATACTTTAAAAAAAAAAAACAGAACAGCGGATTGATGTGATTTTTTGCATGGGTATAGTAATGGATGTAGTAGTGGTTCCTCAGACCGGGAGAGCTACTTTTTATCTCGGATAATGAAAGAGTTCCCGCGGGATTTTTAAAAACTTATTCCATGCGGACGAAGTCGCGGGCATCAGCTAGTAATTGATAATTTTTGTACTCTTAAATAATTATTTAAACAACGCCCAGTAGGAGCTTGTACAAATGTAGTGACCAACTGGAATTAACAGCACGCATTTTCCGAGAATAATCTGACACGATGGTCCCAACTGGTTTGGAAGTAAACAGATGATGTAGGTAGGAACATCCGTGAGTAGTTTATCCATTGTCCCATACAAAGTGATGTACGGAAGGAAACTCTACAAGGGATCATGTGATATCTAGCCGGGAAGTGCCAAGTAGCTCATCCACTTAAACAAGATAAGCCGGGATCGGCATCAGGTTTCATTCAAGCGTAATTAGAATTTTGCTTAGGACATGTTTGTGCTGCAAGGTGGTCTTTACTGAATCGACAAGAATGGAAGATAGCATAATATTATAAGAGAACTTACCTAGCGTCACCGCGGGTATCTATGCTCTACACACAATTTACAACCTTACAATTTTATTTTTCCAAAATCTTTTTTCCTTTCAAATCACTTACTTTCTCTCCTCCAAGGTCCTCTTTAGATTGATCGATATAATATAATCAATTAATTACGTGATACTGTTACAAGCTTTCCCCCACGATTTCGTCCGCTTAGAGTTAGGGTTTTCCGTGGAGAAAAGGCTCTCAACTATCCCCAAGAAATCAGGTCGATCCTTTGCTCCTTTGCTGCGTAATTGAAGAAAAAGTAAACAAATATGTACACTTTTGCATTTATAATATTATTAGTTAGGAATATAGAGATAGTTAGATTCGCTAATTAATGATCAAACCAAAACCAATTAAGTACCACTTAGTATTTTGAATTCTGTAAAATTGGGCACGGTAGATTAGTTGTGCATGATTAGCATGACAATAGAGTGGAATAGATGTCAGAGGTCACAGCGATGCCCTTAAAACCCATTGAATTTGTACATGACATATCGGGCATAGCACACAAGCAGGCAGACAATGCGCTACCCACACAGTATTTGCTTGTTTATGACCGCTGTCTACAGATTATTTGCTCAATCTTGTGTCGCGTGGAAGGGAAATTCGCCACAGGCAATTTAAATTTCATTGTGCCTTATGCCTTTATCTGTACATATCTTTGCGTCAGTTTCAACAACTCACGCAGCGCCTGTGTATTCCTTACTAATATCCTTATCTTTATTAATATTCATATCGTTACTTATATTTTTCTCCTTCCTAATAATATCCTTGTCCTTACTTATATCCTTATCATTACTAACATTATTTTCCTTACTAGTAGTATTATAAATGTGGAAGTGTGTTTGTTTATCAATCACGCAGTAACCGAGCCTCTGATCGATCTAATTTTTTGCATAGTTGAGGACTTGGAGTAACAATTAGCCTATTTTTTCCGGAAAAATAAAGAATTTCTGGCGGAATTTTTAGAAATCTTACTTCACACGGACGAGGTCGAAGCTAGTAAAGGTAATTAGTATTCGGATCCTGCTTTACTAACATATTCTGAACCTTACACGGAATCTACTTGACCGTAGAAACCTTGATTTATTGCGCCACAATATACCAGCAGCGGCTAATATTATATCTGATCGGAACATTCGTATTACATTTAGAGTACCCCATTCCGGTTCAGGTCATAGGGTAAGCCGTCGCTCTGTTACTGAGAAGATAATAATTATGTTGTATTTATGTATTTGCTTTCATTTCATTTCCATATTATTTTAAAAGGATAGCCACAGGATTTTTTTTCAAGAATATTATTCATAAGTTAATCAGACTTTTACCAAAATTGAGCTTAAAGCTTGTGTTAGGAATGGACATGGCAATAGTATAACAATTGGAGTTAAGAATTTATAGAATCCTACTTCCTACTAATCCTACTATCTAATCTAATAAATAAATGCGAAAGTTTGTGAGTATGGATGGATGTTTGTTACTCTTTCACGCCACAACAAATGAACCGATTTGGCTGAAATTTGGAATGGAGATAGTGAATGGTTAGGATAGTTCAGAAGTAGCGGGCATCATCTAGTACCTAATTAATTTAAAGGTTTTTATTAGTTGTTGTGTGGTTTTGTTGTGTGGGTTGGTTGAATTATCCTGTTTCAGTCCGACTTAGGATATGTGATGGGAATGAATCAGTTTTTTGGTAATCCTCAATATTTTTAGCACTTCCAAACCAGTCACGTTATTTTAGTTAAATAGTTAGTGTATTTTGCAAAAGCCGTTAAGTTAATAAGTGGAGTAACCTAAGCCCCTTGACCGCGTTTTAAAAATTGAAAATTTAAACAGATGACGCAGTTTCGTATCGTATGTCTAACCGTGCGTTCTTCCAACGTGCCAGCCATGTGCGCAACATATGCTCCTTGAGCCAACTGAATTGTTCCACTTTAATTCCTTGCAAGACATAAGTTTTAACCATTAATGGTTCGGTTTTAACTTTTAACTAGCTGTGTCACAGAATATATAATAGTACTCTGGTGTCTGCAAAGTCTTTCGCGCATAATTAGGTTTTAAAAAACTCGCGGAATCTGTTTTATTTCTCGGGGTGAAAAGTATTAAGTATCTGTAGAATTCTCTACCTGACTGTGAAAATCTCATCAAAATCAGTTCAGCTATTCCTGAGATTAGCCTGTACACACGAACAGACAAAAAATCTGACTATTTTACTAGTGTTTAAATAACCTATGAGCGAAATAAATATATTTCGAAATCACAAACAGACAATCCCTAAGGACAATAATCCTAAGGAATAAAATGTCAAAAAATCCCAATAAAATGTTCTAAACACATACTTTATATCTCCATCTGTGTTTAATCAAAAGCAGTTTAATTATTCATTTCATGATTTTGAAATGTATGAATTATTCAAAAAACCTTGTTCTGAAATATAAATAATTTGATTCACTTTTAAAATCATACTGAGACATCTATGTTATAAGATATCGCTACTTCTAATGAACTAATTTTTCTTATCATAGTATGTTCGCGATCGCGACGAGCGACGTTCTCATTAATATGTAAATGATAATATATGTCCTGAGATATTACGCATTTCATAGTAGGTTTTTTTCCTCAATCAAAGGTCATGTTATTGTAAATACTGTTTAGATCATCACAATTTTTTTTGCGTATCTCCTTGACCAAATATAGTTTAAGAGGAGCATAAGAAAATCCTAGAGGTGCTATAAATGTTTTACGAATTCATTAAATTAATAATAATGTCCACAAGGCCCGTCTCTATAAGGCTCTATTTTCTGTAAAATCATAGTGTACCTGTATTTTTGTGAATCATATCATATCATAATATCATATCATTAATTAATCAGTTCATACATACATTTATTATATTATTATAACAAGTAGACTAAGTTTTTCATCCAATATTTTAATCAAGGTATACCTCATATTATAATAATATATAATATGTTCTAATCATACATAATATTCATTTTCCTTTCCTTGCACTATGACAATATTTTGTCTTCTTCTTTATCAACCGATAGATGTCCACTGCTAAACAAATTTCTATTGCATGAACTCTCACATGCATTGGTCTTGCGCCTGTATCTATATCCAGCGGCTCCTTGCGAGTCGTCTGATGTAGACACCTCCTTTTGACGACCTCCCTGGCTCAGTGGTGAGCGCTGGTGTCTTATAACTGAGAGGTCTCGGGTTCGATTCCCGGCTGGGTCAATTTGGGAATTTATAGTTTCTGAATTGTCTCTGGTCTGGTCTGGTAAGAGGCTTTGGCTGTGGCTAGTTACCACCCTACCGTCAAAGACGTGCCGCCAAGCGATTTAGCGTTCCGGGCTCCGGCACGATGGCGTGTAGAAACCAATTAGGGGTAAGGGTTGAATTTTCACTGCCATACCCCTTCCAAGTTAGCCCGCTACCATCTTAGACTGCATCGTCACTTACCATCAGGTGAGATCGCAGTCAAGGACAAGCTTGTCATCGACTAAAAAAAAGACACCCACCTATTTTATGTGTTATTTTTAAAAATATCGGTGTAACCCAAAGCCATGAAAACAAACAACCGTCTCCTGGACTACGCCTTTTTAAAATCATTGGAATATTTTCCTGGCATACGTAATTTCGATTATTTAAATATGTGAGTTGTGAGTTGTGACCTGTCCAGCATTTAGGTATATTAACCACACCTATATTTAAATTCAATCACACTGACATCATATTATCATCATCAAAACAAAACTTGATAGGCAGTTAACGTAGATGGACGGACCGATCTACGTTCGCGACGGTGTTTTTTATTAACCGACTTCAAAAAAAGGAGGAGGTTATCAATTCGTCAGAATCTTTTTTTTTTATGTATGTCCACCGATTACTCGAAGACGCCTGAACCGATTTGGAATATTTTTGTTTTGTTTGAAAGCGTATACTTTCCAGGTGGTCCCATTATAAATTTCATCGAAGTCGGTCGAGCGGTTTTTAAAATATCAATAATAAATTATATATTTTGTATAGTGGCGCGAGAGTTTGAAGGCGGTTTTTAAAAAGTTATTTTTTTTAATTAATAAAATCGGCGATTTTCTACCTATTGAGCTGTCTCACCCGCACCTTGCTACAACGAAAGAACTGTACCTAGTTAATCTAAAGAGTTTATAGTACGCCCGCATTCGTATTCGATAGCGTAAAAAACCTCCGATACTTCTTGATTTGCTATGTATGATCGCTGTACAATCCCTCTTTATTGTGGGAGCACTTTTTAGAACATACTTAAGTAGGTGCAATAGGTGTCAGTAATGTAATAGGAGTGAAACGATAGACTATGGTAAGCTGGTATACGTGGCAGGTGGCTTCTAGGTGGATAGGATAGTCCCTACGTGGATGGTAAATAAAAGCCGACTGTCATGTCGGTTTACTAGTCCATCCATGTATTTCAGTCGCTCCAGCCCTTATCACTATGCACGTGGTAGCTGCAAGTTATAAACTTCATTTACTACAAAATAAATAAAACAAATAAATACCCTCTAACACAAGTCGCAGGGAGCCGCTGGATTCAGGCGGCGCAAGACCGAAGCCTGTGGAAGTCCATGCAGGAGACCTTGGTCCAGCAGTGGACGTCTATAGGTTGATAAAGAAGAAGAAGATAGCTAGGAGGTATTTTACTGAAATAACACATCGATGGAAATCACATAAATTGTTTTGTTATCTAAGCGGCACAAGCAAAGTAAATAAACCTACCGACTATCATCAATAAAGAACTCGTCACAAGTAAGTGTTCCTATAATTCGAAGTAGGCTACATTACGACTTTGTATGATTTATTTATCAATAAGAGAGTAGTGCGGAACATCAAGAAATGACCGTGAAATGAAAAGTTAAACTCGCTATACTCTACAACTCGGTAGTCGGTAGGTACTAAAAAGTTAATGTACTCGTATACTTTGCCAAACGTATATAGATCTTTTTTGTAAAACAGACCTTATTTCAGAGGTTTACAATTCTGAATAAGTAAATCAATGTATGGACACGCCGTAAAGGTCGTTGATACGCGGCAACGAGGGGTACTCTTGGCCTTAGAAGAACAGAGACAGGTATACAAACATTCCACCATCTCGTTTTATCGCAGCCCTTCCAGCTGAGTTAATACTTGATAGTTGATACTGAATTTTTCTACGAACTAGAAAATAGTAAGCTCTCCGGGTTCCTATTATTGTCCCTACCATTATTTAATAGGTAATATTATTTCTTATTATTTTATGTACGACAAGTTTGTCATCGTGAAAAGATGTATGGTTTACCTGGAAGCCTGACTTATAGCCGCGAACGTTAACTAATGAATGTCTTAACCTGGCATAATAGACATAACTATTATGAGATTAGAAATTATGTACGTGCTTAGATAGTCTAATTATTCTATGCATTAGAGAGTTGTTATTTTTAACAGTTTCCGTCCTTCTATGCAGTCCCAAGAATAGATTACGTAAAAGTACTGAGTACCTAGGTACCGACCGACCTTCCTATCAGGTTGTTAGGTACTAATCTACATAAATAATGTTGTGCCTGGATATCTAGTCTATTATATTTTCCTTTAATTTAGGCCACCATACATTGGACTAGAAGTTAATTAAACTAAAAAACTAAAATGTATGGTGTTTAATATTAACTGTATTCCTCAAGGTCTGTTCAAAGGTTGTAACCAAGTCATACTCCCCTCCGAAAGGGAACAGTATTTGACCCCCATAATTTATTACTTAACCCGTATGATAACACGACGTATTGAATATCACAACAAATGGGACTTAAAAGGGCGTATACAGTGTATACTACCTATATATACATTATTATTGCTTAACTTTCCTAGTAATGTCGAGCATCATGATTCATGATCATATCGGATCTACTGTCTACCAAGAAGCTCGTAAGTTTTGTAGATAACGTAAAAAAGAAAGGGAAAAAAGGCATTGTCTATTAGACTAAAAAAAACGTGCTGAATTCAGAACTTCTTAATTTTTTTAAGTCGGTTAAAAATAGAGATTCATTCCAGGAGAAGTGGAATAAATGAAAAATAAACTAAGAAAATTTTTGCGCAGATTAATCATAGGTAATCTTATCCATATTAATCCTTGTCTTTTGAGCTAAAAATCTACATAATATTATTTATTTAGGTAGTAATAATTTTAAACCTGAATAGACTTATCACAATAGGTTCTTATACAAAATTAGCTCTATAGCTTACCAACCGTAACCTAAAGGTTATTTTAACGCTGCGGCGGTTAATTGTTTGTGAGCCATAATAATACATTCTAAACTTACGCTTTACTCTGTGTGCATACCGAATCAACTATTGTTATTCCTTTTACAAATGAATTATTCAATCCTCGTGATTCTCGAGCCTATTTATTACCAATGAATCATATTTCTAAAGAAAAGGCTACAAAAAACTTAACTTTCTTTAATCTACAAAATCTATTTTAGCTTTGATTTTGTTTGATTAGTAGAATCAGCTTTCCGAACCGCGGTGCTAGGTTTCGACTTATCATAAGAGCCACAATTTGGCCTACATGAAATAGATAATTTTGATTGTATTCAACTAATTTGAATTTATTATCGTATTCAAATTTTTTTGTTACGATGCGTGAAATATATATAAAAGAAATTTTCTATGAAGATGGTACTAGGAACATAAAATCGTTGGCTCCTACGTAAAATAGAATATGAAAAAATGATTATTTCTGAAATGGGATTTTTTTCACATAATACGAGTATGCAAAAGTAGTAGAGCTTCGATATGTCAGAATCAGAAATCAGTAGTACAAAGCTTTCAACATTGGCGGGCTCAAATGTCATTTATTCTGCGTAATAAAATAGTAACTCGAGTAGTGTTTTAACGGGTTTGTTAATAAAAGTAAAATATTGTAACTTGAGACCTGATATGACTCACGTTTTACCAAATAAATGGACAAAAACTAGCTCGTAGTGGTTAAATATACGTATGTTTGTAGTTTTAGGGTGGTAAAGTCGTAACTGGACCATATAAATTAAAATAAATGTCATTTTTATGGACTTATAAATTACAAGCTTTTGTTCTTAATGTTTTACACACCTACCAATTTTCCTATTAGATTCAAAGTTCCATAATAGTAGTATCCTAGTAGTATTTTTGGCATACTACTTACGTTTTGCACTGCCCTGTTGATAAAATTAAGACAGAATTTGAGATCCAAAAAAAGGTAGGAATCTAAATTTAACAAACTATGCAGGTTTTTTGGCATACCTACTATGATATACTGAAAATAGAGGCTTTTCAGAGATTCTTATTATCCAACCAGAAATTGATGACAGGGAACACTGTGCTGAGAAGATTGTTAAACAAATAGGCACCTATCAATTGCAGACAAAGTGACTGCATTTTATCAAACATACTTGATTGTCATTTGTCATACTTAGTGTATTATATATGTAGAGATGGTAACCTTAATAGTGTATGTAACAATGAGACGCACCGCTATATAATAACAGCATCGTCTCAGTTAACCGTTCCGCATTGCAGCTAAAAATAGAAGGAGACAATTCTAATCATATGTGGGCATAATTGTCTTTCATTACAAACCGGACGGCCAACGTACCTTTAACCGATAATAGTGACAGTTGATTTAGAGATAAAAGTAATTACATGCATTTTGCACACTCATTTATAAGGTACATATCCAAACTTCTATGTTTGAATTAGAAAGTTGATGTATTGGAATTTTCTTTGCGCATTTAACTTTCAAGTGTGTCCAAGTAAATCCGGTAGCCTGCGCAAAGTATATACTTAATTATCAATTAGTCAACTAGAAACACATTAGTATACATTATAACAACTAGGAACATATTAATATACAATATTAAATTACCGCGAGCTTCTTGGCAGGTTATTTTTTTTTAATTCGATGACAAGGTAGATTTGACTGCATTCTTATCTGATGGTAAGTTGGTAGCGGGCTTACTTGGAAGGGGCTTGGGGTGTAAATTGGGTATTTGACTGTTGTCAAAATGTTGATATTCATTATTTATATACGAAAATGTAACATGTAAGAATAACATATTTTGTAAAAACAGAAAATAAATCAAGTGCAAATTCACTCAAGTAGACTCAGAGACCTTCGCTTCGCTCGGTCAATAAATAAAAAAATTCAGTCAAATACCCAATTACCAAACTATTAATCAGTTTCTACTTGAGAACGCTAAATCGCTTGGCGGCAGGTCTTTGTCGGTAGGGTGGTAACAAGCCACAGCTAAAGCCTTCAGAACTAGCAGAAATATTATAACAATGGACTGTTGATATCAAAATTCTTCGGAATTATAGTAGTTCTGAGTTCTGAGCGATTCGTCCGATTGCGTCGTTTGCAACTAGATAGTCAACTACTAATTTATTTATTTTAAAGTCATCTACTTGAACAACTACCTATCTATCACTGAAAGATTTGTCTCTTTACGGTACAGCTCTATTTCGGGAGTCAGGACTATGAAAAACTTTTAGGTACCTAGATAATCCCCCGTGCTAATTTATTTGGTTTAAAGCTATCTATTCGAACATCCTCCATCTATCCGTGAGATAACACTGCTATAATATGCGGGAGTCATGCACTATTATTTTTTAGGTATCTTTCATGTTCAGTTGAATGGAAAAGATGTCGGTGGTATGGAATCCATCAATATAGACACCCCTTAATCCCTTCACCCTATTTATAATTTTATTAGAGGTAATCTATAGTAACGTACAGCAATGTGTTCGAACAAGTGGTTCAAATTGAGCACTGCGGGGCTTTTATTGATCTTTTTGACGATCAAGCTAAAAATAATTTTCGTTAAGTAACTACAGGTCAAGTGTGTATAGTTTTTCAATAGACGCTATTGAAAGTATTTTTTCTGCTATAGAAATACCAATATCAACCTCATATTATTATCTAATTAAACCTTTTTGTAGTCTACACAGCAAATAATTATTTGAAATAATAATTAAAATAACTTGAAAAAAAAAAGACAATTTCTATTATTTTTGAAAGCCACTAGAAAAAAAGTATTGTTTTCCATTAAGCTTTTCATGAAATATAAAAAAATCATTTAGTAAGTACCATCTATTGTTAATATATCAATTACTATGAAATTGTATAGATCTATTAACGTGCACATCTAAATGGATTTGGAAAGTGTTAGTGATTTAAAAATCAAAAGTGCTATGATGTAAATAGTATATTTAATATGGCGGTCACAACATCACCAAATACTTTCTACGGATCACCAATCCATGACGGATTTGCTACTATCCGTGCTCCAAGAAGTCGAATTAAAATAAGGAATTTAGTGGAACCAAATAATCCTGTCAATCTACCTCAAAGGCATTCTGAGTATTTTACATTAAATAGGGCAGGCAAGACTAATTTTCTAGAGAGTAGCTGCGGGGTACAGTATACGACTAGTGAATCGCAAACTATTTACGTGGATAGACCTTCAAGGATCAGTTTTACGGAACCTATTTATGCCAAAGTTACACCACCGCCATCGAAGAGTAACTCTCCAGTGAAATGCCCTAACAGCCGGCTAGAAACGCATTATGATTCAATAGATACGAAGCCTCGCAGGCGACTGAAAAGCTTAGAATTACCGAAAGATCCAGATCCTGGAAGAGATGAAAAAAGTAGTGTCGCATGCTTGGGTAACGGTGAGCGACATCCGTTTGAGACATTCGCGACTAACCAAGACGCCACGGAACAGCATTCCGTACGCACGAACACTACGGGATCTTCCGTTGACTACAGAAAGAGAAATACTGATCGCGACAACTGTTCTGAATCCTCATCATACCTCACCGATAACGACCGGCCGATATCGAGTTACAGCGACAATTCTACGATACCATCGACAGATACGGAAGATGTATTGAAAGAATTACCGAATAAATCCAGATTCCATAAATCTCCACAAAAGTACGCAACTTTGAACATGAGAAGGCCTAAGTTTATAGATCTCAAGCCACCGGGCTTAAACGAAAATCCGTTTTACGGAAGTCTTCGTCGAAACAAATTAGGGTACCATTCAGAACCAAATACGCCTTTGTCTGGTGATAGTAATGAGTTGAATGACGACGGAAATAGTATTCAAAGTGAGGTACAGCAAATACCCAGGATGCCATTGCAATATAACAGAAACGGTTTTAAGAGATCAGTGAGCGAAACAAACGGTTTCACAAAACGACTCAGTTATAGACACTCGTTCAGTGCAGACTTCAAGCCACAACCATTCGTCAAGAGACCTCATAAGTGCTGCGAATGTATAACCGGTATTCCAGCCGAAGAAGAAAGGGAACGCTCGCCGTCTTCAAGAACATTAGGGACATTATATGAATCTCAAGATCCAAAGGTCGGGTGTCAAACAATTCTACGCGCAAAGCCTCCGGTGCCGTGGTGGGAACTGGCAATCAAAAAATCTCGATACAAAAGCTGTCCAATTCTTGAAGAGGTATGTACCTTCTTTATATGTACTTTTTCATATAAAATTCATTAGGGGTAATTCATTATACATATTCGTATAAAATTTCAGCTCATTGGTTGTGCATACTGTTGATTCTTAAGTCTTTTTATAAACTTTTGAAAGATTTTATTACTGTTTATTTTTATCGTATTACTAGATAATTTACTTTTACAAAAAGTATAATTGATTCGACTGTCGTGAGCAGGTATTGACAGCTGTATTCGACTGAGTGCCTATTTCACCAACTGTTCTGACAGTTTTTGTATTGAAAATACACACATCAAAAGTGTCTAGGGATCAAGCATTTTTATGCGGATTTCTTGAGATTGAGATGTGGCTTTGTAATAAATTTATGATTTTATAAATTTATATGGATCCTTTTTGGTGCATTTCATAATTTGAATCAGGAACTGTCAATCAAATTCGAGTAAAAGATGAAAATCAGCTGTCAATATTTTCCCTATAAAAACATACAACGCATTGAAGACATTATTAGTGCTACTGTTTCCCTACTACTGATTAAAACCAACGTTATTATGGAGCGGCGACGTCATTTAAGCAGGGGAGAAATGCTCAGAGCCGTGGGAATGATAGAAGCTGGTTCCCGGCAACGTACTGTGGCTTTAGCTCTGAATACAAGTCAGAGTGTTATCAGTCGACTTTGGACACGTTACCGAAGCACTGGTACCGTGGCTGAGCGCCATGGAGGACAGTATCGCTGCACCACACGGAGACAAGACCGATACATTCAAATCTTAACTCGAAGAGCTCCAACAATAACCGCCATGATGTTAGCCGTGAGGCTTCATCACTCTTCAGGGAACTTAATTAGCGACCAAACAGTCAGAAACCGCTTGCATGAAGTGAACCTTCATTCCCGAAGACCGCTACGGGTACCACCTATAGCAATGCACAATCGTAGGATTCGATATCAATGGGCTCTTGAACACAGAAATTGGGCAGAAGAACAATGGCGTTTCGTGTGCTTTTCTGATGAGTCTCGTTTTGGTATGAGACCGGATACAAGACGTATACGACACTGGAGAACCCCTGGACGCCAACAGCGATTAAAATCCTGCCAGGAAGTCCATCCTTATAGTGGTGGAACCATCATGGTATGGGCGGGTATTTGGATCGGCGGAAGAACTGAGTTGATTTGGATCAGAGGCAACCTCAACGCTCAAATTTATGCTGAGACGATTGTATCAGACGTCATCGTTCCTCTACAAGTGCAAATCGGTCCCTTATTTCAGTTAATGCATGATAATGCACGACCGCACACCGCAAGAGTTGTAAGACAGACTCTCGCCGCAGCTAACATCAATGTCCTGCCCTGGCCTGCTCTGTCGCCAGACTTGAACCCGATTGAGCATGCATGGGATATGCTACAGCGAAGAGCTCTGCCGAATATGGAGGGTATCCAGTGGCAAGAAGACCTTTTTTTGTTGTTGCAACGAACATGGGCGGCCATTCCACAGCGTGATTTGGATGAACTCATTTTGAGTATGCCAAACCGATGTTCTTGTGTTGTTAGTGTTCGCGGTAGAAACACGGATTATTAATTGTTTAAGTTACCCAATAAAATTTTAAAGAAAACTGTTATTTCAGTCTTTTTTTCGAACTTTAATGTTAGTGGTTCAAATGTCAAAAATCCCTTTATTAGGAAAATGGCAAATTTCTTTACTAATGCAAAGGTGACTTGGTTTATCGTTACTGTGACAAACGAAAACACTTTATTTGATGAATCCTTATAGAAAATTTTAATTAATATCAATCAGGAGAAAAGTTATTGCAAAAATATATGTTGATCCCTAGACACTTTTGATGTGTGTACTTACGCTTATTTACGCTTACTTTACGTTGGTGAAATCGGCCCTTAAGTATTATTTTTATTTGTATATACTTTACAAAGCCTATGGTAGATTTAATTGAACATAATTGCTTCGAGGAAAGCATTCAATTATAAAATATTTGGCCAATAAGCGCTATTTGTATTTAAATTAACATAAGATTTGCATAATTGATACTGCTTTATGCTAAGATTTTTCAAAACTATGCACAATACTGTTAGATATTATAGTTACTTATGTTACCTGTACTTCATATAGATAAAGGCAGAAAATTGTATCTTGAACTAAATCATTGGCTATGCAATGAGATCGCTTTCGAAATCGTTCAAAGACAGGTGCATTTGTTATTTCGCTGTGATTTCCATGACTAAAAAGTCGACCTTATAACGTGCAGCCTTAACAAAAAACCGATACCTGGCTACCACAGGAGTACCCGGTTCGGACAGGTGATTTAAATCTTAATTTAGTAATCCATTTCATGCATAGTAGTGAAATTCAAATTCCCACGGTACTTAATAAAAATATTTGCAGATTCTCACGGATATAAAAGCAAAATTGCCGATAAATATACTTAATTTGTTGAAATCATTAATATTGTAAAATATCCTTACTAATAGGTACTATAAAAAATGTGAAAGTGTGCTTTTTTCTTGTTTTGTCCTTCAATGACACTGCAGTGTGCATCGAGCGACGTATCGACGTGATAAGTTGAGGACCAGGAGAGTGAACAGCAGTGGGTTAAAGGTAGCCCACAGGCTACCTTTAACACATACTAGTTTAATCCATAATAGAACAATAGCTGATCATTTATAATCGTATTGATTATTATTATCTATTGTTTTTGATTGATCGATTGTTGTTATTCTTTATAATAGCTATTAATGTTTTGACATGCCATAGAAGAAAAAATGTCAATCAGTCCATCTATCTCGTGACTAAAACTTCTGAAGGTCGTGAACTTGCATGATAACCTACAATTTCTCAGTTTTTATTATCACACTGCGTTCTGAACTTTTTTGCGTATTGAACATACTGCGTACTGAATATTTTAAATATTCTGCGTTTTGAACACTTTGCGTATTGATCATTCTACTGACGCAAATTAACAATTTCATGTTTGAAGGTTTTGTGTATTAAACCTACATTCTACTATGTAAATGACAAATTCGTGCCAAAATTTGGGTAAGTATGTACCTACTACCCACTATACCGTTAATATTTTACCTACTGGGAAAATTAAGTGTAGAGCTTGGATAAATGAGAGTCATATAGTACGTGTAGTCACATAAGTGGGATCAAATGTGAGATAACTATCGTTGATTGAACAAGTTACCTTAATATTGTTGCTACGAGTATAAGCGACACACTTTCCTAACATAGCTGCATCCGCTTTGGATTTCTTATAGGTACATGTTTTATGGGACACTATTCAATATTATTTGGAATAATACTGAATAACTGTAGCGGTACTGCTACAGTTATTCAGTATTGTTCCAAATAATATGTTATGCCTTAAACCCTAAATATTTAAAAATTTCCTATTATAAACAAACCCTGGGAAGACTAGTTTTCAATAGATTTTTACACAATTTTAGAAGTTTCTAAGCATTTAATGCAAATGACATTGCGTAGGCGATCTTGAACCTATTAGATACACATTTAAACTCAAGCGTTACATTAATGTTCGAGGAAAGATCCATTGAGATAAATTATACGAGTAATAAATCATTAGGTTTCGACCGTGTAATAAAAGGTAGATTGAACTACGTATCAAAGTCAATAATTTATGCTTTCTTAGAAAAATACTTATTTCTGATGTTTTCAATTTATGGGAGATATGAATATGAAAGATCTATGTTATGCTTATGACTGAATTAGTCTAATTCGTATTTGAAGTAAAACGAAAATATATATTTGAACTTACGGTTTCTAGATACTATTCAAAATCACATGAACTCGTAAAAGTTTATTTCAATGAAGTTTCTTTTATATTCCTACCTACCTACTTAAGCATTTAAAAATTAATTTGGTTGGAGTATGAACGTTTCACTATGAAATAATGGATGGTAAACTAACAATATTATGGTATGTAATTACTACACGCGATGCCTGATGGTCATAAAGGTGAGCGTTGGAGTGCATTGTAGGTACTACGTTCACTTAATATTTTATTAGTAAATTGTTTCGCCTCCTTAGGAATATGTAGTTCTATATTAGAGTCGAACTCTATATATGGTCAATTAGCATAATAATTATAGGTTTCTGATTCAGTCTCATTCTTAACCGATGAGAAGTCTTAGTTGAATGGCTTACTTCATACTAACTCCTTCTTAGACATCTATCTCATCAAACACAACAACGTTGTTCTCAACCTTTAAGTGCTCTAAAGCTTCAGTTGAAAAGAAGATAAAAATGTAAGAGTTTACTCGCTTTATGTGGTAGGTAATTGTACTCGCTATGTGACCTAAAATTTTGTTTATTTCAGCTGTTGTTAGCGACCTTCGACAGTGACTTGAAATTCATAAATTCTTCGTTTAGTCGTACAAGGTAAACTTTATTATTTTATATAAGGCACTAGTTAAAAACATCTATCCACTTCAAAATATCAACATCTTATTACTATCCTATGTTTATATGTAATTTATTACAAAACAGAAGCTTCGCCGTTCTTTTTGGCTAGATATATTACTCTTTACGTTTAATAGTTTCAGTTGTGTAATGCAATGTGTTTTAATACTTTTATGTAATAGGTACATTACAGCTTAAATATCTACATAGTTACATTAGTGCATTAATGTAACATTGCAGAGATGCCCAAAAAGTAAAAGTGAAAACAGTGTGTAAGAGAATTTTACCACGTTCGAAGTTAGAGGCATTACATTTCAACTTGCTCGATTGTATCACATGAGTAAATATGTGTGATTGTATTGACTCGTTATTGTATTGTGACAGTGAAATACCTCCTTTAACAGTGTTACATAATTTCAGGATTTATAGAGCAAGATCCCAGTGCCGCCAGACCTAAGTTATTTTCTCAGCAATTATTTGTGTACGATAGAGTACTTTTCGAATGTCCTTTCAGTATATGCGTACCAGTTAGATTGTGCCGACGGCCAATTTCCAGATACCAGATGCTAAAGGTAGGTAAAAACTAGAATAACAGCTTATCTTAAATTCTCAGGGCTGATTTTCATATATGTTTTAAAGAATATTGTAAAAATTAATAAATTAATACTGCCAGACGCTTACCGCCGGCGGTTACTTTAGCCAGACGCTTAGAAGCTCCCAAAAAAATATATAATTTAAGTTAACTTATATTCTCAGTTCTGATTTTTATACATGATACTCAGGGAACTATTGCGATATTATCTGTAAGCTGCCAGACCTATTGGAAGGGTCAAACATCCCCCCAGACACACATTATGCGTCCCCATATGTATGAGCGCTAGAACATGATTCACTTGTTTAAGTGTGTGAGAGATAATATCATCATACTATAATATTATAAATGCGAAAGTGTGTTTGTTGGTTTGTCCTTCAATCACTCTGCAACAGAGCTACGGATCGACATGATTTTTTGCCTGGGTATAGCTTGCAGAAGATATTGCAATAGTTCTCTCTCTCTAGATCATAAGCTATACCCAGACAAAAAATCACGTCGATCCATAGCTCTGTTGCAGAGTGATTGAAGGACAAACCAACAAACACACTTTCGCATTTATAATATTATAGTATGATGATATTATCTCTCACACACTTAAACAAGTGAATCATGTTCTAGCGCTCATACATATGGGGACGCATAATGTGTGTCTGGGGGGATGTTTGACCCTTCCAATAGGTCTGGCAGCTTACAGATAATATCGCAATAGTTCCCTGAGTATCATGTATAAAAATCAGAACTGAGAATATAAGTTAACTTAAATTATATATTTTTTTGGGAGCTTCAGAGCGTCTGGCTAAAGTAACCGCCGGCGGTAAGCGTCTGGCAGTATTAATTTATTAATTTTTACAATATTCTTTAAAACATATATGAAAATCAGCCCTGAGAATTTAAGATAAGTTATTCTAGTTTTTACCTACCTTTAGCACCTGGTATCTGGAAATTGGCCGTCGGCACAATTTAACTGGTACGCATATACTGAACGGACATTCGAACAGTATTCTATCGTACACAAATAATTGCTGAGAAAATAATTTAGGTCTGGCGGCACTGGGATCTTGGACCATTACGCGATTTTTAGTAAGTCCAGTCTTAAAAACACTAAAGAGCAGTTTTCTATACTTACATTTAAAGATTTATACTTATATTTAAAGATTTGCCATTTAAAAAAAAACATTTATCGTTTTACCAAGCAGATCGTTTAGTTCGTTCGTTTTTTAAGCAATGGAACATTAGTTCCCTCGCTGGCCCTCGCCTCGCCTCGCTTGGCCTCGTGTAGTGTGTTTGCTGGCTTAGCTACGTACCTTCTACGTTTCCAGCCTTTGATCGATTATACAATGTAGGTACTTGCTTGATCCAAGTTTGCGGCAAACATAAAGTAAATTAATAGCGGAATCGCAGTCGTCAAATTATAAAACGCGGGTGGCACAGCTGCTGATCTGCGTAATTATATCCCACCTGTCTTGCAACGTGTGCGATTGTCGTAAACCGATTAGTTCTTAGCCTTTGACAAAGATGTGATCGGAATTATTAGCAGTAATCATATAGGGAGAGGTGCCTACCCAGTATCCCACAAGATAAGCCGCATGAGGTGAACGCAACGCTTTTTTATTACTGAAAATGCGTGAGCCATCAGCAGTAAGATTCGGTTGCATCAGGTGCATCGATGAAAAACTGATGACATCGGCAAAGGTCGGCACTATATGGCTTAGTCTATAACAATATGAGTGATACTGCTAATATCACTTGCCGCACTTCTATTTGTATGGATGTAAACGAAATGGATTTAATACAAAACTCATAAAAGAAATACATAATTAATAAGATTTTATCTATACTAATATTATAAAGAGGAAAGATTTTTTGTTTGTTTGTTTGTTTGTACCTACCGAATAGGCTCTGTAACTTCTGGACCGATTTTAACCATTTTTTCACCAATACAAAGCTGTTATCAGGAAGTAACATAGGCTATAATTTATTTTCAAAAAAATTAAAGATCCTTAAGAAAATTGCAATAATTTAAGTAGCAAAATTTTTTGCTATAAAATGCATTATTTGGCGTGTGCTGAGAAAACTATTGATGATACTTAATAATTATGTACTAAAATATGATTAAAGTAGGTACTCATTATTCTCTACAAAAAAGTCCCCGAGGGAATATATCTATCATACTTAAGTCACAATATTAGCTTTTGTGTTCTAAAATTTAATTAGATCGCCTTTATCATCGTTTAGTATTAATACTTCCTTACTAATACATAATTATAAAAGCGAAAGTGTGTTTGTTTTTTGGTTTGTCCTTCAATCACGCTGCAACAAAGCTACAGATTTACGTGATTTTTGGATACTTAGTTCAGAACCTGGAGGGTGACAGAGGCATCCCGGAAAATCAAAGACTTCCCACGGGATTTTAAAAACTAAATCAACGCGGACGAAGTCGCGGGTATCAGCTAGTGTCAAATAACACAAAAGTTTAGGTAGATTGTAAAGGATTTTTATGAACTTCAATGAAATATGAAACACAATTGCAAAAAAATATGAAATTATTTCATAAACCAAAACGTCATTTGTATAAATCTTTGACTATACAACCTCTTTAACATATTGTCTCTGGTCTAAATGCGCCGCTCGGCGGGAAAACAGGCACGGTAACTCTCACATACCGCGCCTTGCGACCATTATTTCGCGTTACTTTCCATTATTTCCAAATTTGAATAGCTTAACCCCGTCATTTCATGAACGCCCGCGAGGAATTATGTTTTTTAACTCCCGCGGGAACTCTTCAATTTTCCGGGATAACAGGTAGCCTATGTTTCAATCCTGGGTATGAGCTATCTTCATTTTAAAGTTCAGCCAAATCGGTTCATTCGTGGTGGCGTGAAGGAGTTATAAACATCCATCGATCCATCCTCACCAACTTTCGCATTTTTTTCAATACTTACGAATAACATTAGTTTATTAGGAAAACTCAGTACATAATCATCAAAAGCGCGGGTGGCACAGCTGTTGATCAACGTAATTATATACCACCTGCCTCGCAACCTGTGTTTACGGCCACCATTGCTGCCACCCCACTTAACTGTTTGATGGGAAACCTCAATGCAAAACATCTAGTGGAGAAACAACAATCACTTATAGCTTCCTACTTCATTATTACGAGAAATACACTATATATGCGTAAAGTTTGTTTTTGCTCTAACTGAAATTGACTCTCGATGTTCTGAATTATTTATTTATTAGACAATCAACACCATAAACATAATATTCCTTACTACTAGTATGTGTATGATCCTGAACAATGAACAGATTACAACAATATTTCTTAATTCTAAAAATTCTTATTAGCTCTTTTATAAATGATCGCGGTGCATGACATAGGTTTTATTAAAAAAAATATAACACACACATGCTTAAGAATCTTTTGCATGTCTCTTGCATGGATTTCCACAGGCCTCATGTCTTGCTAATAGTATATGTACTTACATAACTTTTTATATAAAGGCAAAAATGTGTTTGTTTGTTGGATGGTCCATAAATTACGTAACAACGGAGCAACGTTGCTGCGTGATCTTTTGTTTGGGTATATTTGAGGACCTGGCGAGTGACTGGGTTTCCGAGGAACTTTAAAAGCCTTAATTCACGCAGACGTAGATATTCGCGGGCTAAAGCTGGTAGGTATGGAAATAAGTAAAATAAAATAAACGGTACAAAGTGCGAAAAAACAGCTTGCAAATTGCCTAGGGCTTTTATTTCCATAATATTAAACAATGTTTTCGTATAATATGGAAATAAAAAAACCTAGGCACGGCAAGTCATTTTTCTGCACTTTGCACCGTGCAATCGCGCTCAGGTGCTTTTAAGGCAAGTTTTTATATTATATACTGGCACGCGCATATGCAAGAGATCTATCGATGAGTTAAATACTATAATTGGTTACATTGCAGGTGGGACTAGCCACTTAGAACATTATATTCTTAATTCGTTCGCATTCATAACTGTTATTAAAGTATTTTAGTGTTTTTGTGTGTGCAGTTGGTAGAGGTTTGTGGCGTCCCGTTATTACAGGCTCGCGGCTGGTAATTATAAAAGGCTTTATAGGTCGTACTGGTTAGAATGGTATGTGTCATCTGCGCTAATACGTACTGGCTGCTTGCATAGCTCTTAAGTCTACATTGTCTACATTCTTGATTAATTTGCTTGTAGGTATTACAATGTTTCTAGGTACTTACTACTTACCCAGGTATATTAAGTTTTTAGGTATTAGCTACCTACATTATAAGAATTCCGTATGTAATATTTATATACATAAAGGTAATACATACCCGTTGTAGAACAGAATTGTAAATACCTATAACCTGACCTTATATCCATCCATGCCCATCTCTCTTTTAACAGACTTTATAGTGTTTTTTCTTCAATTCTTAAAAAGATAGCTCTCAGCTGATGGTAGGTTATGAAGCAGTCTAAAATAGTAGCTAGCTAACTTGGAAGGGAGTAAGATAGTTTTTTAATTGAGTTTCTTGTCGGCTCTTCTCAGAAGAATCTTATTTCCGAACTTTTTGTCTTGACTCTTGATTTGTTAAGTTTGAATCTTGACTCTTGATTTGTTAAGTTTGAATCTTGACTCTTGATTTGTTATGTCATAAAAGCCACAAGTTGGCCTTTATGAAATAAATAATTTTGAACTTGAATTTTAAATTTGAACCCACACATATTGACGTCAACATTTGGCGGCACGTCTTTGACATAGAGTGGTTACTAGCCACTGTCAAAGTTATTTCAAAAACTATAAATTTCAAAATTGTGCCCACCGGGAAACGAACCGATTACCTCCCACTTTAAGACCACAGCGCTCACCACTGAGCCAGGGAGATCGTCAGAGTTAAGAACAAGTATTAATTTATTAACAGCTATAATAATATTATGTTGCTATAATTCTCGTTCTAGCTTTATTTGAAAAATATATTTAGAAAATATTGGGTTACTCGGGAAATGAAACTTGAAATGTACGTGAAAGTTTTTGTAGAGTCAATTTCTAAGTTATTACTCGCTCTATATAAAGGAACAACATCCCAAAGAAACCAGTTTATCTACTAGTATTCTAACGTGTAATTTCGCCAACCTGCATTATAGCGTGAACCCCCGTGTATAGAAGACATTGACCTCACATTCTCAATACACGAACTAATAAAGACATCAATCAATCGTGTCGTATAGTAATAATTGTATGCAAGTGATCAAATATACCATTACTAGATGATGCCCGCGACTTTGTCCGGCTTTTAATTCCCGCGGGAACTCTGTAACTAGCCTATGTATCAAATTTCAGCCAAATCGGTTCGTTCGTTATAGCGTGAAAGAGTAACAAACATCCATACATCCTGATAAACTTTCACATTTATAATAATTATGTAGGATACTTTTAATACTCTGAAGAATTTTTCATAATTATCTTTAGTTTTCAGCAATGTGAATGTTGAAACCTAAAGATTATTTGATTAACTTGATAGAAAATCTTGAGTAAATAGTTAGATACCTACGTATTACCCAGGACACCTACACAGAAAACTTTCCTGAATAACTTATCCTAGAAATTATAAAAAAAGCTTTTCTCAACACCTTCATTAGATTAAAATGGCTACCTGGCCACGTGCACTCTCTATTCCCTCACCCTCATCGTCCGATGGGATAAAATCCGACACAACCTTAGAGAGATCAGGCGCAAGACCTTCAGCTTTACGTGCTCTCCGAGGCACGGGATTGCCTCACTGCCAACTTCCTAACTTCGGGCTTATGCTGAGAATTTTGTGACAGCCCAATATATTTTTGGCCCAACCCGGGAATCGAACCCGGGACGCCGTCAACAGCAATCGAAAATGCTAATCACTAACCAACGATGCAGTTAAAAAATAAATAATATAATAATAATGTCCTCCCGACCGCATCTGATCACGGCGGCCAACCTCTTCAGAGATCAGCCATCTGCGGGAAGATATTATAGTGAACAAGTGTGTGCGCAAACACAGTTGCACTCTCTATTCCATCACTCTCATAGTCCGATGGGACGGAAAATCCGACACGACCGGAGAGAGATCAGGCGCAGGCCCGACAGCTTTACGTGCTCTCAGAGGCATAGGGGTGACTCACCGCCAACTTTCCTAACTCCGGGCTAGTGCTGAAAATTTCTTTGATAGAAAAACCCAATACATTTTCTAAAAAATAAATAAATAGGTAAGGAAACACCGTAAAACCTTCGTGCCGCCACTTACCCATCAAAACTCCCCGAAATACCTGTAAGCTCGTGTTTTGCGTTAATAAAATATTGATAGGGATCGTGGCCGTTGCCCCCCTTCCATTTAATATCGCTGAGTACTCCAGTGACGTAGCAAACAAAGGGTTCCGTAGGTACCTCCCTTGTCCAGCTGCACCCATGCTTACAGTAATCGGACAGTAATTTATAAGGATGAGTCACTTTTCAAATGTACTAGCTTTTTACAGCAGCTTTCCGCTTTGCACGCGTAGCATTCAGTTTTAGTATACCTACCTACCTACGTTATACAGATTTAAGCCAAGGAAGAAATCAGTCGTTTCATTCTGGGTAAAAAAAATGGTTGGTATACATTTATCATTTTCAGAAATACTTTAACTTCCTTGCAAAATTAAAAACAAAATTAAGACCAAAAACTACTTCTTAAACTAAACCCCTACTTCTCTTTTTAGGGTTCCGTACCAAAATGGTAAAAATGGAACCCTTATGGTGAGACTTTCTCCGTCCGTCCGTCCGTCCGTCCGTCTGTCACAGTCGATTATTTCAGTAACTATTAAAGCTATCGACATGAAATTTGGCACAGTTGTGTATAATAGTGGCCCAATATCATTGGAATAAAGAAAAATCGAAAATTATTTTTAGTTTTATTAAAAAAGGGGGAAAATCGGGGGTTTGAAATTTCAAAGTAAAATGACTATACCGAGTGGGGTATCACATGAAAGGCCTTTACTTGTGCATTCTAAAACAGTTTTTTATTTATTTCTATATATAATAGTTTTTGAGTAATCGGCCAAAATGTCGAAAAAAATACCGTTCCCCCCCCCCCCCCCTTATCTCCGAAGTTTACCAATCGAAAAATCTGAAATAATTTTGGTCAATAGAAGTTTATGTATATTTTACAGGAAAAATAAAACGAACGCTCTAACTAGCATAGTTTTTTTTATATTAACAATAAACCTCTACAAACAAAGTTAACGATAAATAAGCAAATTAATATAATATTATCGTTTTACTTGTACTTTTGGAGTACGGAACCCTCGGTGCGCGAGTCCGACTCGCACTTGGCCGGCTTTATTTTGTTTGTAATAAATATTATAACCTCGTAATACAAGAATTTAATTGAGGATAAGGCGCTGTATAAAAACTTAAATCACCAAATTTATATTTTAATTTTGTGTATTTTATGTTATTAATTACCTCCTTAAGCACGTGTTGTAGTTTTAGTACCACCCCGTGCGAAGCCTGCCAGCAATCCGAGAATTAAACATTCCTATAAAAGTAAGGTACAATTTTATTGAAATATCCCAACTTTTTCATCTAGTGATACACCTGTCACTCGTTATAGGACCTGCAGAAGGACAAAATATACAACGCTCGACGACAGACATGCTTCATTTGTGCTTGGCCAACGAGGTTCCTAGAAGTTTCGCTTCCGATTTAAAATTATTATTTACAAATCGTTCACGCGTTCAGTTTGATCTGCCTTAACGTGTTTCACTTGCATATTCCTGATCAAGACTTTCCGATAAAACATAAGATACTAGTTAAAGTACAGTTTCCCGCGACTTCGTCCGTACAATTTCTGATTTCCTATGAGATTATTATCTAAGCTGATACTTACCCCTAAAAAGAACTTTCCTTCCAAATTTCAAGTTATCAATGACAATTATTAAAACTTTCCCATACAAACTTTCATCCCCTATTTTACCATCCTTAAGGAGAAATTTTCCAAAATAAGTCCTACAGGTTTTTATTATTTAAAGCTAGTTACCTAAATGCTGATTTTCAAACCTCAAATTTTAAAAACATCGGACAATCATATAAACTTCCAACCCCCATTTCACCCCCTTAGGAGGGGATTTTTGTAAAAAAATTCTTAGCTGACACCTACCCCCTAGAAAGAACCTACGTTCCCAAGTTAACAATAACAATAATTAAAACTTTCCTATAAAAACTTTCATCCCTTCTTTAACCACCCTTAAAAGAGGATTTTCCAAAAATTTTTAATTTTTGAAGTTAATAATCTAAATGTCGATTTTCAATTAAATCCTACTTCAAAATCATTGAACTTTCATATACCTAAGATTCCAAACCCCATTTCAGCCCCTTAGAGGGGATTTTCTCAAATCCGTTTCTTATTTGACACCTACGTTCTAGAAGGAACTTCACAAAATCCATGTTTGTTGGTTTTATAGTTTTTGAGATCTCGTGATGAATCAATCAGTGAGTGAGTGAACTTACGCTTTATATAAAAGCTGTGAATATTACCCATGAGTTACTGTTAAAACTAATTGGTGTTCATCTCTATAGATTCTGCATGTATTCTGAGACTATGTAGAGTTGCTTCCAGCATACAGAACTGGTATTTGAAATGAACCTTCACTGAATTGTGTATATTAAAATAATGATAATAACAATAACCTTAGGTACGGAAAATGATGATGCAGTCAAAGTTGGAATGCGTTTGCTTAGAATAATATAATAATGACGGAGTGCTTTTGCCTTGAAAGTAACATAGGTACATAAGAGTTAACGTACATCAGCTTCATCTATTAGTTTGCTCATAAAATATTATGATATCTACTTACTGGACGTTTTATTTAAAATAGTAAACTTTAATTCTTGAAAAAATACTTTAGTATTCATCGAAAGAAAGAAAGAAAATTAATTTGTTCATTAATGGTGCCACAGACAAAAAAATATACTCGTACAAATGTAACATTAATTGCCCGTGACACCACCCAGAAAGGGTGTACAACTATACAGCTCAGCATAATGCCTCACTTCACACGCATACAAAGTGGGGCGCTGATTTTAAGTTGTGACCGGGTCCATAGTACCTGAATATTTACGAAAATGCTGGCCCGTTCCTAGAAGATCCTCCTACACGTTACGTCCCAATAAATTAATTAGATCGGACAGGTTCATGGCCTGATGAAGTCATATCTAAATCACGTTACCTTTAGTTACATCATTATTATATCGGGAAGCTGCGGTCAATGTTTACGATGATACTGGGCAAGTAATTACACTGTCATCACCTTACACGGTATAGTAGAGCGGTGCTTTAAAACTTTCTCGCGAACGTTTTCTTTTACGAAGCCATATCAATCCATTAGGGGTATTCAAGAAGCCTAAATTTACGATAGATAGTCGTTAAATTAGATTAGACTAGTGGTTCGCCCCGAACTGAGACCTCGCGGTATCCCATAATTTCCATAAGGTAGTTTTAACTATATTATATTGTAATTAAAACGCGCCGAATCTGATGACGTCAATCGTCATCTGCTTTCGTGGATGGGATGCGTATTTACAATATTAAAGACAGCGCCATCTATTAACAGTATAGTGAAGTTTTGTTAAAAACATTGATGCCCATTAAAACTTAAATAATTTCGTTTCTTTATAATATTTATCTAATTTTAGTATTTGTTGTTCAAGTACAGGATACAAGTGAAGTAAGAAAATAAGTAGACCTTAAAAATATATAGCCAGTTTTCTCAGAGAGCGTCTTCAAGCGAGCGTATTAAATCGCCACTTTGAAAGCCCCCCATTTCGTCAATTTTAGGAAAAAAAATAAAAAAAAAAACGTTTGTACTCTGTTACAAATTGTCTTTAAAATGATACACAGAAAATCTATGAATAGCAAAAAAAAAATTTTTACTTTGCATTCGCTTCTATGAGAGCCCCCCTGAAATAAAGATTTTTATAACTTTTTAAGCCATTTTCGGCTGGAGGCCATCGGTTTACATATTATATCTAAATTTGAAGTAATTACGTTCAGTAATTCAAAAGTTATAAGGCTCTGACAGACGGACGGACGGACGGACGGACGGACGGACAAGTGCAAATCGCTCTAGTAAACACAGAGACCTCGCTTCGCTCGGTCAATTATTTATTAACTAGATGATGTCCGCAACTTCGTCCCCGTGGATTAAGGTTTTTTGATTCCCGCGGGAACTCTTTAATTTTCCGAACAAAATGTAGCCTTTGTGTTAATCTTAGGTATGAGCTATCTCCATTCCAAATTTCAGCCAAATTGGTGTATTAATTGTGGCGGAGTGGAGTAACAAACATCCATCCATCTATCCATCCATCATCACAAACTTTCGCATTCATAATAATATTAGACTAGCTGATGCCCGCGACTTCATCCGTGTAGATTTAGTTTTTTAAATCCCTCGGAAACTCTTTGATTTTCTGGGATAAAGAGTAGCCTATGTCATTCTCCGGGTTCTCAACTATACCCATGCAAAAAATCACGTCGATCCGTAGCTCTGTTGCAGCATGATTGAAAGACAAACCAACAAACAAACTTTCGCATTTATAATATTATTAGTATAATTTACATTTATTTCATTTATATCATATAATTTACATTTTTAAATATTTGATTATAAAAAAAAAACATTTAAAAATATAAAAAATAGCGGTCCACCGGCCTCGGGAACAGGGTCCAAGCAACCGGCGGTCAGGGCCCCAGAGAGAGGAACCTCCTGACTATGCGAGCCGTGTCCAGGAGAACAGCCTTCTGGATCTGGCCCTTGACCCAGCTACCCAACGAGAGCCTCGAAAGATGTTGGTCGAGGCTCTTGGCTATAAGACCATTAGCGGTGACGACTATCGGTACAATGATTGCTGAGTCTACATTCCACATGGCGACAACCTCGTGCGCCAAGTCGAGATACTTGGTGAGTTTCTCTTTCTCGGCTTTCACGAGGTTCTCGTCATGCGGGACAGCAACATCAACAATCATTGCACGGCGCTCTGATCGATCTATCACCACTATGTCAGGCTTATTGGCTACAATAGTCCTGTCTGTAATGATAGATCGATCCCAGTACAGTGTGATATGACCATTTTCAAGAACTGGGTCGGGCACATACTTGTAGTACGGTACCTCCGATTCCACAAGATTGTATTTCAAGGCAAGTTGCTGGTGGATAATCCTGGCCACTTGGTTATGTCTGTGTAAGTATTCGCCGTTAGCCAGATGAGAACAACCAGAGACAATGTGACGGATAGTTTCTCCAGGACGGCGACATGCCCGACATATGTCTACCGTTCCATCCTTCACTATGTATTTTCTGTAATTGTTCGTCATCATGACCTCGTCCATAATTGCACACACAAACCCTTCGGTTTCCCCAAAGAGGTCACCAAAGCGCAGCCAGGCCACGGACGCTTCAAAGTCAACATCAGGCCCATGGAGGGCCCGATAAAAGCGTCCGTGAAGCTCCTTACCTTGCCATACAACCCTGCGGTCATCGGTACTGAGCACCACAGGTATGCGCCAGTTCTCTTTAGCCAAGGAGAGCGGCGTCAGACCCCTGTCCACTGCGACCACATCGCGGTGCATCTCCGTCTCGGCGTGGAGAAAGTACTCCCTGAGACTGCACACCTCGCGGTTGTGGAGGGTTTTGGCATTCAAAAGGCCTCTTCCCCCACACTTCCGCGGGATGTACAGCCTCATCACCGAGGAGCGCGGGTGATGCATCCGATATGTGGTCAGCAGTGCACGAACTTGTCTGTCCAGGGCGTCAAGCTCAGTCTGAGTCCACCTGAGTATGCCGAAGGAATACATCAAGACCGGCATGACCCAACCGTTGAAGGCGCGCACCTTATTGCCGCCCGACAAAAGGCTTTTCAGCACTTTCTTCAGGCGGCCAAGGAAACGCTCCCTCACCGACTGCCTCATGTCGGCCTCTCTGATACCTAACGCCTCCGCCATGCCCAGGTATTTGTAGGCTTCAGTTGGGGAGAGCGATCTGAGGTATATGGAATCCGAGAGCTCAACACCCTCAGATTCCACAATCCTCCCTCGCTTTACATGCATGACCGCACATTTTTCCACACCAAATTCCATCCTAATGGAATCACTAAAGGCTTTAGTTACCTTTAGTAACTCTAGTAGATGTGATTTGTTGGGGGCAATGAGTTTTAGGTCATCCATGTAAAGGAGGTGTGATATAACCTGACCACCTCTCCTCAACCGGTAACCTAGCCCTGAATTCTCCAAGAGAGTGCTCAGAGGATTCAGAGCCAGGCAAAACCACAAAGGACTGAGGCTATCGCCCTGGAATATGCCTCGCTCAATCCTTATAGGCTCCGCGTTCCCCAGGGTCCGGCGACACCCTGGATAGTGAAGGACTGTCCTCCACTGCCCCATACACGTCTGTAGGAAGGCGCGTAGTACTGTGTTTACTTTGTACAGTTCCAGCACCTTCATGAGCCATGTATGGGGCACAGAGTCGTAGGCCTTCTTATAGTCTATCCAACATGTCGACAGATCCTTTCGGGAGCGCCGAACCTGTTGACAAATGGCCATATCAATGAGGAGAAGCTCCTTAGTACCACGGGAGCCATTCCTACATCCGTTCTGAGAAATAGACATGATGGATTTTGTATTGATATGATCGTTAATTTTTGTTCTCAGAATGGATGTAAGAAGTTTATACAATGTTGGTAGGCACGTAATCGGCCTATAATTTTTGGGCTCCGTGGTACTACCTGACTTATGGAGCAGGAGGGTAATACCTGTTGTCAGAAACTGGGGTAGCGACTCTGACTCTAGAGATGATTGGAATTGGGATGCCAAACGAGCGTGCGAGCTGCGTAGCCACTTTATCCAAAAGTTGTGCAGCCCGTCCGGCCCGGGGGATTTCCAATTGGGCAGGGGACGGGCTGCAGTGGCCACGTCTTCAGGGGTGATAGTAACTAGGTCCATTTCTGGAATTTGATCGCACGCTCTTTCTACATCCCACGTCCAACCACCCTCAGTGTGAGCGACAGGCGCCGACCATATGTTGCGCCAGAATGAGGTCATGGCTTCATCATCCGGTAGGCGCGTATCGGTGACACCTTGGTCAGGGTGTTCCCAACCTCGGTATACCCGCCTCTGATCGCTTCGGAAAGTGCGATTCAGGGTATATCTCTCGACCCGGCACTTGTATCTGCGAATACGGCTAGCCCATGCTGAGACCTTCTGTTTCAGGAAGTCAATGCGCTCAGTGACGCGCGCCTTATAATCTTGAGGGCTGATATCAGTCCCCAAGAAAGCGCGCCTCACAAAGCGCATGACTCTAGGGCGAGTGTTGCCCTCCCTGAAGCAGAGTAGTTTGCCAATGAGTGCCCGAGCCCCATCAATACGACGTTCGATCCTGCACTGCCATGCTGGTGCGGTAGGCTTCGGTCGTGTTGCTGTATCATTATTAATAAACTTTACATTAGCAACACGACATGCCGCAACAGCCGCGCAGTACAGAATCGAATGTGTGTCGGAAAGGTCTTCGCTGCTGTCAAAATAACTCGGCAGCAGTGAATCCAGGGCACCCATTAGCGCTTTGTTCTTATTTTTCATGGGCATCCGAGGTAACCGCGGTCTAAACTCGGGTGGTGAAGATCTATATTCCCGAATAGCACTCTCCAAAGCACTCCTCAATTGTTCACTACACTGGGTACTTACATGTGCAGCCCCGCTATCCTGTCCCTCACCAGCCTGAGTGGGCTGCAGCGAAATCGCATGAGCAGTTTGCGATTGTGCTGGAGCTTGCGGTGAGGGGGGGGTAGCGCGGTTACATTGCAGTTCAGAGCGAAGCCGATCAAGCACGGCGCTGTCCAGCATGTGATTACGCTGAATAACCCGCACCTGGTCCGACAGTCGCTGAGCCGACACATTAAGAGCTGGTTCAAGGACCTGAAACAAAGCATGCATCCTAGCACGGTACGCGGTCATGTTGGTTCCACCCTCAGTAGCCCCTAAGTATGCGCGCATGACATTTTCATTAATGGATGTTGTCCACCTCATGCGCGACACACTACCGCCGGATGCGGGGACCCTATCAGAAGCCGGTGGGCCTCGGGATCCCAAGCAAGTCGGTGGCCGGCCTCTCCCACGACGATGTACTGGTGGTGGCGACGTCGGCGGGGAGAAAAACTCGTCGCTCGAACTCGACGCAACTGCAGCATTGGGCGTGGTCCCGGGTGGCTGCGAGGCGGAACTGAGCGACGAGTCCGGGGGTGGCGTTTGTGCGTTCCGTGCTCTGGATCGTGTCAGCATTCTACATTATTAATTCGTGCAATTTCTTTTGTAGTCTTTCAGGCATCTAATGACAGGTTGTGTCAGTTATGTTTCGGACTGTTTTGATTTTCTTTGTTTGCTCTTTCATGGTTTCTTGTTCTAATTAGTTTTCACTATGGTAAATTTATTGAATTAAATCGAAAATTCTGTTGAGATCGGTTTTATAATATTTATTTCGGCAAAAATGTAACGGCGAAAAAATATGATGTTTGCTGACATTCAGGGTTGCCAGGTTATATAATTATTATTATTATTAGTATAATTATTATTATGATTAGATAGAAGATAATAGAATTTAGAAGAATTGCAAGATTGTAAGTACATAATAACGAAGCTCTTAAAATTAATTTGTTCTTATTCACTTGCGCTTGATTTTAATTATTCTACTTTGAATGTCACTTTTTTAGCTTTTGCATTGGACTTTGTCCGCGTGGAGTTAGGTGTTTTTAGCAAAGTGTTTTTCTATAGTAAAAGATGGAATTTCAACACCGAAAGTTTTCGTGGGGTCATGTGTCCAATTTGTTCGTAGTATCTACTTTTTGTGACATAATTATCTGTGTACACATAATTTATTTTTTTAATATTAATAATAATTATTTATTTAATTAATTCGATAATTTTATCTCTAAATATAAAATTATCGAATCATCTCATTGTGAATTATTTTTTGTCCGATTTTCATAAAAACTGACAATACTTTCTTGATACCACACTTACTCTATTAAGTCGCTGGAAATCAAATACCGGTTTCTTGTGTACTTGAGGCGTCTTAAATCATTATCGTGAACGTAACAGCTATCGTCCAAAAAAGCGCTCTCCAAAAATTTTATCTATTTGTGGTCAACTCTAATTTCCAAACTAGATTCTCATAGTTACACGGGTTTTAAAGGAAGTGCCTGTGAATGATCAGTAAATAAAATGCCTCCGAGCTTTCATTCACTCATTAAATTAGATGGGTGAATTTTGGCCTAGTGTTTAACATGTTAGGCTTTGGATAAAAAGGTCCTGGGTTAGATTCCTGGATTGGGCCAAAATTACCTAAGCTAGTTTGGGTAATTTTGCCCAGAAATTTTCTCAGTAGTAGCCCCAAGTAGCCCGGAGTTAGGAAGTAGAAATGTATCACAATCAAACCCGAGAGGGCACGTAAAGCGGTCTTGTGAATCAAGCTCTCCTGGTCGTTTTTGATTTCCCTCTCATTGCAATATGAAAGTGAGGGAATAGAGAAAGCTCCTGTGTTTCCTTGCGAAAATTATTTACCTCTGTAGAGATTGGGCTGCTGTCGCATTGTGGAAGTTTTTGTTTTGAGTTATTTTACTGTCGGGTGTAGGTACAATAAAGTATTACCATACCTTCATTTTATTTTCATTAAGTATAGGTTTAATACACATCACTCTGCGCCCTATAAACTTTGTAATTCATATAGCTTTGTGAATTGGTATACCTACGTGTATTTTTATCGAAGAATGAACTCTAAACATATCTACATAACATTTGCTGGGTCAATATAAAAACGTGTGAATGAAATTCAATTACATATCTGCCTTATATGGAAACAGCAATAGTAACGTACTATTCTACTTTCAAAAACATAAGTGCTGAGATGCAAAGTGATTAAAACAATTTAAAAGGAAAAAGTGGCAAAAAGCAATGGCACAGATGAATGTTCCCAGCGACGGAAGTGTTAGAATTTTTTGCTCTTTAGAGCTTGTTACCACATTGCAACCGCCGCTCTTTTATTTTAGGAGAAATGTTTGTTTATAAGCGACACGATTTCCATGTTCCTATTTATGTTACTACAACAAAATAAGCCTGTTATTTACAAATTACTCATCAATGAAGTCTACCAGACGGTGGATATAATTATTGAGTTACAAAGTTTTTTGAACAAAAAAAGTGAGACACGTACAACGTGGTTCTTTTTGCAAAAGTTTTCACTTTTTGCGCATTAGTCTCGCTCAATAAAACGCGCCAGGTAATCGTTTTAAATTGATAATTCAATAGAAATTTACAATCAAATTAAAATTGTTATTCACTGTTTGATTGAATAATTTGGTACCTAATCTCTGACTTTTCGTGACATAGATCCGTGCCTTTTAAGCAATTAAAACTAATGGTGAAGGAGAACATCGTGGGAAAACCAGCATGCCGGAGAGTTTTTCATAGAATTCTCAAAGATGTGTGAGGTCTCATGGCAATTCGCACTTAGCATGGTGGACTGTGGCCTAAACCAGAGGTTCACAAACTTTTTTTGCTCGTCTCATGACGGGCATGGTTACGCCAACGTAGAGCCTGGTCGATTCTCCCGTGGACCCCTGGGGGTCCACCTGGACCACATTGGGAATCACTGGGCTAAACCGTTCTCATTCGAAAAGAGACCTGTGCCCAGATGTAGGCCGGTGATGGGTTGAGATGAATGAAAGTAATGCAGTTCGTCATTAATTATAATTACTATACAAAAGTCTTTTTGATATAAATATTAAATACAAAAAAATTCGTTCTGAAACTTTTGAATCGATCGTAGATTTGAATTAAATAAGTAGGTATATTGACGTATGTACGCTGAAAAGGCTGTATGCGTGGGCGTCGTCCGAATTAAACAACTTTTTCGCCAATTTGGAACTTACTGGTAAAATGGAGAGTGGAGGTTCACAAAACCAATGTGAATTGTGATAAATTGCATTGGGAAATGTCAATTTACTTATCAGGACTGGCGATGCGGTGAATCGGCACAAGAATCAGCTGTTATTTTAGAAGATATAGCCATTAGCCAGTCCATCTTCCTAAAGTAGAATATATTATAATATACAGATTCCAGACTTCACGCACTGATTAACACATTTAAGAATAAGTAAACACAACTATAAAATTTATATTGCTGTAGCAAAAAATTCAAAGAACTCGTTTTGAATGGTCGAAAACACATTTAAATACTACACATTACTGATTCGATTCAAACGTGACAGGTACCTACGCTGAATTAATTAGGAATTTTATATCTCATTCCACCATAAAATATTCACGAAACTAGACTGACAAGAAGACGTATTCTAATAAGTACATATTAAATGTTGAAGAGTTCTAGAAGACCTTTTTATATATTAGTTGATAAATATATCTATGCAAAATAAAATTTCAACGACCTCTTTGGTCTAGTCAGTCTAGTTGACAGCTTAATCAGCTGGGGATTACAAGGTCCTGCTCCTGGGTTCCATGAAATGTATAATATAACCATGTTTGCGCACACAAATCACAATCGTGTTGTGTAATATCTGCTGCGTAGGTAGTGTTTAGGGGCTAATTTCCGGTTGAAATCCAGTCAGGAATTATTAATATTATAACTAATTAACCAATTGTTGGTCGCAGTGTTTAACCAAAAAATACTACGTTACTACTATTTACGTTTTAACTCTCACGCGTTATTAACAAAGAGTTTGTCAAGGTTTCATATTAGGATTAAGGATTATACCTACTAAGTATATTAAGTATCCCTATCTTATCTAAAATAATTAAATTTACTGTCTTTACTAATATCGTATTTTTCTTTGTTCTAGGCACATGTGGTTTCAGCCTTTGAGCAGAGTCTCTCCAACATGACGCAAAGACTGCAACAGCTAACGGCAACAGCAGAACGTAAGGTAAGAACCCAATACCTACTGTATTTTAAACCCCGAATTTTGGAATGGCGATCCCGCATCGAATTAGTTGAATTGCGTCAGTCGCCGATGAGTCCATTTCTATAGGTAATTAATCTATGATTAACACCACATTCGCTGCCCCTTTACAAATGACAGCATAATTAATGGAAGCCACATTTGACATACGAGAGTCTCTGGAACTAATAATATTGCGAATGGCGCATCAACCTTTACACTTTAATCTACGATTTTATATGAAAGTAGCTGATGCCCGCGACTTCGTCCACATGGATTTAGTTTTTAAATATCCCGCGGGAACTCTTTCATTATCCGAGATAAAAAGTAGCTCTCCCGGTCTGAGGAACCACTACTACATCCATTACTATACCCATGCAAAAAATCGCATCAATCCGCTGTTTTGTTGCGACGTGATTGAAGGACAAACCAACAAACAAACACACTTTCGCATTTATAATATCAGTAATGCTTTATTATAACACTTTTTATAATTGTCAAATTTTTTACAACCAAAGACAAAATTACGTTTAGCTGTCATTTACGTTTTGTTATTCCACTGTCATTTGCGTTTTGTTATTCCATGTCAGATGCGTTTTTGTTATACCACGTTTTATAGCGAACGGGATAAAAAGTATCCTATGTCCGTCTCCTGGTTCTAAGCTACCTCTCCACCAATTTTCAGCCGAATCGGTTCATCCGTTCTTGAGTTATAAATAGTGTAACTAACACCACTTTATAATATATATAGCTCGATTACCACTGACACACTCACTCACTCACTCACTCATTGACAGGGTTGTTCTCCTAGAAGGAGACGGAAATCGATATAATGATGTAGGGGAGATATGTCCGGGTGGGGGATTCGAGTGGGGAAAAATTATGACATTTCGGAAAAACAAGATGGCGGCCGACGTGATTCTTGCAACTCTTTTGTTTTCCAACCGATTTCTTTGAAATTTTGGATTATTGTAGAAATTAGTAAACGATTAACAGAAAAAGTGAAAAAAATTAAAAAAACAAGATGGCGGCCGAGCTGTGACGTCTCAAATTTCCGAACCCTCTCCTGTAAAATTTTGTATGAAAAAAATTTTTTTCACCCATGGTGTCGTATAGAGCTCAAAGAATGTGACTCGGAGAAAGGTGGAGAGAGCTGATGAGTGAAGAGTTCGGAGACGGGCGAGGGGCACGGCCAGGGTATAGTAGATAGGTGGAGGGTGCTCGACCAAATGTCATTCGAAACCTCGAGCAGTTGCCAGTGAGTTGAAAAAAAATTCCAAAATGGCGGAAAAAAAATGGCGGCAAATTTTGTCCGTCTCTCTCTCGGAGACTATAAAAGATGGAGGAGCGGTTTCTCGACAAAAGATGATCAAAACCCGGAGGTCTACCTGGTGAGTAGGAAAAAAATTCAAGATGGCGGATTTTTTTTTCCATACTAAATGTATGGGGAATATTGAAGGGACTAGAAGTTGGGAACTATGCAAGACATTGATTTTGATAGGTTCATAGGGCTTTTTTTCTTTTTCTTTTTTTTTCATTTTACATTTGTTTTTTTTGTTTTATTACATTTTTTTCTTTTTTTTTCTTTTTCTTTTGTGAATGAGGAGCACGGCCAGGTTATTGCAGATAGGTGGGGTGTGCTCGAACAAATTTTTTGGCAAAAGATGACGAGAATCCGAAGGTCTACTTGATGAGTAAAAAAATCGCGGTCCGCTTTAGCGGGCCGCGCACCCACGCGGCAATTACCACTGACTGACTGACTGACTGACTCACTGACTCACTCACTGATTGACACGATTGTTCTCCTAGAAAGAGACAGAAAACGATACAATGATGTAGGGGAGATATGTCCGGGTGGGGGATTCGAGTGGGGAAAAATTATGACATTTCGGAAAAACAAGATGGCGGCCGACGTGATTCTTGAAACTCTTTTGTTTTCCAACCGATTTCTTTGAAATTTTGGATTATTGTAGAAATTAGTAAACGATTAACAGAAAAAGTGAAAAAAATTAAAAAAACAAGATGGCGGCCGAGCTGTGACGCCTCAAATTTCCGACCCCTCTCCTGTAAAATTTTCTATGAAAAAAATTTTTTTCACCCATGGTGTCGTATAGAGCTCAAAGAATGTGACTCGGAGAAAGGTGGAGAGAGCTGATGAGTGAAGAGTTCGGAGACGGGCGAGGGGCACGGCCAGGGTATAGTAGATAGGTGGAGGGTGCTCGACCAAATGTCATTCGAAACCTCGAGCAGTTGCCAGTGAGTTGAAAAAAAATTCCAAAATGGCGGAAAAAAAATGGCGGCAAATTTTGTCCGTCTCTCTCTCGGAGACTATAAAAGATGGAGGAGCGGTTTCTCGACAAAAGATGATCAAAACCCGGAGGTCTACCTGGTGAGTAGGAAAAAAATTCAAGATGGCGGATTTTTTTTTCCATACTAAATGTATGGGGAATATTGAAGGGACTAGAAGTTGGGAACTATGCAAGACATTGATTTTGATAGGTTCATAGGGCTTTTTTTCTTTTTCTTTTTTTTTTCATTTTACATTTGTTTTTTTTTTGTTTTATTACATTTTTTTCTTTTTTTTTTCTTTTTCTTTTGTGAATGAGGAGCACGGCCAGGTTATTGCAGATAGGTGGGGTGTGCTCGAACAAATTTTTTGGCAAAAGATGACCAGAATCCGAAGGTCTACTTGATGAGTAAAAAAATCGCGGTCCGCTTTAGCGGGCCGCGCACCCACGCGGCAATTACCACTGACTGACTGACTGACTGACTCACTGACTCACTCACTGATTGACACGATTGTTCTCCTAGAAAGAGACAGAAAACGATACAATGATGTAGGGGATATGTCCGGGTGGGGGATTCGAGTGGGGAAAAATTATGACATTTCGGAAAAACAAGATGGCGGCCGACGTGATTCTTGAAACTCTTTTGTTTTCCAACCGATTTCTTTGAAATTTTGGATTATTGTAGAAATTAGTAAACGATTAACAGAAAAAGTGAAAAAAATTAAAAAAACAAGATGGCGGCCGAGCTGTGACGCCTCAAATTTCCGACCCCTCTCCTGTAAAATTTTCTATGAAAAAAATTTTTTTCACCCATGGTGTCGTATAGAGCTCAAAGAATGTGACTCGGAGAAAGGTGGAGAGAGCTGATGAGTGAGGAGTTCGGAGACGGGCGAGGGGCACGGCCAGGGTATAGTAGATAGGTGGAGGGTGCTCGACCAAATGTCATTCGAAACCTCGAGCAGTTGCCAGTGAGTTGAAAAAAAATTCCAAAATGGCGGAAAAAAAATGGCGACAAATTTTGTCCGTCTCTCTCTCGGAGACTATAAAAGATGGAGGAGCGGTTTCTCGACAAAAGATGATCAAAACCCGGAGGTCTACCTGGTGAGTAGGAAAAAAATTCAAGATGGCGGATTTTTTTTTTCGGGAATATTGAAGGGACTAGAAGTTGGGAACTATGCAAGACATTGATTTTGATAGGTTCATAGGTGTCTTAAATCTCGGAGAATTAAAAAAGAAAAATATACTGGCCGAATTGAGAACCTCCTCCTTTTTAGAAAGGGTTAAAAAAGGTGAAAGAGTGGTTTTTTTGCCAACTATCCACGCGACCAACTACTTTGGAGGTACGCAGGCTACTTTGGTGGTACGCAGGCTACTTTTAACGTACGCAGGCTACTTTGGAGGTACGCAAACTACTTTGGAGGTACGCAGGCTACTTTGGTGGTACGCAGGCTACTTTTAAGGTACGCAGGCTACTTTGGAGGTACGCAGGCTACTTTGGAGGTACGCAGGCTACTTTGGTGGTACGCAGACTACCTGCGTACCTCTAAAGTAGTCACCATAGAGGTACGCCGACTACTTTAGAGGTACGCAGGCTACTTTTAAGGTACGACAGCTACTTTAGAGGTACGCCGTCTACTTTAGAGGTACGCAGCCTACTTTGGAGGTACGCCCACTACTTTAGAGGTACGCAGGCTACTTTTAAGGTACGCAGGCTACTTTGGAGGTACGCAGGCTACTTTGGAGGTACGCAGGCTACTTTGGTGGTACGCAGACTACCTGCGTACCTCTAAAGTAGTCGGCGTACCTCTAAAGTAGCCGGCGTACCTTAAAAGTAGCCTGCGTACCTCTAAAGTAGTCACCATAGAGGTACGCCCACTACTTTAGAAGTACGCAGGCTACTTTTAAGGTACGACAGCTACTTTAGAGGTACGCCGGCTACTTTAGAGGTACGCCGTCTACTTTAGAGGTACGCAGCCTACTTTGGAGGTACGCAGCCTACTTTGGAGGTACGCCCACTACTTTAGAGGTACGCAGGCTACTTTTAAGGTACGCAGGCTACTTTGGAGGTACGCAGGCTACTTTGGAGGTACGCAGGCTACTTTGGTGGTACGCAGACTACCTGCGTACCTCTAAAGTAGTCGGCGTACCTCTAAAGTAGCCGGCGTACCTAAAAAGTAGCCTGCGTACCTCCAAAGTAGGCTGCGTACCTCTTAAGTAGACGGCGTACCTCTAAAGTAGTCACCATAGAGGTACGCCGACTACTTTAGAGGTACGCAGACTACTTTTAAGGTACGACAGCTACTTTAGAGGTACGCCGTCTACTTTAGAGGTACGCAGCCTACTTTGGAGGTACGCCCACTACTTTAGAGGTACGCAGGCTACTTTTAAGGTACGCAGGCTACTTTGGAGGTACGCAGGCTACTTTGGAGGTACGCAGGCTACTTTGGTGGTACGCAGACTACCTGCGTACCTCTAAAGTAGTCGGCGTACCTCTAAAGTAGCCGGCGTACCTTAAAAGTAGCCTGCGCACCTCTAAAGTAGTCACCATAGAGGTACGCCCACTACTTTAGAAGTACGCAGGCTACTTTTAAGGTACGACAGCTACTTTAGAGGTACGCCGGCTACTTTAGAGGTACGCCGTCTACTTTAGAGGTACGCCGTCTACTTTAGAGGTACGCAGGTAGTCTGCGTACCACCAAAGTAGCCTGCGTACCTCCAAAGTAGCCTGCGTACCTCCAAAGTAGCCTGCGTACCTTAAAAGTAGCCTGCGTACCTCTAAAGTAGTGGGCGTACCTCCAAAGTAGGCTGCGTACCTCTAAAGTAGACGGCGTACCTCTAAAGTAGCTGTCGTACCTTAAAAGTAGTCTGCGTACCTCTAAAGTAGTCGGCGTACCTCTATGGTGACTACTTTAGAGGTACGCCGTCTACTTTAGAGGTACGCCGTCTACTTTAGAGGTACGCAGCCTACTTTGGAGGTACGCCCACTACTTTAGAGGTACGCAGGCTACTTTTAAGGTACGCCGGCTACTTTAGAGGTACGCCGACTACTTTAGAGGTACGCAGGTAGTCTGCGTACCACCAAAGTAGCCTGCGTACCTCCAAAGTAGCCTGCGTACCTCCAAAGTAGCCTGCGTACCTTAAAAGTAGCCTGCGTACCTCTAAAGTAGTGGGCGTACCTCCAAAGTAGGCTGCGTACCTCTAAAGTAGACGGCGTACCTCTAAAGTAGACGGCGTACCTCTAAAGTAGTCACCATAGAGGTACGCCGACACGTGGGCCGCGCACCCACGCGCCCTACTTGTAGTAATAACACTTCCCGCGAGCTGCTTTAGCAGCTCGCGCACCGAGCGACATAAATAAAGCCGAACAATCGCGGTCCGCTTTAGCGGGCCGCGCACCCACGCGCCCTACTTGTAGCAATAACACTTCCCGCGAGCTGCTTTAGCAGCTCGCGCACCGAGCGAAATAAATAAAGCCGAACAATCGCGGTCCGCTTTAGCGGGCCGCGCACCCACGCGCCTTACTTTTAGTAAAACACTTCCCGCGAGCTGCTTTAGCAGCTCGCGCACCGAGCGAAATACTAGTTATTATAATATATATAGCTCGATTACCACTGACTGACTGATTCACTGACTCATTGACAGGGTTGTTCTCCTAGAAGGAGACGGAAATCGATATAATGATGTTCGGGAGATGTGTTTGGGGGGGGGATTCGAGTTGGGGAAAATTATGACATTTCGGAAAAACAAGATGGCGGCCGACGTGAATCTTGCAACTCTTTTGTTTTCCAACCGATTTCTTTGAAATTTTGGATTATTGTAGAAATTAGTAAACGATTAAAAGAAAAAGTAAAAAAAATTAAAAAAACAAGATGGCGGCCGAGCTGTGACGTCTCAAATTTCCGACCCCTCTCCTGTAAAATTTTGTATGAAAAAATTTTTTTCCACCCATGGTGTCGTGTAGAGCTCAAAGAATGTGACTCGGAGAAAGGTGGAGAGAGCTGATGAGTGAGGAGTTCGGAGACGGGCGAGGGGCACGGCCAGGGTATAGAAGATAGGTGGAGGGTGCTCGACCAAATGTCATTCGAAACCTCGAGCAGTTGCCAGTGAGTTGAAAAAAAATTCCAAAATGGCGGAAAAAAAATGGCGGCAAATTTTGTCCGTCTCTCTCTCGGAGACTATAAAAGATGGAGGAGCGGTTTCTCGACAAAAGATGATCACAACCCGGAGGTCTACCTGGTGAGTAGGAAAAAAATTCAAGATGGCGGATTTTTTTTTTCTCCATACAAAATGTATGGGGAATATTGAAGGGACTAGAAGTTGGGAACTATGCAAGACATTGATTTTGATAGGTTCATAGGGCTTTTTTCTTTTTCTTTTTTTTCATTTTACATTTGCTTTTTTTCTTTTTTTTCTTTTTTTTTTCTTTTTTTTTCTTTTTCTTTTGTGAATGAGGAGCACGGCCAGGTTATTGCAGATAGGTGGGGTGTGCTCGAACAAATTTTTTGGCAAAAGATGACCAGAATCCGAAGGGCTACTGGATGAGTAAAAAAATCGCGGTCCGCTTTAGCGGGCCGCGCACCCACGCGCCCTACTTGTAGTAATAACACATCCCGCGAGCTGCTTTAGCAGCTCGCGCACCGAGCGAAATAAATAAAGCCGAACAATCGCGGTCCGCTTTAGCGGGCCGCGCACCCACGCGCCCTACTTGTAGCAATAACACTTCCCGCGAGCTGCTTTAGCAGCTCGCGCACCGAGCAAACGCTAGTTATTATAATATATATAGCTCGATTACCACTGACTGACTGATTCACTGATTGACATAATTGTTCTCCTAGAAAGAGACAAAAAACGATAAAATGATGTACGGGAGATATGTTCGGGTGGGGGATTCGAGTGGGGAAAAATTATGACATTTCGGAAAAACAAGATGGCGGCCGACGTGAATCTTGCAACTCTTTTGTTTTCCAACCGATTTCTTTGAAATTTTGGATTATTGTAGAAATTTGTAAACGATTAACAGAAAAAGTGAAAAAAATTAAAAAAACAAGATGGCGGCCGAGCTGTGACGTCTCAAATTTCCACCCCTCTCCTGTAAAATTTTGTATGAAAAAAATTTTTTTCACCCATGGTGTCGTATAGAGCTCAAAGAATGTGACTCGGAGAAAGGTGGAGAGAGCTGATGAGTGAGGAGTTCGGAGACGGGCGAGGGGCACGGCCAGGGTATAGAAGATAGGTGGAGGGTGCTCGACCAAATGTCATTCAAAACCTCGAGCAGTTGCCAGTGAGTTGAAAAAAAATTCCAAAATGGCGGAAAAAAAATGGCGGCAAATTTTGTCCGTCTCTCTCTCGGAGACTATAAAAGATGGAGGAGCGGTTTCTCGACAAAAGATGATCACAACCCGGAGGTCTACCTGGTGAGTAGGAAAAAAATTCAAGATGGCGGATTTTTTTTTCCCCCATACAAAATGTATGGGGAATATTGAAGGGACTAGAAGTTGGGAACTATGCAAGACATTGATCTTGATAGGTTCATAGGGCTTTTTTTCTTTTTCTTTTTTTTCATTTTTCATTTTTTTTTTTTTCTTTTTTTTCATTTTTTTTTCTTTTTCTTTTGTGAATGAGGAGCACGGCCAGGTTATTGCAGATAGGTGGGGTGTGCTCGAACAAATTTTTTGGCAAAAGATGACCAGAATCCGAAGGGCTACTGGATGAGTAAAAAAATCGCGGTCCGCTTTAGCGGGCCGCGCACCCACGCGCCCTACTTGTAGTAATAACACATCCCGCGAGCTGCTTTAGCAGCTCGCGCACCGAGCGAAATAAATAAAGCCGAACAATCGCGGTCCGCTTTAGCGGGCCGCGCACCCACGCGCCCTACTTGTAGCAATAACACTTCCCGCGAGCTGCTTTAGCAGCTCGCGCACCGAGCGAAATAAATAAAGCCGAACAATCGCGGACCGCTTTAGCGGGCCGCGCACCCACGCGCCCTACTTGTAGCAATAACACTTCCCGCGAGCTGCTTTAGCAGCTCGCGCACCGAGCAAACGCTAGTTATAATATATATAGCTCGATTACCACTGACTGACTGACTCACTGATTGACACGATTGTTCTCCTAGAAAGAGACGGAAAACGATACAATGATGTAGGGGAGATATGTTGGGGTGGGGGATTTGAGTAGGGAAAAATTATGACATTTCGAAAAAACAAGATGGCGGCCGACGTGATTCTTGCAACTCTTTTGTTTTTCAACCGATTTCTTTGAAATTTTGGATTATTGTAGAAATTAGTAAACGATTAACAGAAAAAGTGAAAAAAATTAAAAAAACAAGATGGCGGCCGAGCTGTGACGTCTCAAATTTCCGACCCCTCTCCTGTAAAATTTTGTATGAAAAAAATTTTTTTCACCCATGGTGTCGTATAGAGCTCAAAGAATGTGACTCGGAGAAAGGTGGAGAGAGCTGATGAGTGAGGAGTTCGGAGACGGGCGAGGGGCACGGCCAGGGTATAGAAGATAGGTGGAGGGTGCTCGACCAAATGTCATTCGAAACCTCGAGCAGTTGCCAGTGAGTTAAAAAAAAATTCCAAAATGGCGGAAAAAAAATGGCGGCAAATTTTGTCCGTCTCTCTCTCGGAGACTATAAGAGATGGAGGAGCGGTTTCTCGACAAGAGATGATCACAACCCGGAGGTCTACCTGGTGAGTAGGAAAAAAATTCAAGATGGCGGATTTTTTTTTCCCCCATACAAAATGTATGGGGAATATTGAAGGGACTAGAAGTTGGGAACTATGCAAGACATTGATTTTGATAGGTTCATAGGGCTTTTATTCTTTTTCTTTTTTTCATTTTACATTTGTTTTTTTTTTTTTTCATTTTTTTTTCTTTTTTTTCTTTTTCTTTTGTGAATGAGGAGCACGGCCAGGTTATTGCAGATAGGTGGGGTGTGCTCAAACAAATTTTTTGGCAAAAGATGACCAGAATCCGAAGGTCTACTTGATGATTAAAAAAATCGCGGTCCGCTTTAGCGGGCCGCGCACCCACGCGCCCTACTTGTAGCAATAACACTTCCCGCGAGCTGCTTTAGCAGCTCGCGCACCGAGCGAAATAAATAAAGCCGAACAATCGCGGTCCGCTTTAGCGGGCCGCGCACCCACGCGCCCTACTTGTAGCAATAACACTTCCCGCGAGCTGCTTTAGCAGCTCGCGCACCGAGCAAACGCTAGTTATAATATATAGCTCGATTACCACTGACTCACTCACTCACTGATTGACATAATTGTTCTCCTAGAAAGAGACAAAAAACGATAAAATGATGTTCGGGGGATATGTTCGGGTGGGGGATTCGAGTAGGGAAAAATTATGACATTTCGGAAAAACAAGATGGCGGCCGACGTGAATCTTGCAACTCTTTTGTTTTCCAACCGATTTCTTTGAAGTTTTGGATTATTGTAGAAATTAGTAAACGATTAACAGAAAAAGTGAAAAAAATTAAAAAAACAAGATGGCGGCCGAGCTGTGACGTCTCAAATTTCCACCCCTCTCCTGGAAAATTTTGTATGAAAAAAATTTTTTTCACCCATGGTGTCGTATAGAGCTCAAAGAATGTGACTCGGAGAAAGGTGGAGAGAGCTGATGAGTGAGGAGTTCGGAGACGGGCGAGGGGCACGGCCAGGGTATAGAAGATAGGTGGAGGGTGCTCGACCAAATGTCATTCGAAACCTCGAGCAGTTGCCAGTGAGTTGAAAAAAAATTCCAAAATGGCGGAAAAAAAATGGCGGCAAATTTTGTCCGTCTCTCTCTCGGAGACTATAAAAGATGGAGGAGCGGTTTCTCGACAAAAGGTGATCACAACCCGGAGGTCTACCTGGTGAGTAGGAAAAAAATTCAAGATGGCGGATTTTTTTTTTTTACATACAAAATGTATGGGGAATATTGAAGGGACTAGAAGTTGGGAACTATGCAAGACATTGATTTTGATAGGTTCATAGGGCTTTTTTTCTTTTTCTTTTTTTCATTTTTCATTTTTTTTTTTCTTTTTTTTCATTTTTTTTTCTTTTTCTTTTGTGAATGAGGAGCACGGCCAGGTTATTGCAGATAGGTGGGGTGTGCTCGAACAAATTTTTTGGCAAAAGATGATCAGAATCCGAAGGTCTACTTGATGAGTAAAAAAATCGCGGTCCGCTTTAGCGGGCCGCGCACCCACGCGCCCTACTTGTAGTAATAACACTTCCCGCGAGCTGCTTTAGCAGCTCGCGCACCGAGCGAAATAAATAAAGCCGAACAATCGCGGTCCGCTTTAGCGGGCCGCGCACCCACGCGCCCTACTTGTAGTAATAACACTTCCCGCGAGCGACATAAATAAAGCCGAACAATCGCGGTCCGCTTTAGCGGGCCGCGCACCCACGCGCCTTACTTTTAGTAAAACACTTCCCGCGAGCTGCTTTAGCAGCTCGCGCACCGAGCAAACGCTAGTTTATAATATATATAGCTCGATTACCACTGACTGACTGATTCACTGACTCATTGACAGGGTTGTTCTCCTAGAAGGAGACGGAAATCGATACAATGATGTTCGGGAGATGTGTTCGGGGGGGGGATTCGAGTTGGGGAAAATTATGACATTTCGGAAAAACAAGATGGCGGCCGACGTGAATCTTGCAACTCTTTTGTTTTCCAACCGATTTCTTTGAAATTTTGGATTATTGTAGAAATTAGTAAACGATTAACAGAAAAAGTGAAAAAAATTAAAAAAACAAGATGGCGGCCGAGCTGTGACGTCTCAAATTTCCACCCCTCTCCTGTAAAATTTTGTATGAAAAAAATTTTTTTCACCCATGGTGTCGTATAGAGCTTAAAGAATGTGACTCGGAGAAAGGTGGAGAGAGCTGATGAGTGAGGAGTTCGGAGACGGGCGAGGGGCACGGCCAGGGTATAGAAGATAGGTGGAGGGTGCTCGACCAAATGTCATTCGAAACCTCGAGCAGTTGCCAGTGAGTTAAAAAAAAATTCCAAAATGGCGGAAAAAAAATGGCGGCAAATTTTGTCCGTCTCTCTCTCGGAGACTATAAAAGATGGAGGAGCGGTTTCTCGACAAAAGATGATCACAACCCGAAGGTCTACCTGGTGAGTAGGAAAAAAATTCAAGATGGCGGATTTTTTTTTCCCCCCATACAAAATGTATGGGGAATATTGAAGGGACTAGAAGTTGGGAACTATGCAAGACATTGATTTTGATAGGTTCATAGGGCTTTTTTTCTTTTTCTTTTTTTCATTTTACATTTGTTTTTTTTTCTCTTTTTTTTCATTTTTTTTTTCATTTTTTTCTTTTTCTTTTGTGAATGAGGAGCACGGCCAGGTTATTGCAGATAGGTGGGGTGTGCTCGAACAAATTTTTTGGCAAAAGATGACCAGAATCCGAAGGTCTACTTGATGAGTAAAAAAATCGCGGTCCGCTTTAGCGGGCCGCGCACCCACGCGCCCTACTTGTAGTAACAACACTTCCCGCGAGCTGCTTTAGCAGCTCGCGCACCGAGCGAAATAAATAAAGCCGAACAATCGCGGTCCGCTTTAGCGGGCCGCGCACCCACGCGCCTTACTTTTAGTAAAACACTTCCCGCGAGCTGCTTTAGCAGCTCGCGCACCGAGCAAACGCTAGTTATAATATATATAGCTCGATTACCACTCACTGATTCACTCACTCACTGATTGACAGGGTTGTTCTCCTAGAAGGAGACGGAAATCGATATAATGATGTTTGGGAGATGTGCTTGGGGGGGGGATTCGAGTGGGGAAAAATTATGACATTTCGGAAAAACAAGATGGCGGCCGACGTGAATCTTGCAACTCTTTTGTTTTCCAACCGATTTCTTTGAAATTTTGGATTATTGTAGAAATTAGTAAACGATTAACAGAAAAAGTGAAAAAAATTAAAAAAACAAGATGGCGGCCGAGCTGTGACGTCTCAAATTTCCACCCCTCTCCTGTAAAATTTTGTATGAAATAAATTTTTTTCACTGATGGTGTCGTATAGAGCTCAAAGAATGTGACTCGGAGAAAGGTGGAGAGAGCTGATGAGTGAGGAGTTCGGAGACGGGCGAGGGGCACGGCCAGGGTATAGAAGATAGGTGGAGGGTGCTCGACCAAATGTCATTCGAAACCTCGAGCAGTTGCCAGTGAGTTGAAAAAAAATTCCAAAATGGTGGAAAAAAAATGGCGGCAAATTTTGTCCGTCTCTCTCTCGGAGACTATAAAAGATGGAGGAGCGGTTTCTCGACAAAAGATGATCACAACCCGGAGGTCTACCTGGTGAGTAGGAAAAAAATTCAAGATGGCGGATTTTTTTTTCCCCCCATACAAAATGTATGGGGAATATTGAAGGGACTAGAAGTTGGGAGCTATGCAAGACATTGGTTTTGATAGGTTCATAGGGCTTTTTTCTTTTTCTTTTTTTTCATTTTACATTTGCTTTTTTTCTTTTTTTTTTCTTTTTTTTTTCTTTTTCATTTGTGAATGAGGAGCACGGCCAGGTTATTGCAGATAGGTGGGGTGTGCTCGAACAAATTTTTTGGCAAAAGATGACCAGAATCCGAAGGTCTACTTGATGAGTAAAAAAATCGCGGTCCGCTTTAGCGGGCCGCGCACCCACGCGCCCTACTTGTAGTAATAACACTTCCCGCAAGTTGCTTTAGCAGCTCGCGCACCGAGCGAAATAAATAAAGCCGAACAATCGCGGTCCGCTTTAGCGGGCCGCGCACCCACGCGCCCTACTTGTAGCAATAACACTTCCCGCGAGCTGCTTTAGCAGCTCGCGCTCCGAGCAAACGCTAGTTATAATATATATAGCTCGATTACCACTGATTCACTGACTGATTCACTCATTGACATAATTGTTCTCCTAGAAAGAGACAAAAAACGATATAATGATGTACGGGAGATATGTCCGGGTGGGGGATTCGAGTGGGGAAAAATTATGACATTTCGGAAAAACAAGATGGCGGCCGACGTGAATCTTGCAACTCTTTTGTTTTCCAACCGATTTCTTTGAAATTTTGGATTATTGTAGAAATTAGTAAACAATTAACAGAAAAAGTGAAAAAAATTAAAAAAACAAGATGGCGGCCGAGCTGTGACGTCTCAAATTTCCACCCCTCTCCTGTAAAATTTTGTATGAAAAAAATTTTTTTCACCCATGGTGTCGTATAGAGCTTAAAGAATGTGACTCGGAGAAAGATGGAGAGAGCTGATGAGTGAGGAGTTCGGAGACGGGCGAGGGGCACGGCCAGGGTATAGAAGATAGTTGGAGGGTGCTCGACCAAATGTCATTCGAAACCTCGAGCAGTTGCCAGTGAGTTGAAAAAAAATTCCAAAATGGCGGAAAAAAAATGGCGGCAAATTTTGTCCGTCTCTCTCTCGGAGACTATAAAAGATGGAGGAGCGGTTTCTCGACAAAAGATGATCACAACCCGGAGGTCTACCTGGTGAGTAGGAAAAAAATTCAAGATGGCGGATTTTTTTTCCCCCCATACAAAATGTATGGGGAATATTGAAGGGACTAGAAGTTGGGAACTATGCAAGACATTGATTTTGATAGGTTCATAGGGCTTTTTTTCTTTTTCTTTTTTTTCATTTTACATTTGCTTTTTTTCTTTTTTTTCTTTTATTTTTCTTTTTTTTCTTTTTCTTTTGTGAATGAGGAGCACGGCCAGGTTATTGCAGATAGGTGGGGTGTGCTCGAACAAATTTTTTGGCAAAAGATGACCAGAATCCGAAGGTCTACTTGATGAGTAAAAAAATCGCGGTCCGCTTTAGCGGGCCGCGCACCCACGAGCCCTACTTGTAGTAATAACACTTCCCGCGAGCTGCTTGAGCAGCTCGCGCACCGAGCGAAATAAATAAAGCCGAACAATCGCGGTCCGCTTTAGCGGGCCGCGCACCCACGCGCCTTACTTTTAGTAAAACACTTCCCGCGATCTGCTTTAGCAGCTCGCGCACCGAGCGAAATAAATAAAGCCGAACAATCGCGGTCCGCTTTAGCGGGCCGCGCACCCACGCGCCCTACTTGTAGTAATAACACTTCCCGCGAGCTGCTTTAGCAGCTCGCGCACCGAGCGAAATAAATAAAGCCGAACAATCGCGGTCCGCTTTAGCGGGCCGCGCACCCACGCGCCTTACTTTTAGTAAAACACTTCCCGCGATCTGCTTTAGCAGCTCGCACACCGAGCGAAATAAATAAAGCCGAACAATCGCGGTCCGCTTTAGCGGGCCGCGCACCCACGCGCCTTACTTTTAGTAAACACTTCCCGCGAGCTGCTTTAGCAGCTCGCGCACCGAGCAAATGCTAGTAATATATATAGCTCGATTACCACTGACTGATTCACTGACTGATTCACTCATTGACATAATTGTTCTCCTAGAAAGAGACAAAAAACGATATAATGATGTACGGGAGATATGTCCGGGTGGGGGATTCGAGTGGGGAAAAATTATGACATTTCGGAAAAACAAGATGGCGGCCGACGTGATTCTTGCAACTCTTTTGTTTTCCAACCGATTTCTTTGAAATTTTGGATTATTGTAGAAATTAGTAAACGATTAACAGAAAAAGTGAAAAAAATTTAAAAATCAAGATGGCGGCCGAGCTGTGACGTCTCAAATTTCCGACATTCTCCTGTAAAATTTTGTATGAAAAAATTTTTTTTCACCCACGGTGTCGTATAGAGCTCAAAGAATGTGACTCGGAGAAAGGTGGAGAGAGCTGATGAGTGAGGAGTTCGGAGACGGGCGAGGGGCACGGCCAGGGTATAGAAGATAGGTGGAGGGTGCTCGACCAAATGTCATTCGAAACCTCGAGCAGTTGCCAGTGAGTTGAAAAAAAATTCCAAAATGGCGGAAAAAAAATGGCGGCAAATTTTGTCCGTCTCTCTCTCGGAGACTATAAAAGATGGAGGAGCGGTTTTTCGACAAAAGATGATCACAACCCGGAGGTCTACCTGGTGAGTAGGAAAAAAATTCAAGATGGCGGATTTTTTTTTCCCCCCCATACAAAATGTATGGGGAATATTGAAGGGACTAGAAGTTGGGAACTATGCAAGACATTAATTTTGCTCCAACAAAAATTACTCGAAACCACATCCAATTAGCAGGGAGTTGAAAAAAAAACTCCAAAATGGCGGATTCAAGATGGCGGCCATAGAAACTTTCTCTGGTGTCTATCTCGGAGAGTATAAAATATGGAAGAGTAGTTTCTTGGCAACAGATGATCAAGACCCAAAGCTCTACTTGATGATCATGAAAAAAAACAAGATGGCGGATTTTTTTCCCATGCGAAATATATGGCGAATATTGATTTTTCTTTTTTTCTTTCTTCTTTTTTTCTTTTCTTTTTTTTTCTTTTTCTTTTGTGAATGAGGAGCACGGCCAGGTTATTGCAGATAGGTGGGGTGTGCTCGAACAAACTTTTTGGCAAAAGATGACCAGAATCCGAAGGTCTACTTGATGAGAAAAAAAATTCGCGGTCCGCTTTAGCGGGCCGCGCACCCACGCGCCTTACCTTTAGTAATAACACTTCCCGCGAGCTGCTTTAGCAGCTCGCGCACCGAGCAAACGCTAGTTCTTTTATATATATAGATATATTATAGATTAATTAAAGAGGTCGGTGGAAACCATAGATTAATTGTAGAAGTTGGTGCGTCGTTTAAAATATTATAAGTTCCAGAGATACTCGTTTATGTGCTTACAGCGCCAAAATGGCGGCAATCAAATCCAAAATGGCGTCAATCAAGAAGGTCCAAAAAATATGACAACAGCCTCTCCAGTGTTAATCATAGATTGATTATAGTGCTCAGTGGATGAGTCTGATGACCGATCAGATCAACACTGCACTTAGTAGGCTGTACATCCTTCCTGCTCTTCACTGCCGAGAATAGAAAGAAAGAAAAACATTGTACGTGAGAAGGTGATTCGTTCCAAGTATCGCGATCCTAAGTAATGAGAATGGCGATGCAGAATGGGAATGGGAGAGATCCCGCTTCGAGAAGGGTACTACTATTGGAAGACCTCCTAGTAAAAAATTGGACAGCAGATCTTATGCGTCTTACTGGGAGCTCCTGGATACTAGATGGTAAGATCGTTTTCTGAATCGATCCTTGCAAGAGATGAATGTCCAACTGTGGACATGTTTGAGAAGATGACGGCTTTATCTTAAAATATATCGGTCGACGATCTATTTTGCATATCGATGTTTTACAGCGCGTGTCCCTGCTTCCTGTCTTTGTCGCGGTTAGCGGTATGCTGTCATAACTTATTCTTCGCTCCAACATAAACTATGTCGTTATCTAGATATATTTATTTGTTTTGGTGCCAGTCCTTCAAGATTGGATTAGGTATTTTTAGATTTTGACTTGCTTTAATAGACTGCTTTAAAATTAAATTAAATAAACACAGCATTGCAAAATTTTGATTCATTAGGATTAGCTAGTATAAAAGTTCGTAAGTATATATATTTTTTTAATATTTCTCCTTTTCCCTCCAAGTAAGGGTAAAGCTTGTGCTAGGAGTCTTAAGAAGTGAAATCAGTGGGGTTTAAGGGTAAACCGTCGAACTTCCGGTTTTCAGCCGGCTCGCGTCACCCTGACCTCAGGCTTAGCTTACATGTACAGTAGGTACATAAGTATAGATTAACATCTTAGAATATGTATTACTTGACAGAATTATCCGCTGACTATATCTAGTTATTCACAGAAAGCGAATTTCACTAAAGTATAATCAATTTGCTCCAATTGCATTAAGTACAGCCGACTTATTACAGCAACCATAGAGAAAATCTAAATCACTGCACTCGATTTGCAGCCTATATAGAGAGACATATTAGATTGACGATATGAAATCGGTTGCTAAATAGGTGCGCGAAACTTGTTATTGAAGATCACGGTTGACTTTCTCGGCATAGCCTTGAACTAAGCTCTTATACAGGACTTTTGTCTGTATGCTGGCTATTTCGTAAATGTCAAGCATTGCATTCGAAAAATTGCATTTAAATCATTAGCCTTTCGCCCTTTACTAATAAGAATTTATAACCTAGTTCCTTTACATTACTAGAACCACTAGAACTACGCTACTAGAACCTACATATTACATTATAGCTAGTTATAGACATAATTACAAGTGCAGTTATTATTTTCGTGTAAGAATCGCGTGTCACCAAGAATGAGGTCTTGTGCTCTTGACCTGAAGCACCTGGCTTAGATTAGAAAGATTAAACGTGTGACAGAATTATAAGGTTGACTTAATCAGTGAGATATGACGGCGGCTAATTGGCTTTCTTTAATATTCTCTTCCCTACTTTCATTAATTCCACCTGCTGATCAATTTCTACTGAATATTATTCACAGAAAGCGAATTTCACTAAAGTATAATCAATTTGCTCCAATTGCATTAAGTACAGCCGACTTATTACAGCAACCATAGAGAAAATCTAAATCACTGCACTCGATTTGCAGCCTATATAGAGAGACATATTAGATTGACGATATGAAATCGGTTGCTAAATAGGTGCGCGAAACTTGTTATTGAAGATCACGGTTGACTTTCTCGGCATAGCCTTGAACTAAGCTCTTATACAGGACTTTTGTCTGTATGCTGGCTATTTCGTAAATGTCAAGCATTGCATTCGAAAAATTGCATTTAAATCATTAGCCTTTCGCCCTTTACTAATAAGAATTTATAACCTAGTTCCTTTACATTACTAGAACCACTAGAACTACGCTACTAGAACCTACATATTACATTATAGCTAGTTATAGACATAATTACAAGTGCAGTTATTATTTTCGTGTAAGAATCGCGTGTCACCAAGAATGAGGTCTTGTGCTCTTGACCTGAAGCACCTGGCTTAGATTAGAAAGATTAAACGTGTGACAGAATTATAAGGTTGACTTAATCAGTGAGATATGACGGCGGCTAATTGGCTTTCTTTAATATTCTCTTCCCTACTTTCATTAATTCCACCTGCTGATCAATTTCTACTGAATATTAATTATATTGTGTGATTTTTAGCGACGTTGTGTTTATAATATTCACAATTTTCGTAGCACCTGCATTTAGAAATTTTAGTTAAATCTTAATTTACGTATATAAAAAGTTTTAACTAACCAACTCTTTGATGATTTATCATGATAATAAAGTTCATTAAATTAGAAAGTTATAAGAAACGAGTGACAGTTTATTTAGACGTTTGTAATACCGTAGTACGTATAGTAAATAGGAATAAACTATTATGCAAATGCCATATTAGTGTATTATGTTATAAATGTATTATAAATAAAGGATCAGATTTGTCCGAACCAGGATAAATACCAGCAAATAATAAATAGCAGAATATAATAATAGGATATCTATTTATGATTTAGGTATAATACCGTTTTGTACTAGAAATATAAATATACTTATTCGAGATCACGATTAAAAAACTTGAGAGGTGACAAGGGAACGTAGTTCCTTTCGATTAATTTTAGTGAAGGAATTGTAATAAACTAGTGGTGGCATCTAGTATTAAATTGATTAACTACGATGATGACGAAATTATATTTAGTTTATTTCTATTGCAGCTCTCTTACAAAACCAAAGCGTTACTCTGGTTTTTTAACAGATGGCGTTAGTAGTACAATAACATTTTATCCAATTTATACAATAAAAAATTAGGGAAAAATTCCACATGCAGAAATTATTTAAAATAAAACTGAAAATAGAAAATTCAGTCTGTCGAGCTGGGATTCGAACCATCGGCGTTGAACTTATAGGCGACTGCCCGATCCACTAGGCCATCCAGACGCCGTGTTGTATGGCGAAAATATCGAACACAATGCAAAATTCACATTCAACAAAAAAAGTGTCGGTTTCAAAAATGTGTCGAGTGTCGGTTCCTTAATTTTTTCCGTCTAGCCCCCTTCCGTACCGCGCGATAAGGAACTACGTTCCAAAAACCCAAAGATTTTACATTTTATTTCATTTTGTCATCAGGATTCAGAGCTGACCGACCTTCGGCAAACGATCGAGTTGCTTCGAAAGCAGTCGATCCAGGCGGGCCTGACCACCGCTCACATGCAGTCCATGGGCATCAGAGCAGACGGCGTCAATGTTACGGGACAGGTAAGAAATAAAAATATTTTTTTTAGATAGGTAATAAGACCGACCGAATTTAAGCCATGTCCTTTGAGTATTTAACCACGGCGTCAATCTCTACAGCCGCGTAGACTAACCAACTACTCTATGAGATATTATAGTACACGACTGAGTGTGCTAACACAGGTGTATTTATTCCCTGACTCTCATAGTCCGATTGGACTATCAGAGTGAGTGAATAGAGAGTGACGACAGGAGAGATCAGATACACGACCATCAGCTTTTTGCTAGGCACGGGTATCTTATAATGCCAATGTCCTAAGTGCCGATGTCACAGACGGAAACGTCCAGTGACGTTTAACTGAGGAATAAATTGGGAGTTCTGATAGTTTTTGTATTGAAAATCTTACTTTATTTGACTATTTTATGTTGAAGAAATCGGCCATAATATAAACCCAGTTACACTTTTTATTAATTTCGAGACGTACGAGGTGACGATGGAAAATCGCTAATACAGTTTTTCTGGAGATGCGGTTGATGTCCAAAGGCAGTCGCCTTAATCAAAGTTTCCAGATTTATGGTGATAGTTGTTAACGAACTTGAGATTAAAGCTACGACGGTTTCAAACATTAATGAAAACATAAGTTAAAGGAGCAGGCGAAAGCCAATTTCAATAAAGCGGTCGAATTCGAAAGAAATAAGTAAGAAAAAGACAAAATATTACCTACCTATATTAACAAAGTAATCAGAGCGGAATGCAGTAGCATAAAATATGATGCAAATGTTATCATATTACAGAGTGGTTACAAAATAAGTAAAAAGCCTATTTACATACCCGTGATTGCAAAAAGACGCGAGTATGTTACGTAGCGTAAAAAGCAGTGATAGCCTAGTGGTTAGTACTGTGGTCTCCTATTCGGAGGGTCACAGGTTCGATCCTGGGTACGCACCTCTGACTTGTCGGAGTCAAGTGCGTTTAAGCAATTAAATATCACTTGCTTCAACGGTGAAGGAAAACATCGTGAGGAAACCTGCACATCTGAGAGTTCTTCATAATGTTCTCGAAGATGTGTGAAGTCCGCCAATTCGCCTTGGGCCAGCGTGGAGGACTATGGCCTTTAACCCTTCTCTGAAAGGAGACCTGCGCTCAGTAGTGAGCCGTTGATGGGTTGTTAATGATGATGATGATGATGTTACGTAGATATCTACGAAGAAGTTCAAACAGATGTTGTGTACAAAGTAAACATCGCTGCGGCCTTTTAGATCGTTATTAAAACAAACATGTCAAGTTCGTTTTCTAAAATTGTATGTAATCTTAAAATCATCGTGATCATTATCAGCAACCTGTCAACGGCTCACTACTGAGCGCAGGTCTCCTCTCAGAGAAGGGTTTAGAGTTTAAGACCATAGTTGACCACGCTGGCCCAACGCAAAATGTCATACTTCACCCATCGCAGATGTGCAGGCTTCCTCCCGATGAAGCATATGATATCTGTTAAAACGCAATTTAAAAATAATAAGGTTTACTTTGTCACATCCTCACCTGTAATTAGAGTAGGTACACATCGTGAACATACAATTCGCGGCACTAAAACTGAGGCTCGTGATTAAATTAACGCCGTTATGTGGGTCGACCATCAATCATTGCGTAACATCGTTAGGCGCTCTTGATAAAATGAGATCATGTGCACTGCACTTAATGGAGTTTTAATTCATTATGAACTTAGAAACTATTGGACACCTAGGGATGGGAGATTGGTAACAAGATTGGGTCGTCCAATAAAAAAAACTTTTATGATCCAGGTGATCTAGTTGGACGAAGGGCGAAGTGAACAAAGACTCGCTAGCCCTTAAGGGGGCTCAGTATGCGCGAACGAAGTTGCCGGCGCACGTGGGTAACCTGCTTGCTATTTCACCTAACAATGTGTGAGAAAGAGATAGACTCAGTGTAGCGAGTGCATGCGCGCATACTTCCGTGCTACCGTCCCGCTCCCGCTCCGTGTCGGGTGAGAGGCGCGATAATTTACACCGAAATCAAGCGCGCGAAAAGGGTTGAACAGTCGTTTGGGAAAAGTGTTTTTGAGAAAAAACTACTAAATGTATGTTTACAAAGTAAAGTTATTTGAACTGATGAATAAATAAACTATGTCTAATGATAATTTTTTTTTGAATTTTCATACTCCTAATGTTATTTATTTGCGCCAAAAGTTGTCATAAATTTTGTGTGAAAATGACGATCTTTCGAGGCTCGTAATTTTTTAGCGAATATTTTTTTCACTATTTTATTTATCAATAAACCTAGATAATGACGAGGCAAATCGACATAATACTTAGTTTTGAGCGTACAATATCAAATAATGTAGTAATCACTCATCAACGTTTGTATGAAGAAGGTACTGGCTTGCGTCCCCTTAATAGACCCGACTGGTTTCAAGCCGCACACGACAGACAGATGTGTTAGCTTCTGGTGTAGGAACTAGGAAGCCAAGATGCTATTTGGGTCACTGATCCAACGAAATAAATTAGAAACCATAAAGGATCAAGAAGTTACTCGTTTATTAAACATGAGTTACGACTGGCAGCACAAGACATCCTTGCTAGAAACCTATGTCGAGCTATGAACGAGTATCAACGATGACATTGATTCGATTGGATTAAACTAGTTTTTCCACTAAATCGAATGTATATTTCATCGGAAACACCATGGTAGAATAGTAGGAATGTTAATTGATAAGTCAATCTATTGCTATTTATCACAATTTTCTCTGCGAAACAGGCTAACATTTCCTACTTTTGAGCTGATTTCGTTTAGCTCAGAATTGGGTACGACCGATCTGGCACCATTGGCTTCGTAAAACTGATATTCTAGGTTGATAACGCTATTATAAGTTACAATTATAGGTTCAAGTTGGCTAACAATGCAAATTGTATAATCTACTTGAGTAGGATTCGAACCAAGCAATTTTAAGAAACTTTATAGACCTCTAACTTAACTCAAAACTAAATTAGATTAAGACTAGAGCTTGAAGCTTATTCTTTACTGAAGCTTATTCCGTGAGAAAACGCTGTCGAAACGGTAGACATAATCACACGCTTTTTAGCAAACTGTAAAATCAGAGCGGTTGCGACTTGCGAACACATCACAATATCACACATATGAAAGTCGATGTTGAATAAAATAGCGATGCGTGTAACCATAAACCCAACAACCAAGAAATAGGATGTGGATAATATAATTTAATATAAAAAAACTTAAGTAGCACTCGGGGACTGCCGCGGTAAAGCTATTGCATAGTGTTTTTTATCAATTTATGTAATTATAATATTTATGCAATATTTTTTTTTTGCATCTTAATAAAAATTTAAAAAAAAAAAAAATAATAACAAACAAACAAGAAAAGCGAACTGTCACTACTTAGCGAGTGAGATTCGAACCTGCGACATCATCAAAGAAAGCGGTCGCTCGCCCACTGCGCCAAATAGAGCTACTTGAGAACCTCTAAAATGTTGAACGCTTACTGAACGACGGTGCTAGGTTTTTTTTTCGGAATGTCTTGATTCGGTCGCCGCTCTCAAACTGTTTGTCCTAGTTCAAAGCCCGCGATAAAAGCTATGCAATAGCTTAAAAAATATTTTTAAAAAACCGACTTCAAACGCCCGCACCACTACAAACTATATAATTTATTGTTGATATTTTAAAAACCGCTCGACCGATTTCGATAAAAGTTTAATGGGACTTCCTGGGAAGTATACCCTTTAAAACAAAAAAAGAATTTTTCAAATCGGTTCAGGCGTCTTTGAGTAATCGGTGAACGTACATTAAAAAAAAGGATTCCGACGAATTGAGAACCTCCTCCTTTTTGAAGTCAGTTAAAAATTGAGACGATCCATGTTTTGTCAGTGTTACCATTGTGTCTTTAGATTGTTTTTAAGTTTGATTTTAATTAAGTTTAAAACTGAAACCCGACTACGGAAAGTGCATCTCACTTAACATCCGTCATAATGATTTTGTTCGTACTTATAAAATTTAAAGCTTGTGTCACCCAGACCATAATAATTCCTCATCTACCAAACTCGGCTCATAGTCCATTGAAATTTGAAAAGTTACATTTGGGGTTGCGTTTTTTAGAGGACGCAATTTTATTTTTTAATGGTTTTAGGGTTCCATACCAAAATGGTAAAAATGGAACCCTTATGGTGAGACTTTCTCCGTCCGTCTGTCCGTCCGTCTGTCACAGTCGATTATTTCAGTAACTATTAAAGCTATCGACATGAAATTTGGCACAGTTATGTATAATAGTGGCCCAAAAGCATTGAAATAAAGAAAAGTCGAAAATTATTTTTAGTTTTATTAAAAAAAGGGGGAAAATCGGGGTTTTGAAATTTCAAAGTAAAATAACTATATCGAGTGGGGTACCATATGAAAGGCCTTTACTTGTGCATTCTAAAACAGTTTTTTATTTATTTCTACATATAATAGTTTTTGAATAATCGGCCAAAATGTCGAAAAAAATACCGTTCCCCCCCCCCCTTATCTCCGAAGTTTACCAATCGAAAAATCTGAAATAATTATGGTCAATAGAGGTTTATATATATTTTACATAAAAAATAAAATCAACGCGAAAATTATTTTAGTTTAATTAAAAAAGGGGGAAAATCAGGGGTTTGAAATTTCAAAGTAAGATAATTATACCGAGTGGGGTATCATATGAAAGGCCTTTACTTGTGCATTCTAAAACAGTTTTTTATTTATTTATATATATAATAGTTTTTGAGTAATCGGCCAAAATGTCGAAAAAAATACCGTCCCCCCCCCCCCCCCTTATCTCCGAAGTTTACCAATCGAAAAATCTGAAAGAATTATGTTCAATAGAAGTTTATGTATATTTTACAGGAAAATTAAAACCAACGCTCTAGCATAGTTTTTTTATATTAACAATAAACCTCTACAAACAAAGTTAACGATAATTATGCAAATTAATATAATATTATCGTTTTACTTTTACTTTTGGAGTATGGAACCCTCGGTGCGCGAGTCCGACTCGCACTTGGCCCGCTTTTTTAAAATTGAATTGGTTTTAAAAAATATTAACAAATTTTTTTAGCAGATAAATAGTTTAAGAGATATATCGTAAAACCATAATACCGTAAAAACCATTTCAACCCCTATTTCCAAGATGGCGGCCGTGGGACAAGGGTGGCGACCCCACAAACTTGGTTTTAGCTTTACACTGACCCCTCCCTACACATCAAAAAATAAAATTGCGTCCTCTAAAAAACGCAAAGTAAGGCCTAAAAAATGTAACATTTCAATGGACTATCAGTGAAACATACGACAGTAGACGATACACACACACCTTTCCTTTTATCTTTGCCATAATCGGGGAAAAAGGAGGAATTCTATGCTTAATAAAACGGATGAACACCCTACAATCAATAGATCTCGTTACACATTTTAAACGTTGCTAGTGGACTGACACGACGTCCTGTCCCTAATGGTCCAACATTGTGCGTCTGTTATTGTTTAATGGAGCGTCTAATTATTCATAATCCAACGGACGTGAATAGGTATTGAGTGTAGTACAAGCGATAATCGGAATTAACAGACGTTAGAAAACGGCATTTCCTCTTGGGAAGCGAATTAAATTACTACTCGTTAGATATATCCTTGATAGAATACTATTTACTAACAAACTTATGCATAGTTTTTACCTGACTTTGTGAATGAAAATATTTGTCGAGTTTGTTAGCACGATCTGTACCTAGTCTAAACGATTTAACAGATTTTACCATGTGAGGTGTCATTAGAAGCGTGTTAGATGCACGCTATACTTATTTAAGAGTCGAAAATGGAATCTATTTGAATTTTCAGTTGATACTTTTTCCGCAATCGGTTTTTTTTAAATAAATTGTTTGTATCCATTTAAATAAAATGGATTCCACATGTTCACATTTCGGGGTAATTTAGTAAATTTTTAACTTACACTTGTTATAAACATAAAATTGTTGCTAAATAGGAATCGAATCCACGGCAAACTCAACAGTCTTCACCCCAGCGACTGGCGCAAGGCAATGGCGCGATCACGCGGCATCTCTCCACTGACAGTGTCTCCAGCATCAATAGCCTCAGCAGTGGCTCATCCGTTCCCCATGATAAGAAGCACAAGAAGAAAGGCTGGGTAACTTCAATACTGTTTTTATAATAATACTTACGTATAAGCTCTCTTCTGACCGAATTTCTTCCACGGCTGGAAAATCGGAGACCAACTTTTCAGGTATAGTTCTTGCTATTCAGGAGCGCGCGTGAACTTTATTTGTGGTTTTACATGCACATTGCATAGGTGTGCGTGCCTGACGGAGCCTAGGTAGGAGCGGTCAGTCGCACACAGACTCTCGCTTACACTTATACTGACAGATACGACTTAAACACAACCTAGAGCTACGTGCACTCCTGAATTGCAAGAACTTGAATGTGTACAAAATATGTATGCGCAAACATTGATAAAGGTCTCACTGTCAAAATACAAAGGGACGACAGTGTGATGCCTAGTATTGGAGAGATCAGGTGCAGGACCGACGGCTTTATGTGCTCTTCCAGGCATGGAGTTTTATCTCCACTAACTTTCTAACTGAGGGATGCTACTGAGAATTTCTTGACTGAAACCCGATTTTTTTTCTAAGAATTCAAAATCAGTCAGCGTTTGGCTCTTAAGTTTATGATCAGTAAAATTGATTTTTAGCACCTATTCGGTCGTTAGTTGTTATTAAAATTTCTAGGGAGCTATGAAACAATTTACTGTTTGTAAAGCCGTTGTAACCAGCTTGAATGTGGATTTAAATTGGCCACTTTACCAATCACTAAAGTAAACAATTTCCCGTCACAGCTGCGCTCATCGTTCACGAAAGCTTTCTCGAGAAATGCCAAGATATCTAAAACGGCGAAGCACTCTTCCCTCGGGCAACTGTCGTCGCAAGACAGCTCGTCGGGATCGCACCACTACGACGATCCGCACACGATCAGAGAAGGAAGCAACGAGAACAGTCTCGAACATTCCCACGAGGCTCTCGACAATTCCAAAGATAAAACGACGTGCCCCGCAGCTAACGCCGACGAACAAACCAAAGGTGAACGCAAATCTGGAAATTCAATTTCGCTAATGCCAATTTTCCATTAGCATCATAGGTAGTGCATCGCACATGTATAGCTTATGCTTTTGCAATATAAATCGGAGAAATTAGGTTAAGTATCTTCCGGAAGCTTAAATAAACTAGACTTTCCATGCAGACGTAGTTTACTACATGTCGGATTTATATTATTAAAGTTTGCAAGTACTCGTATGATAAGGTGACAATGAAGTTGGAAATTGGTTTTTGTTGTGAAAGCAGTAAAAAAACCACGAAGAATGAAAAACAATGCCATCTATAAACCTATCATGCCAATATATTTGCAAAGTTTGATATCTATCCAACATAATGTTGTGAAAGCCAGCAACGTCCAATTCAAGTACTTCAATATTTTTAACTTTAAACCAAAACTACTTTAGTGGGTATAGAAACTCCAGCTTACGGGAGAATCTCAAGTGAAAGCTATACACTGATTTGGAACAGTACTTGCTAATTTTAATAGTCCAGAGTAAACTCATTAAATAATTCATGTGAACAAGAATTTTTAACAAATAGAAAATTTAGAGAGTTGTTAGTTAACTCGTTAACATGTTCGTTGACACCTGGCATTAATTACAGATAAACCAGATCAGTCCGGGTTAGTAGATGATTTGAAACGACAGTTACGTGAAAAGGATTTGGTGCTAACAGATATAAGACTCGAAGCACTTAGTTCTGCTCATCAACTCGAGAGCCTTAAGGATACCGTCATAAAAATGAGGGTAAGTACTTCATAATCGTAAACATGAGTGCTTTAAAATCACAAATAAGTGAACAAGTAAGAGTATAGTGAAAGCAAAAGTGCGTTTCTTTAGTAGATTGGATTTATTGTCTTATTTACATACAATAATGATTATTTATTTTGGAACAGAATGAGATGCTGAACTTGAAGCAAAACAATGAGCGGTTACAGCGACTAGTGACTTCAAGATCACTTGCGGGCAGCCAGAGCTCTTTGGGTACTGGTGGATCCGCCGTAGAAGACCCAAGAAGATTTAGCTTAGCTGACCAAAGTACTATGCATCAGGTAATGAGAATTAAAATTTAAATGAAGTATTCAGTTGACAGAATAATGAATTACAGAGCTGTATTGCATTTAAATGTTCTGAGAATGAATCATGTCCAAATATTAATAAGGAAATTGAATAAGTAATTATTTTGTTCTTTGTTGAATGTAGCTAGTTATAGTTTAACATAATTTTCATCGTTTCAGGCGGCGTTAGACATTCATTCACAACCTCTTGATCTAGACTTTAGCTGTATGACATCAACTCCGTCGCGAGATCTTTCCAAGAAAGGGTCTCCGAAGTCGAGTATGGTGGAACCGATTTACGGTAATAAAGCCGTATGTGAACTCAGCGAAAACAGTGAAGCCTTATTGGGAGCTTTAAACGGTGCGAGTGACATATTTACAAACGGTCTGAGCGCCGGAGATAGGATAAGTGGCGATTACGATATCAATACAGTTCTACCGCCCCCTAAAAGCCGTGAGTTGGCGATAGGGGAAAGCTATTCCGATATCGGTAAGGTTTTATTGGTTTCCTTATCTAACAGACAATGGTTTGAGACAAAGGAAATCTTTTGGATGAATGTTCCGCTTTGTTTTCAGGTGTCGCCGACAGTCAGGGAGATACGACAGATGGAAAGAAAATAGCGATCGCCGTATATTTGGGTCAGCCGGAAACATTCCAAAGATATTTTGAAGAAGTGCAAGATACTCTGACTGAGTCAGAGTGCAGATTTTACGCGAAACAAACGGCAAGCTCGTTCAACAACCATTTCGATAAGCAGCCGAGCTTCGATTCGCCGAGAATTTCTCAAAACCATAGCCCCGAAATAGAAACCCAAGATTATCCCCAATCTATTAATAAGTCAAACACAAATAGCCTTAAAAGTAATAAATCGACGCACAGTAATTCTTATAAGAACGTGTACAATAGTGATTCGACAATAAACTGTAATGAGTTTACGATAGCGTACACGTATATATCTGGCAAGACTACTTGGCAGAATTTAGACTATATAGTTAGGAAAACATTCAAGGACTTCCTATCGAGGATAGATCCCGGAACGAATCTCGGTTTGAATACGGATTCGATAACGTCTTACCATTTGGGAGAAGCGACCCGCGGGCCCGAAATTTGTTTTCCCGAGTTATTGCCATGTGGATATATTATTGGGACCGTAAATACATTGTACATTTGTTTGCAAGGAGTAGGGAGCTTGGCATTCGATAGCCTGATACCAAAAAATATTGTATACAGGTACGTAAATAATGAAGAGCATTTAGACTTTATGGCATACCTAAAAGGATGAAATCATCCTACTCCCTAGTTCGTTTTCGTTTGTGACGATGTATGGATGGATGTTACTCTTTCACGCCACAACGAATGAACTGATTTGCCTGAAATTTGTAATGGAGATAACCATACCCAGAATTAAACACATATGCTACATTTTATCCCGGAAAATTAAAGAGTTCCCGCGGGAATTAAAAAACCTTAACCCACGCGGACGAAGTCGCGGGTATCAACTAGTATTATTATAATTCGAAGATGCGAATCGATGCCGACATTTGTGATTATTTCAACTTAAGTCCGCCATTTTTATTGAATTTCTCTATCCATTATTAAAATTTTATCTGCTGCGATTTCGTAATTTTTCCAAAATATATGATATGCCAAGGCTCCATAGTAAAATGCTAGAACCCCTACCTATATTGCAATTTGGAGGAACAGGTTATTGACTTATACAGTACTTTTGTTTGTAGATACGTTTCACTTTTATCGGAACACCGGAGGGTAATACTTTGTGGGCCGAGCGGCACTGGGAAATCATATTTGGCGGCGAAATTGGCGGAGTTTTATGTACAGAGGACGCAGCGAAGAGGAAATCCAGTTGAGGCCGTAGCAACATTCAAGTACGTATGTTTTATATTTCCACAGCTATTGCGTGAACTGCCGCGTTTACCTACTTACGCACAAACTGTTAACCATTTGAAAATCTAATATCTAATCAATAATAATTTAAAATTAAGTTTATTCTGGAATTAACCTTTATGTTCAATGAGGTTTAAGATCCACAATTATAAATCAATCGTTTTTTAAGCCTAATTGGAATAAAAAAACTCATCTAATCAATAGTCCGCTGCTTGCCCTATTAGGGATACCTACTAGATATTTAGAGCCTCAATGGTACTGATCTAAAATTCTATTTTACACAATCTCTAAACTTCTTGTTTTAAAAATTGTGCTTTTTACTATATTCCCTGCGGACAAGGATAACTTTAAATTAAGAACCGTCATTAAAGACTAGTTAAGTGATTTTTTAGAAGAGTAGGTATTACTATTAAGTTGAAATCTATAGATCGTACTCTGGCTCTGCTCAAGACTCAAGATTTAAAATGAGACACAAATATGTCCTGATATAAATCTGTCTCGTTTTAACTCAGACTTGAGTCTGAGCTGAGTGAGAGTGCCTATACCTATCTATATATCTCATCTTAAGTACCAACAGCTTAAAGTGATCATCATCTTCATTAGCAACTCATCAACGGCTCCCTACTGAGCTCAAGTCTCCTCTCAGAGAAAGGTTATAGGCCATAGTCTACCACGCTAGTCCAATGCGAATTGGCGGACTTCACACACCTTCGAGAACTTTATGAAAAACTCTCAGTTGTCCAAGTTTCCTCACGATGTTTTCGTTCACCGTTGAAGCAAGTGATATTTAATTGCTTAAACGCACTTGACTCCGAAAAGTCAAAACTGCGTACCCGGGATCAAACCTGCGACCCCCCGAATAGGAGACCACAGTCCTAACCACTAGGCTATCACTGCTATGCCTTAAAGTAGGTATGAGGAGCAAAATTAATTAGTTTTTTGAAGTAAAACTTCTTTACGTAAGCTTGAATTAGGGAGTAAGCTGGTGAATGCGTTACGAAAAGTGTGATCGGGCGAGGCGAACGGAAGTTGAGAGGGAGATATAAGTTAGTGTAGATAGAAAGAGAGAGAGTAACGTTTCGTATATTACTGTAGGGACAAGAGAGAGAGAGGTGCGAGCACACATTTTCTTTCTCTCTTTCTCTCATAGCCAGTTGCGTTTCGTAAGTTTTAATTCAGTCGTGTGGTCTAAAGCACACTCGTTTTGTTGTTACAGCGTGGACCGTAAATCGTGTAACGAGCTGCGCGCGTACCTCGCCAACATTGCGGAGCAGTGCAGCGGCGCGGCGGCCGGCGAGGAGGCGCTGCCCGCGGTCGTCGTGCTGGACAACCTGCAGCACGCGTCCGCGCTGGGCGACGCCTTCGCCGGCCTCCTGCCGCCCGATACCAGGAACATGCCGGTTATTATCGGTGAGTCAACCGCTTCAATTTCATGAATAGAATAGAATAGAATAGAATAGAATGGAATAGAATAGAATAGAAATGTTTTTTATTCAAATAAACTTTTTATGGCTTGTAAGGCGCTGTTTATTTTAGCTTAGAGATAAATAAATAAGCGTGGTAAAGTCCATAAATATGGTATAGACACATGGCTTCTTCATAGAGTGAGGAATTGGTTACAAACAAAAAATAAAGTGTTGAAAGTCGGTGAAGAATATTTATTGGGTCCGAAGCATGTCTGCGCAACTCGACACTTCCCGCTTTAGGTAAAATACCTACCTATGTATTTAGAAAGCCGAATTGCTGGTAGAAATAATCCTCAAGAATGCCAAGCAATACCATCCATCCACGGAATGTTCAACTAAGTTTTCAGTTTTGCCTATTCGGTTTTGGACTAGGTCACACTGATTGATATATTGGAATGTGACAAGACTTTGAATATTATATTATTCATATGTACTTAATCATTATTTTCTTTTTCAATAGGCACAATGTCGCAAGCAACGTGCAATACAACGAACCTTCAACTGCACCACAACTTCAGATGGCTGCTCACAGCAAACCACATGGAACCCGTCAAAGGATTCTTAGCAAGGTAAGAAATAAATAGATACATATAGTAAGCCACAAAGAACGGGTGCAGGTATGAGGCGAGACAGGCTGCCAATATTCCCCGCATGCCTTGATTAATCCCAGACCCTGGGAATATTCTGGCTGGTTGCAGAAAAGCTGCATCAATCATTGCTACAGTTCCAATTGTAGTCTAATAAGTATAAGCTATTGCGAGAGAGTGTCGGCCAATCAGAGGTGCTACAGTCCTTCAGTGCTCTCATTTTATTTTGGCGTTTGCAACATAAACGAAAACCAAAAACCGTTGAAACAGAACTTGAGTTCCCCATTAATCTTAAGACGCTCTTCATTTTATTCAGGATATACTAGTTGTTCGCCCCGAACTGAGACCTCGCGGTAACGGTATCCCATGATTATTCATTCAATCGATACATGATAACCAAAACTGACATTATTATTATGCCCGTTTTCACCAAACATACCTAAATCATCCCCTAAGTAGGAGTCTCTTAACGTAGGTAGCTCCTAAATACAATCCTAAGTCCTAACATCCGTCCCAATATCCTTTTAGGTGTCCCGTACAGGATCGTGATAAATAAGTTGACAGAAAACATCAATCACCTAACTTATAGGTAGCCCGTAAAGGTTAGGGAACGTTAGTGAAAACATTGAATTATTATGTAGGTACTAACGAGTGAAACCGGGTTACGGGCATCTGTACAAATCGTCATCTATCGACGCGAATAGAAAATATACAATATTTAACTAAAATTTAACTAAAAAATAATTTTAATTGAATAATATGGTACAAAAAAAATTACAATACAATTATTGTATTATAATAAGTAACTAAATAATAATGGTCGACGCAAAACAGTTTTTGGGATAGGTCGTTAGTCGTAACTCGTAGTTCCATGGGAATAGTTACTGACTGCGCCATCTATTAGCATTATTGTGAAGCTATGTTGATGCTATATGAATTACTGATGTACATTAAAAATTAAATAATCTCGTTTCTTTATAATATTCATATAATTTTAGTATTTGTTGTTCAAGTACAGGATATAAGTGACCTAAAAACATAAAATCAGTTTGAAAATCCATAGCGGATTTTCTTAGGGAGCGTCTTCAAGCGAGCGTATAAAATCGCCACTTTGAAAGCCCCCCATTTCGTCAATTTTAAGGGAAAAATTAAAAAAAAAATATTTTTGTACTCAGTTCAAAATTATCTTTAAAATGATACGTAACAATTTTATGTAACGCGATATTTTTTTTTTACTTCGCATTCGCTTCTATGAGAGCCCCCCTGAAATAAAGATTTTTATAACTTTTTAAGCCATTTTCGGCTGGAGGCCATCGGTTTACATATTATATCTAAATTTGAAGTAATTACGTTCAGTAATTCAAAAGTTATAAGGCTCTGACAGACGGACGGACGGACGGACGGACGGACGGACGGACAAGTGCAAATCGCTCTAGTTAACTCAAAGACCTTCGCTTCGCTCGGTCGATTAACCTGGTATCAAAATAATGGTATAAATTCCACTCACAGATATCTCCGCCGGAAGCTGTTCTCTTTAGAACTGAGGCTGGGTCGTCGTGAGCCAGCGTTGGCAGCAGTTCTGGAATGGCTGCCAGGAGTGTGGTCTACTCTTAACGCTTTCTTAGAAGCCCACTCCTCCAGTGATGTCACCGTTGGACCTCGGCTGTTCCTCGCCTGTCCAATGGATTTAGAAGCTAGTCAGGTAAAGTAGAAATTGAAATCTATAGTCTTATAATATCCAGAGTGGTAGGTACGTATGACTTATAAAAAAATACCGGCCTAATTGAGAATTTGAAAGTCGGTGTCAAAAAAAAATCTTGTCTCTGGTAACTTCTGCCGTTCAGGCAGTCCCTCTTGCGTGTCACCCATGTTTCTTGCGATTAGGTATTTGTCAAATATTGCGGAACATCTCTCGGAATTCGCACCATGATTGCGTTGACCTTACACCTCAGAATCACGGTTTAACTGACGATTTGTGCTGAAATTAGTAGTGATGCATCTATTTTTCAATCAGTTTAAGCAACTGTTAATGACAATTCAGACTCGATTTTCGAGATATATGGGTTCGATCCCCAATGTTTGATATGTATCTAACTTATTATCAAACAATGCAAAACTGGCAGGGTGAAATTTTTTTCATTATTCATTGTTAATAACAGAAAAAATCATTGTGGTGCTAACCATAAACGTGGCGTAATTTACCGGTGTTACCTACTATTACTACTATCTACTTCTATTATTTACCGGCGGTTACTAATGTTTTGCTGATAAACCTGTAGTGGCTAAAAATGATTGCATCAGTATGACGATCGCAATGACCTCTGATTGGCTGAATTTATGGCGTTCTGCATCAATGCATTTTAACCAATGGCGGGAGATTACCAGCCAATAAGGTCATTGCGATCTTTACATTGATGCAATCATTTTTACGAACGAAAACGATGACGATGGTCGTGCTCTGCAGGCGTGGTTCGCGGACGTGTGGAACTACAGCATCGTGCCGTACGCGTCGGAGGCTGTGCGCGAGGGCGTGGCGCTGTACGGGCGGCGGCGGCACGCGGCCGTCGACCCGCTGCAGCACGTCAAGTCCAGCTACCCGTGGAGAGAGCCTAACCATTCACATGTGAGGTTTTACTTCTTTTTAGGCTTCCCTAACCAAAGTGTGTACCAACGGGACCCTATTACTTTTTTTTTTACATTAGTTACACGCTTGACCACTATCACACATGATGGAAAGTGATGATGTGTCCTAAGGTGGAACGCGTTTGCCTAGAAGATGCCAATTCACTCTTACTTTAAAGATTAAATTACTAAGCCTCCGCTGTCCGTTCCTCAATCCGCCTGTCAGTGGGCTGTATCTCATCAATCGTAATAAGTACATGGATACCAGACATTTTCAAAGAATTTGAACTTTCATAGAAAGAAAGCGATTGAAATGTAGATATTTCTGTCGCCGCTATAACATAAATATACAACTTTTGTTTTTGCTCGATCTTAATATTATAATAACTGGTTAAATCTTGTATGGTGGTACGGAACCCTTCGTGTATAGGTCCGACTCGCACTTGGCTGGTTTTTTTCAAGTGCAAACAAACTGCTGTGTCGTGACGTTTTATACCACACTTTGGCATGACGATTGAATCCTTTTGCAGACCCTGCGACCGATTTCAGTCGAAGAGGCTGGCATGGAAGAAGCTAATCAAGACGCAAACACCAACAACAACCAAGATCCTTTGGTAAGCTATTAATTTTATAACATTGTCATATTTTGTTCTTAGCGGTCTAAGTGGAAAAATATAAGTTATTTTAACAAACTTCAAGCATCTTACGCCTTTTACTATAGTGCCTATCAATGAATATAGTTAGGTATACGAGTATACCTAACTATATTCATTGATATGCACTATAGTAGGTATATATACACCTGTACCTACTTATACCCAAAATAGTCGTGGAAAAATAACCAGCTTTTTCTATTTGCGGTCCAGAACCTGGCTACATTGTGAATGTGGCATGGCAGCAAAAACAAGTTTGTGTCCTAACACTTTTTTTATCAAAAACATTCATGAAATATACCTATACATTTCATGAATGTTTTTGATAAAAAAATAAAGTAGGTACTAATAAAAAGAAGTACTTTTGCCCACCATTTTGAATTTACCTACTTTAAAAGCAGTTATCATTAGTGAACCTTAAGTAGGTATTGTTATTTATTTATTTCAATGACATACCCGGGAGACATTAAAGTTTCCCAATTCACCTTTCCGGGCTACAGAAATAACAACAAAAGGAACAATAAAACACCGGCCAAGTGCGAGTCGGACTCGCCCACCGAGGGTTCCGTACTCTAGAAGTAAAAGTAAAACGATAATAATAAATTAATTTGCTTATTAATCGTTAACTTTGTTTGTAGAGGTTTATTGTTAATATAAAAAAAAAAACTATGCTAGTTAGAGTTACTTTTCCTGTAAAATATACATAAACCTCTATTGACCATAATTATTTCTGAGTTTTCGATTGGTAAACTTCGGAACTTCGAAAAATGAAATATAACTGATTTGAAAACTTGTTTTTACAGTTAAATATGCTGATGCGACTTCAGGAAGCGGCGAACTACAGCGGAAACCAAAGCCAAGACTCTGACAATGCCAGCTTGGACTCGAATCTTACGCACGACAGCTCCGTGGGCAACGAGCTTTAATGCAACACGTTCAAATAATATGAAATCCAGCGTTATTTACTTGCTCTGCATTTTGTAGGCAAAAGATAAAACTGTGACTATGGGTGGATTCACATCTGCGCGCGTAAACGAATCGTACCGGTTACTTACAAACATCGTTAGACGTGCATATCAGACATGATGTGACTCACTTACCTACCACTCCCGTATATGAAAGTCATTAAACTTGGTGAACACTAAAACTGTGCAGTTTATAGTAAGAGTAGGTATGCACGCAAACCGATCGTTCCGTTCGCGTACATTAACGGAAAGTGCACTAGTGCGCTTCGTATGCCAAAAACGTGCGCGTGCGCAGGTGTAAATCCACCTTAATGACAGCTATCATTGATTTGTCCTACAATAGTAATATATGACTATTAAAAATATGTGACATGTATACAATTATACAATACAATAATTATTTAATTATACAATACCTACTTAGTTCCTTTAATTTCTAAAAAAAGATAAAAATAAATGATTTATTATTATGTTATACCTTGGTTATACCTATCATAAATCACTGCTAGATCTGAGTCTAATAAATTGCATATGTTTTGGACTATAACTATTTAATAAAGATAGTATTTAATACCTACTGTCACATATTAAAGATATTATACAAAGCCAAATATTTGCCATATGTACATTACTTCTATTTATTTATGAAATTAGAATGCTTTAGTTTACTCTTTAGGTGCTTTTTATTCTTATAAATTGGTATTATGTACTCACTATGAAAGGATTAGCTCTGCATATTTGTAAATGACAGCAAATATCGTAAGCAAGAGTGTCAGCCTTTCTCTATTCCAAAGTTTAATATGAAATTTTTAACATTTTTGTTAAAAACTTTATTGCGATGATCTTTAAAAACGTTCGAAAAAAATCTACTACTTAGTGCCTGAGCGAGGTATTCCATTAATGTAAAATATTTGAACAGTGTAGAACTGTTCATGTTTATATAAACATTGTGGCTTTTACTATTGTTATATTTTTTCAAAGTTAGGATATCGACATGTTTGTATTACTATGATAATACCTATTGTATGTAATATATTAATATAAAAGTGTAATTTTTATACCAGTTTCGTATAAAACTCATGTACCTAATAATAATTGTAAGCTGTAAATACAAAAAAAATGATTAATAATATAATTTTTTCTGTGACAACACTAACCACCACTATGCCATGTATTGATGCAGCGTTGATTTTGTATAGAGATGTGTAACTAAAGGTTACGGTGTTTGGTATATTTACTTGTGTGCATAACAGAAACGTGATATCTACAATCTATGCTTTACAGATATTGTGAAAATAAACATTGATTACATCAAATAACTCCTTTTAATTTTACCCTGAATGCATTGGCTTCTATTTCTATCTATCTACAAAGTTTGTTGTACCTATGTGTCTCGCTAAATTTTGCATGTTTCAATACCATGCAGAATAGGTCTCATAATGGACTTTAAAGCTTTAGCAACAGTGTGGCATCAGTACGCATCGGTTAGATCTCTCCATATGCTCGTGCAGTACAGATCAAAGGTATCTGAAGGAATTCGCACGACAGAAGAATCTCTAATCTAACAAACCAGGAATAGAACCTGGGTATGGTAGGTACTTATGACCTGCCTACCTACTATAGTACCGGCAATAAAAACTATAATCCGCGGGCAGGTTTGCCGATGGCTATCCCTCCCGCCTACGCTGTCTGCGACCCGCGCTCGAGTTCTGGGCGAGCGCGGGTCGCGGCCAGCGTAGGCGGGAGAGGCAGCATTCGGCAAACCTTCTGCGCGGGTCTTATACACATTGAGCACCATTAGTAAGCAAGGAATACCGTTTACTTCTAGTTTGTATGTCGTGACGTTTTATCGCTTCGACCGACATAGACAAGGCTCTACAAAGCTGCAAATGTCCCTTTCCCATGCTTGAGTAATAATGTTAACTACCGGATACTGTAATTCAGAATCATCATTTACCATCATCATCATCGTCTCAAGCCATCACCAGCCCACTTCTGAGCAGTTCTCTTTAAAATGACTTAGGGATGATTTGGGGCATTTAGAGTTCAAAAGAATAAAATCCGTTTTCAGCAAATTAAAAAGCATTTTATTTTTGTTTACACAATAATTAAATAGTTATTATTTGGCAATTTTTACTTTAACCAATACCAGAGATTGTTATGACGATGGAGCAATTTGGACGGAACATGTTTTGTTCTCAAAAAGAACAGATAGGACTAGATTTTATAGTTTGTCAATTCCCTGTGCGATACTTTCTAGATTTAGGTACAGAATATGAAAATTAAGATAACAGTAATTTAAATACCAGACTATTTTTACAATTACTGTAAAACTGTGGAAAGTAAATTTTTCGCAATTACGCACAAAATCTTCTTTCATTTTATATATTATGTATCATGCTTAATAATATTATAAATGCGCAAGTGTGTTTGTTTGTTGGTTTGTCCTTCCATCATGCCGCAACAGAGCTACGGATCGACGTGATTTTTTGTATGGATATACTTGAGGACCTGGAGAGTGACATAGGCTACTTTTTATCCCGGAAAAATAAGAGTTCCCGAGGGATTTTAAAAACATAAAATAAAAGACATTTATATGTCCGCCATGTTGGATTTGTAATAACGTCTTAGCTGACACTCAGTACAAGAGGAAATCAACTATATAACCCTCATTTAACAAATCAAAAGCATAGTTTTGTAGTTCCAAGGAAAATAATATGGACCAACAACAAACTAAACTTCTGACTGCAACTACTAGTTACCTAATGAAAGTCTTTTAAAAAACAGTTTATTAAAGTCAAAACTCAAGCCTCATCCAGTCAATATTAATAATAATTTAAGATGTGCATATCAGTTTTATATTAAAAAGCTATTATATTCTGTTATGAAAATCAGGTAAATTGACTCATTATTGGGTACAACTGTTTCTGGCATCAAGGAAATTGACAAGCATGGGTGATTTTTTTCTTGAGGAACCATAATAAATTTTGCTTTAAGGCACAACCATTTACAAAACGAAATTATTCCTGTTAATAACAGTGAAGAATGAGTTTAAATTCTTAAACATTCATAAACTTATAAAAGTATGTAATTTTTTTTGTATTATGTACAAGTACTTGCAGTTGACAGAACACTGTTGAGAACTTTGATGGCATACAATATTTAGGTAAATATATTATTATAAATAATAATTTATCCAAATATAATTTAATATAAAAAATTATTTTTAAAAAACTGACTTCAAACGCCTGCACCACTACAAAGTATATATTTTATTATTGATATTTAAAAACCGCTCGACCGATTTCGTAAAGATTTCAATGGGACCACCTGGGAACTATACCCTTTGAAACAAAAAAAGAATTTTCCAAATTGGTTCAGGCGTCTTCGAGTAATTGGTGAACATACATAAAGAAAATAAAAGATTCCAACAAATTGAGAACCTCCTTTTTTTTGAAGTCGGTTAAAAATTAATCTAAGTATTCCTATTCTATTGTGATTTCTTTCCTTATTGAAATGTTTGTTAGAACTGTATAAGGTAATTTAAAAGAAATTATTACTTTGTCAAATTAAGTAATAATAATGGTAAATATCTTTTAATAGAGCTTTGAGATTTATAAACAAAAATAAAGATTTTTAAAAGAAGTAAGTACTATAAATAGTATATATATATCTAGATTTGTCAGATTATTTGTAAAATTTCCTAAAGTATCCTATATAGTTTGTTATTCATTATGTCAGAATAATTACTAATTAAAAAATATCTCACAAGAATTTTAAAATTAAGTTTCCTTTCAAAAAATTCATATCCAATATGGTTTTTGCAATATTCTATCTCCAAGTAAACTGACCAATAAAGGCCCAACAGATTGCCAATATAAAAATTGTTAAGGCATCAACTTTTTTCATTTGGTGATTGTGTATAGGCCCTCAGTTTACTATTGCAAGTTACTTGAAGAGAGATCTTAGCCATACATTGATTGTCTGAAACGCTGAAGTGACAAATTAAATATAATATGAAATCCTCTAAAATCTAAAATACATAACTTTCAGTTTAAGAATAAGTTTGCACTAAAATTATCATTATCTATATGCATACATAACAACTAATCATAATACTATTCAGTCACTATGTATATCAAGACTAAGATTAGAGAGAGATGGAATGGGTGATTCAGAAAAATCACCAGAATAGTCACTTAGCATTTTAACATGATCCCTAATGGGACTTCTTTTTGACTTATCATTTGATAGTCTGTGTTGATAAGAGATGTTATTTGCACTATGTTTTTTACTACTCCTGTCACTTATTAAGTCTGCAACATCTGATAGTGAGACTGAACTCTGCGAACTAGGTGAATTCTGTTGATTACTTTCAACTGAAGTATTATTTGATTTATTGGCAAGTGAATTTTGTTGGCCAGATCTTGGACTCTGCTTTTCGGAAACATTTTTTCTACCTGAAAGGGGAGGTGAAGTAAAATCATAGCTATATTCATTAGCTTCAACATCATATTGTCCTGAAGAATTTTTTGTATTGACTTTTGAATCTTGTTGACTTAAACTGTCTTTCTTTGATTCAGAATTACTATTTAGGGTATGGTTTGGGGATAGTGACCCAATTTTTGAGCCCATAGAACTTGAATTGTGCGGAGATGACTGCTTCAAGTCCTGTTTGACTTCATCAAATGGTAAGCCTGGAGTATTGAGTAGAACTGTATCCAACATATTAAAAGGTTTCAGTTCTACATAAGAAGTTGATTCTGTACTGCTGTTATTAGTTATCTTTAAATCACGGAGACAGTTGTCACTAATTTCTTTGTTTATTGTCACATAATTGTAATTACTATGCAACTCTTGATGTAGGTGAGATTGTTCTGATATATTTTTTGTGTCATTAACTTTACTATTCATTGCTTCTATGTGCTTATTTGGAATATATTCTGAACATGTCTGACCTCTAGTGGAGTCACTGGAGGTATCTGTGTCTGAATTATCTAATGTCAATCGTAAATCTAATTTATTTTTTTCATCTGAAGAGTTATCTGACTGAGTATGACTAGTATTTGAGTCCTCATTAACAATATAAGTTGAATTTTGCTCATCTTTATAATTCTTGCCTTTATACTGACGCCGGATGCTACTTTGTTTCTCAGACTGAGTGAAACTTGTCTGTGAATCTTGTTTCAGACAGTTTTTCATAAGTGTTAATAAGATTGGTTCTTTTTCTCTGTCGAACTTCGATAGATTCAGTTTATCCGCAATAGTGTTTACACTGTCGTGATGGTATTCCTTGCCTTGTCTGGTTTCAGACTTGTATACAAACAACGTGTTTCTGAGATTACAGAATTCCAAAAACTCGTGTATCATTGAAAGACAAAATTTACCTTCTGGTAATTGTAGAACTTTTTCCAACGTGTCGTTTTTCTTCAAGTTTTCACACTCGTCTTCGAAAGCCAAGAAAATGTTTGCCCGTAGCAATGCACGTATTTTCGCAAGCGAACCATTTTTCTCCAAGGCTTCTATAACTAAGTCCCGAAGTTCAGTATCTTCAGCTTGTGCCATGATAGATAAATTAGTTACTTGTTAGGAACACTTGTTTCTATGTAATTTACAAATAAAAATAAAAATTATTAAGAATAACTTTAATTCACAAACAATAACATCAAGGACGCATCACGCACTTGCTTTGAGTTTGACATTTTATCAATGACAGACGACAGTTGACAATTGACATTGACAATTTGACTTACAACCTCACATCAGCAATGCGTTCACATTAATCTATGCTGGTCCCTCACTTTCGCACAAATACGCGAACTAAAAATTGGGTATTTGCCTGTTGTATACATACTTGTTGATAAATTCATTATCATTATTTGTAATTGAAAATGTAATATGTAAGAATAACATATTTTGTAAAAACAGAAAATAAATCGGTCAAAAAACAAATAAGATAGCTGTTTTGCTGTGATTGTATCTGTCTCTTTCCAAAACGTAGAAGCGTTACAAAGAACTGCTGACTTGTGACATTACACTTAAGTAGTGCTCTCTCTGTCTGTCTACCAGGAAACTGTAAGGTGGATTATACGAGTCTACCCGCGAAATTCAAATTTAATTTGGTTTTTCCCATTTTGTAAACTAATACGACAAAGTAGGCTTAAGGCATTCTAATTGTGCCAGTAGAATTATCATCTTCACAGGTTTACATAAAAATCTTTACTTGAAAGTGACCAGTTTAAGAAATTAATCAAAATACCGAGTTGGACGTGATTTACTCACAAGTTAGTCAGTATTTTGATTAATTTCTTAAACTGGTCTTTGACTATAGTCACTTTAAGTTAAATATTTATTGTAAGCATAATTATGTAAGCTTTTAAGCTTAATAATGCTAATTATTTCAACGTTTTTCAGCAGCGCAGCGTTGCGAGCACAAAGATAATATTTTGAGCGAGTAATTACTATATGGTTGGCGTACTTTTCGAGTTAGCCAACCATACAGGACATATTAAGTATAGTACTTATGTGTAGGTATGCGTTAACCGTCAGTAGGATGATTTGTACATGTATCAAGCACAGGGTCAACACCTTACGTGCTCTCCAAGGCACGGGGGTGCAACACCGCTAACTTTCGAAATTCGGATTTCTACTACAAAATCTCTTCACAGAAAAACCACTTATCTTAATATTATGCTCTTGACCTGGAACTCAAAGCCGAGACTATACATAATATGATCCCCAGTGGAATAAGCCACCAGTATTAACCTAACAATCTCAATTCTCAATAATATGCTAATAAAATCCACGTGGCAGTTTAGTGCTCACTTATCAACTCACCATCTATTTTCTACTATTTTTAATCCAATTCGGTACCTAATTAATTATTGGAAATACTTCGTAATATTATAAGTGGTGTAAGTAAGTAGGTAAATCATTCATTCATTCTATAATCATAGTAATAAAATTAAAGAAGGAACTTAATGCAATTGGACAAGCTAAGTAATATAGGTAACCACGTAGATAATGTACCCACCCTATTTAATATCTTGGCGAGTGTGCTCGATTACAAGGGGTGAAGGCTTGCGCCGGGAAAATGTGGAAAACTCAGTCAGTCGGGTCGGGCTCGCGCGGGAGGTTGTTGTGTCAGTCGCCATTCCGTTTGACGGCAGCTTGAAACTTTAAGTCTGTTTTTCAATCATATCTTGAGGCAAATGTTTTGAAATAATATTGTTGTGCGTTACTATACATTCTGTCTTTTATTCGAAGAAATTTCTCGGTTGTGAACGTACAAGTGGCAAAATACTAGTGGCGGGAAACAGTTTGATATCTCACTTGACGTGTTGTGTTATATGTGTGTGTAGAGAGAGGATCCGTCTGCCCTAGAGGGCGGCCGACATGCTGGATTCGTCGTGAATCGATATTTTTGGACCGTTCTAGAGCTGAAATCATGAGGTTTGGAGCTCAGTAAAGGTACGGAAAGCGATATACTTTGTGTTAAGCTGGAAATTGCGAGCTCCACCACCCGTTCTGTGCGTAATTGTTCAAGGTAACCGGAGTCCCCTGTTGGGCGCCAATGTTACCCCTGAGACATAAATTAATAGGACTTACATTAGGTACGCTCACTTATCCTGTTACTAAATTCCGATCAGATAATTTTGTTTATGCTGAATAGGTACTATTATGTTGAATAGGTACCTACTTAGGTATGCAGTACAAAATTTACGATTTAAGTCAGGACCAGAAAAATTATCAATAGATATGGTCAAATTGCAAATCAGGTAGATACCTATTTTACTTTAAAATAGTGGAGAATAAAGAACAGCAGATATTTTTATCGAATTAAGATCGAGAGATAAAAATTTATGATAGGTAATTAAAAAAAAAGAGCCTACTTTAAAAAAAAAATTAAATTTAAATACTTACCACCTCCAGAATGCGAGCTGATGTCTTGATGCAAAACATCAAGATCGGTTCATAGATTGAGCAGTAAAAAAGCAAAAGATTGATACATGGGTAGGATGGTTATTCCAATTACATTACCTTATTTGATACTGATAATAAATACTGATAATAATTTACTTTAAATATGAATAAATCCTGTGATTTACCTAGTCGAACTTACTCTGGTTTTGGACAGAGTACAGGATATTATGCTTATCACCTTATACTGTGGTGATAATAAGTTCTCTACTTTAAGTACCTAGGAGTGACGTCGACAGCATCGCGCGCCGTAAAAAATGATATTAAGTAAGTAAGTAGAGGTTACGTTAGCATCAACCAACCTCGTCAGCATTTCTTCGACTTGTCTGATTGGTCACACGTATTTTTGTCACTACTGAAAAATGGGTTGCATGCAACTCTTAAAAATACATGGACTGAAGTCACGTCAGCGACACCCTCTGCTGACGTCATTAGAATTTTGTCGATTTTCCTGATTTTCGGAGCTGAAAGTTTCAGTATTCAGAAATGCGTTCCGTGCACCTTTTACCAGCTCTGTACCTACCTCGTGCGGAACTTGTATGCTATCTCTTTGCAAACGATCTTAACAGTTTTAGTCGGTTAGGTATTTTTCACTACATTTTATCTATTTATATATAGTATAGATATATTATATATAAGTATATAGTATATATACATAATACATTGGCCGTTGGGCCAATGACTATAGTTTTAAATCAAAGAACGATTTAAAACTATGTTATTGTGATAAATACCTGATTTTTTTTAAATCTTCTATGCTTATAAAAAGACTTGTCCTGACTGACTGACTCACTGACTGACTGACTGACTGACTGACTGATCTATCAACGCACAGCCTAAACTACTGAAGTTAGAAACTTGAAATTTTGACAGTAGGTTCCTTTTAGGACGTAGGCGAGCACTAAGAAAGGATTTTTTGAAATTCCACCCCAAGGGAATTAAATGGGCGGTTAAGTTTATATGAAAGTCCTTCATTTTTCAAATTAATCCCATGAAACTCAGTATTTGAGCTTTAAATTAAAAGCAAAAAAGTACGTGTTTCACAGTTTATGGAAATTCTACCCTCAAAGGGCTAAAATTGGGGTTGAATATTTGTATGATAGTCCTTCATTTTTCAAGTTATGTTTATGAAACTTGGTATTTTGGCTCTTGATTAAGAATAAAGAAGTACATATTTCACATTTTTTGAAAATTCTACCCCAAAGGGGTAAAAAAGGGGTTGATATTTTGTATGAAAGTCCGCCATTTTTTAAGTTCTATCCATAAAACTTTGTATTTAGGCTTTCGATTAAAAACAAATAAGTACGTCTTTCCCAGTTTTTGGAAATCTACCCCCAAAGGGCTTAAATGGGGGTTGAATGTTTGTATGATAGTCCTTCATTTTTCAAGTTATGTTTATGCAACTTGGTATTTTGGCTCATGATTAAAAAATAAAGAAGTACGTATTTTACATTTTTTGAAAATTCTACCCCCGAAGGGATAAAATAGGGGTTGTTAGTTTGTATGAAAACAATCATTTTTAAGTTATTTTTATGCAAATTGGTATTTTGGCTCATGATTAAAAATAAAGAAGTACGTATTTTACGTTTTTTGAAAATTTTACCCTCAAAGGCATAAATAGAGGCTGAAAGTTTTTATGACAGTCCTTTATTCTTCGAGTTATTTTTCAAGTTATGACTTGTATAAAACTTAGTATTTTGGTTCTTGATTAAAAACAAAGAAGTACGCATTTCACAGTTTTTGAAAACTCTACTAGTAAAAGGGTTAAATAGGGGGCTGAATAAGCGTATGAAAGGCCATAATTTTTCAAGTTAGTTAGGTATATAGAGCACGGATCTACGTTATTCTTTGATGGGTATCATATGGTTACAGAAAGTGTTACAGGTTACTTTCGATAAAACCAGATAAACGGGATTTTCAAAGAACCTAATTCCACCTGGATGAAGTCGCGAGGGCAACAGCTAGTATCGGTATAATAATCTCGATCAAGAGCCGCAGCTGAAATGCCTGAATCCGGCAAGTAACGGCCTCTTTCGTCGAGGGTTACAAACATGTACTTATTTGTTCCTTTTGTAGTGACGACCCTGGGTCTGTGGAGTCTCCTAAGACTCTAGTGGGATCTGTAGATGGCCTAAAGTACCAGCCAATCAGAGACCATTGCGATCGTCATACTGATACAGTCAATTTTAAGGGATTTAAACACAGTTTTAACTACCTAAAATGATTCTAGACCTGAATTTTAATATCTATATAGGTAAAGTAGGTCCATGAAAGCAAAGCTGAAATGAAAACTCTGTATTACTATTGTACCAAAGGCTGCTGCTAAAAGAAATAGGCCTATACAATATACCACAAACACCTACTCGTACTTAATATCGCAGATATTGTAAGAACTTTCTACAAAAGGTAGAAAGAGCCTCAGTAGGTAGCGTTTTACGAGTTAACCAAGTAGGCGGCCTCGATAAACATAAGAAATGAGAAAACACAGACTGTTTTAAAAGTCGGAAAGAAAAGTAAATAATAGGTATTTCCAGAATAATTTATACATCAGCTGAATAACCCAACCTTCAAGGGCTCAACCGTATTCAGAGAGTAAACAAGTTTGTTTTTCTTCTTCTTCGTCCTTCATTTCCTTGCTATCAAAGACCGCGAGGTTAAAATATTTCAAAGAAGGTTTGACAGGATACTAATCTTCACAATCACAACATAGATAATTTCATAACAATGAGATCTATGTTTATAAAAAGACTTGTCCTGACTGACTGACTGATCTATAAACGCACAGCCTAAACCGTGTAACCTAAACGTTATGACGTAAGCGAGCACTAAGAAAGGATTTTTTGAAATTCCATCCCCAAGAGGGTTAAATGGGGGGTTAAATTTGTAGTCATTTTTCAAGTTATACCTACCCATGAAACTCGGTATTTGGGCTATATATTAAAAATTAAGAACATGTTTTTGAAAAATCTACGCTCAAAGGCATAAAATAGGGCATGAAAGTTTTTATGGCAGTCCTTTATTTTTCGAGTTATTTTTCAAGTTATGTATTTTAAACTTGGTATTTTGGCTCTTGATTAAATATAAAGAATTACGTGTTTCATAGCTTTTGTAAATTCTACCCCCAATAGGGTTAAATAGGGGATGGAAGTTTCTATGAAGGTCTGACATTTTTCAAGTTATATTCATGAAACTTGGTATTGGTAAGAAGTACATATTTCACCGTTTTTGAAAATTCTACCCCCTATTCTAGGGGTTTGAACGAAAGTCCTTAATTTTTCAAGTTAGTTATATGGAGCAAAGGATCTACGTGATTCTCGGGTATGGTTGCAGAAGACTGCCGATAGAAGTGAAAACTAGATTTGCTAATAATTAAAAACAAATAAGAAAAGCGCACTGTCACGATTTCGTGAGTGAGATTCGAACCTGCGACATCATACATTAAACTGTAAGGAAGGCGGCTGCTGGCCCGCTGCGCTGTACAAGGTTTCTTGAAAACTTCTAAAATGTTGAATGCTTATTGAAATCTCAACAGGTGACAATGGTGACGATGACGCGAAATCCATGTTTTTTGCTCACCCAAAAAAGTGCTCAACGCGCCTAAAGAAGTTTTCACTTCAAAAAATACAAGCATATAAAATGCCTAGAATGATTCTTTACTTAAAGTTACAGAATCACTCGCAGCCTCTCACCCTTCAAATCGCTAAATCACTCCATTTTGAAAAATATAGGTTCGCAGTTCGCAGTTCAATTTTTAATTTGTACCTGCAAACTAACCCGGCATCAGTACTACATAGGTAGGTACATAGTGTATGTATGTAATGCATCAATGCTGACACAAAAAAGAGCAAGTCAATTAATGTTTCCCGAATTCGGTTCGTGCTCGCACAGGCTCAGCGGGGATTATACCTTGCAAGCGAAACCGTGGCAAATATGGCTTTTGTCAAACCCGCCAAACTAATGTTTGCACGTACGACGACACAATCTTAATAAACTTCGGAACAGTAATCCATACTTTGATAATAACGTTATGGAAGGGACTCTGAAAAGAGAAAACTTTCGTAATAGTTTTTCCTCTGTTGAGCTGCATCATAAATAGAAAGATTTAGTATCGTATACCAATGCGCTGTGGTCTTATAACTGGGAGGTTTCGGGTTCGATTCCCGGCGGGGTCAATTTGGGAATTTATAATTTCCGAATTGTCTCTGGTCTGGTCTGGTGGGAGGCTTTGGTCGTGGCTAGTTACCACCCTACCGTCAAAAACGTGCCGCCAAGCGATTTAGCGTTCCGGCACGATGGCGTGTAGAAACCGATTAGGGGTATGGGTTGAAAGTTCACTGCCATTCCCCTTACAAGTTAGCCCGCTACCATCTTAGACTGCATCGTCATTCACCATCAGGTGAGATCGCAGTCAAGGACTATCTTGTCATCGTATAAAAAACCCTAACTTCTATATTTCTTATACGAGTAGGTAGGTACTTTGAATCAGGGATTTGAAATTGTAAAGGGGTTTAAAAAGTCGTCTAATCTCTGGGCGAGGCGAGGGCTTGAAACTATTTTCACATTATAGTCGGTAAGTTAATCTGATAAATAATCATCATCACTATCACTATCACTACATATTATAAAACAAAGTCCCCCGCCGCGTCTGGCTGTCTGTTCGCGATAAACTGAAAAACTATTGAACATATCTCCATACGGTTCTCACCAATAGATAGGGTGATTCATGAGGAAGGTTTTAGTGTAGAATTTGTCAAGGTTTTGTGTGAATTGGTTGAAATATGTTGATAATTGTTGAAAATGTAGGAAAAAGACAAGTCGCCCGGGAGCTTTCATCGAAAACGCTGCCTCATCCCTTTGAGATAATATAACAAAACAATGTATAGTGGTGGTATGGTGGGATAGATCTATTTATAAAATACAGTTATATTTAGATGGATACAGTATTAATCCTTAACAATTTAAATATGTTAGTTACCGTAAGCATTTCATGCAAATTATGATAATCCTTTACACTATAAATATTCGTAACGCAAAACAAAAACGAACGCGCGCGAAAATGAATAGTATTATTTACCTATAATATAAAGTACGTAAGTTTATTTAAGTAATGTATTGTGTTAAATATTTAATAAAAAAATTATAGCGACAAAACCTTTTATAAAAGCCATTACGTAATAAGCGAGGGTCTTAACGTGCCTATTACAAGGCAGATTCTTGGAGGCATTCGACAGGGTTCCATAATAGGGAACAAAATTCCATACCCATAATCGTTCATTTTGGGGTCTCGACATACCGCCTCGACATAGCGGCCAGACGACGAAGTAAATATAACGCTCGTATGTAGCGCAGCACGATGTAAACTGCATGGCAAGCTTGGCAAGACATCACAGTAAACGCGCGCGTACGCGTGTATGAAGTGCGTCAAAATCCCACAACGGGTTTTACGTTGCTTAAACATTCACACATAAATGACGAGGACACAATTTTTGACGTGATAACGTCTCATAAATCGATCCGGCTGCACGCACGAAAAAGTGTCACGTTTCGCCTGAGCCTGCGCGTGCTAGCGAGAGCGCGAAACAAGCGATAGAGAGGCATGATCGGCCCAAGCGTTTAAAGAGAGCGCCCGCCGATGTTTCTTTATGACGTTATCACGTAAAACTATCGTTCGTAAACCGACTTGTAAAGCAACCAATTTTTTTTTTGCTAAGTATAAGTTTGACGTTGTGAGTCTGTCTTTTCCCTAGTAGCTCCCTAACGAGTTGTGTGTTTAGGCTCATTAGAATGGTCTCAATGAGTAGGTGTTAGATAGATGATGATCGAGTATTGAGGAGGAGGATGGATCAGCAAACTGTGTAATAGGATGTCGGGTATACCTATCATACATAATCCAGCCTAAATTCAGACAAACCCGTCATGGTTTGTTTTAAATTCTTAATTTACACCACGCTTAACGTGACTAATATTCCCCTTTCCCATCCAATTAGGCGTAATGCTTGTGTTAAGAGTTGGTAGTAAATATAACATGTCTCTGGAGTTGGTACGACAATAGTAAAACTGGTTAGGTTTGAATCATGGATGGGTTGGAATTTTTTTGGGTGGGTTTTTATGAATGAGCAACCAAAATTTTCCAGTAAATTGGAACAGAGACACTATTCTCTATTTTTGACATTTCCAGAGGACAGTTGAGAACAAATGGAAATTATAATATTAATATAATTAGGAGTTTTAATAAAATATAGGTTTTAATTATACTCGTAGTACCTAGTAATAATCCCGTGTTAACCAGTTTTAGTTGATGAAAGCAACTGAGATAGTGACTTTATCTCAGACGTTAGACGTTTCAAGCTCGGCTACAATATTGTGTTCATTTTTAAAGCTTTTGTTAAGAGTGGAGATTGAACCCTTCGACCTTTCAGTTTTCAGTCCATCCCTTTAATCGATGGGCCATTGACGCCTGAAATAGGTTGGCTATAAGTTTTTCTCATTCTGTTTGGGAACTCTGAAACCAAGCTGCGGGTCTTCGACAGCTAATTTTTAGTGCCTCTGTTCCATCCCATGTGATTCGATTCAAAGTGATTTTCGTGTCTGATATTGAAAGCGTGCAAATGTAGGCTTTTACATATAAATCGGCCAAGTGCGAGTCGGGCCTTGCTCTTTTAGGGTTCCGTACATATGACCAAATAATTTTTTTAAACTAGATACATATTTAGATATCTTAGTTCATAAAAATTACTAAAGTGCGGCGAGTATCCACGCGACGCGACGCACCACGCGCCGCGTATTCATCAGAAACCAGCCCTTGCAGTTTTAAAACTTTTCGCTTGTGCCGTATTGAATACCTAATCGTTATTATTATAACCTTACTGATATTATAAACGCAAAAGTGTGTTTGTTTGTTGCTTTGTGTTTTAAATCATGCAGTAACGGAACAACGGATCTAAATCTAGCAAAAATAAGTAATTACATACATTCGAATTGACACGAAATAAGTACCTAAATGTACCTCAAAATCAATATGGGTTTTTTGTAAGCTTAAATGAATTGAGCTAAAGCCATCAACCATGAACTGAGACGACGTTCTACACAGTTTACTATTTAATTATTAACATACTACTTAATTATCACTGAGAATTAATTTATTTTTCAGATGGGAAATATTCCTTTTGTTATGATTGGCTATGGTAATCCTGCTGTGCACTTTAGCTAACAGTAAATCGAATAAGCAATCAAAGGTAATTGCTTATGCCACGCTGCACTTTGTCAAATTAAATTTAATTAGAAATAATAATATAGTAAAATTTAATTAGGTAGATAAAGTAAATGTGTTGATGCTTCATTAAAAATGTTAAGTGCTGCCTATAATTATAGCCTTCCAGAAAGTTTATTTCAATTAGTGTCTAAGGCACCCACGGCAATAAGTACACCCTTAAGCGAAACCAGCGGTTTTATTGCTCCTAAACCCCATTTGCCGTCGAAAGTTATTTCTCTAGTAATAAAACGTTACAGCGGTATCCAGTGATTAAAGATTTGAACAAATGTTCCAACCCCCTTTCGGATATTGTTAACAACATTCACTGTGATTGATTGCGCGATATTCCTTTACATTTTGGTAGAGTTAAGAAGAGTCTACCCAAGCGAGCCATACCTAGGTATGAAAGGAATTTGATTCTTACTTGAACACTAGCTGATGCCCTATAGGTAGTTACTTCAATCCATCCTTACTTAATAAAAATGCGAAAGTGTGTTTGTTTGTTGGTTTGTCTTTCAATCACGCCGCTACAGACGTGATTTTGTCCATGGGTGTAGTTGAGGACCTGGTGATTGACATAGGCTACTTTTATCCCGGAAAATGAAAGAGTCCAGCCAAAGCCGCGAAGTCGCGGGCATCAGCCAGTATTATATTATTATAGTTTTTAAATCCCGTATTTGAATACTTAGTATAAAAGAAGTCTTAATCTGTCTCCAGGATACGAGCTATATTTCAAGTGCTCAATTTCTTCAAAATTGATTCAGCCTTTCTAAGGCTATGACAATGTAGGTGATAGGTAGGTATTGCGTTATACCGAGGTAAGTATAACAGCGTGTTCTTGCAGAGAGACGTCGGAGGAACGAGGTAGAGAAACACAGACTTGATGTAGTGAGCAAGTGGCAAGTAGCATATATTTACATAACTACAGTGAACTTATATACCAATAATATGACATGAGAAAAGTGGGAGAAGTTTAGACTCTGATCTTACTGTACGTTCAGTTATTGCTGACTAATATTAATAATAAGTTCTTTTTTAACTTTTTTTTCTTTTGGGGGTTTTTAACACCTGGCATGTCAACCCCATCGATTCAAACAATATTTAATAATGAAACTTAACCTACCTTAACAATAAACTTATTTAACTTAATACTAACTTAACTATCAAGACGACCGAAAGTCACGACGGCAAGCAGTGACCAGATCACAAATTTTTCTAGCTAATTCTGATGGTCTGCCAGGAGACTATGGTTGCAAGATAATATGCAACAGTAATAATATGTTATTGAATTGATTTACAAGGTTTTACCACGCGGAAAGAAAGGTATGCTATGAGCACGTCCCTACGTGCCATAGTAGGTACCACTCGTACACATTACCCTATAAATTGTGCCTTATATCAAGTCAATGAAATTTTGTAGACACGTTCTATTTATTAATATCTATGTACATACATATTATACTATGATTTAACAGAAATCCGTAAAAATATGAGCTCCAAAGTTACAGGGACGTTTACGTACCTTTGTATGATTTAGATGGTACTTGATATAAGCTTTTAAGGTTGCGTAAGGAGGAAAGAGCGGATTTTTAGTCATACCTTTAAAAATATGGCTCAAGTGGAAATAGTCCGCGTGTTTTTTGTATTTCTTTCCCGCCCTACGTTACTTATAGTGCCGTTATAATATTTGCTACACCCTTTATAGCCCCTATAAATGAGGGTGTTAGCGTGTTTCCCTTCTTCCAAAATATCGAATATGACTTCTACTCGCTTACATTAAAATCTCGCATACTTTTATTTACATGAGGCACCCGTGAATTGGCAAAAAATTATGAAATGAAAAATGAAAATCAAAAATTCTTCATGTCACATTATCAAGACATACTAGACCGATCACCGGAGATAAAGGAAGTAAGACTGAAATCTATAGATCGTACTCTGGCTCTGCTCAAGACTCAAGAACGAGTTAAAATGAGACACAAATATGTCCTGACACAAATCTGTCTCGTTTTAACTCAGTCTTAAGTTTGAGCTGAGTGAGAGCCATCTATAGATCTCACCCTAAGTGTGTCATCCCCGATCTCTCTTCGGTCGTATCGGATTTCTGGCCCATCCGACTATGAGAGTGAGGGAATATAGACTGCACCTGTGTTTGTTTGTGCACTTTAATATCTTCCTCTCGGATGATGGGGTATACTCCATAATCATTTATAAATCTCTATGGGTAGTGGCTGCCGCCGTGGCCAGAGTCGGTCTGGAGGAATTTATTAAGCTATTGCATAGCTTTTATCGCGGGCTTTGAACTAGGACAAACAGTTTGAGCACGAAAGAAATCCCGTAACGAAAAAAACCTAACACCGTCGTTCAGTAAGCGTTCAGCATTTTATAGGTTCACATTTAGCTTTGTTTGGCGCAGTGGGCGAGCGGCCGCTTTCTTTAGATGTCGCAGGTTCGAATCTCACTCGCGAAGTAGTGACAGTGGGATTTTCTTGTTTGTTTGTTTTTAATTATTTTATTGCATAATTTTTATTATGCAAAAAAAATTGCATTAATATTATAATTGCATAAGTTGATAAAAAATGCTATGCAATAGCTTTACCACGGCAGTCCCCGAGTGCCACTTCATTTTTTTTTACTATTTATACATAGGTAATAATTATGTAGTATAATTCAGATTTCTGTGGTTGATATAATATTTTAGTATACATAAAGGTCGTGGGCTATGATTCAGGGTTTCCCAGCGGAAGGGGCGTTATTCTCGGAGACAATCAATACCAGCGTCTGCATATTTTAAATCGGTATTAAAGCGAACTTTACGCTTGACGTGACAACAAAGCTTTTCAGAGACAAGTAAGCTATTATTTTGTCCTTTTTTCATGATCTCTTTTAGCTTTAAAGCGTGAAGCACGTTTTTCATCAACTAAAAGCATAAAAATTATTAAGTTGGAAACCTTTTATGTATTTTTAACCGACTTCAAAAAAAAGGAGGAGGTTCTCAGTATATAAAATAATTTTAGCTTGTACAGGTATGTTGAAGTAGGGCGGGCCTCAATAGAATCTATGAAACCGCAACACTAGCCCGACTTAAACATACGAGTACCTGCTTGTACAAACTAAAACTATGGTTATCGTTTCATCGTTTCTATTTAGGCCCGGCCGACTTCAACATACCTGTACAAGCTAAAATTATTTTATACTATGTAGTGGCGCTTGATGTCGGTATTTTTTTAAAGATTTTTTTTATATATTATTATATGAATCTTACTATCCTACTTATTTACATCAATGCGAAAGTGAATTTGTTTATTGTTTTGTCCTTCGATCCCCTGTCACAGCATCGGATCGACGTGATTTTTTGCATGGGTAGGTACAGTTCAGGACCCGGCGAGTGACTAAAACTACGTGACTTTAATCCCGAAAAGGTTTCCCGGGGGATATTAAAAACCCAACTCCACGCGGACGAAGTCGCAAAAACTAGCAACCCACAATATAATAGAACACACCGAATATATTTAACGTTAGCTGGGTCCAGAGTCCAAACTGAACATGGAAGTCAAGCGTAAGCCATTATAATTTATAAGTTTTATTATAGCTTAGCGAGATTCTTAAGTTACAATCTCTTAGTATGAGATCTATAGAGTGTACTCTGACTTGGATCGGTCTTGAGATAGTTTTAAAACGAGACCCAAATATTTCCTGACGGATGACCTACTCATCCGTCAGGAAATATTTGGGTGGTTAATTTTGGGTGATATCCAGATCCAGGCCCAAAGTTATAGAAAAGTTATATTAGACTATGTTTCGGATCCATAATTCTTCACTGGCTACACGCACTGTTAGAAGGTTTTAGTCTTCAGGCACTGAGATATTTTAGACGAGAAGACAACTCAAAGCTTATCGAACGCTGCCTAGCCGAGTTGGATATGGCGGCTGTTTATTTTACTTTTCTGATTGCGGTTTTCGCTATAAGTTAGGACACTTCACGTGTCACGGGAAATGATCTAATCATTATAATCACTATCAAAGTTTATTCTAACAAGACCACCCGTGCGAATCTGGGGTGAGACTCATTAGAAGCATCAAAAATATTGTAATGCGCCACATTAACATAGCATATACTCTTATAATATATTTTATGAAACTTTAAGTTCAGTAAGAATAGGTAAATATGCTTTGTGGAAGGCAAGCGGCCTCAAACTCTATTCAGTTGAGACGTGATTCGCCAAGTCACGTATCTAAGAAATATAACAGTACTAGCTGATACCCGCGACTTCGTCCGCGTGGATTTAGTTTTTTAAATCCCTATCCCATCCCATGCATCCATACATCCCGTCCATCCATCCGTATGCTAAGTACATCTATCCATCCAATCCAATCTATCCTCACAAACTTTCACATTAATAATATTAGTGGGATAAGTAGCATAGGATATAGTTAATGTAGTTAAAGTTAGTAACAGGAGGATACAAACATACATACACACATACATACATACATGCATGCATACATACATACAAACATGCATACGTACATACATACATACATACATACATACATACATACATACATACATACATACATGTATGCATGCATGCATATTGGCGCATAATTTAAGAATAAATACGTGAAAGTAGCATTTCGAATATCCCGCGGGAACTGTTTGTTTTCCCGGGATAAAAAGTAGCTGTTGTTACTTTTCCGGCCCTCAACTATGCCTATCCAAAAAATCACGTCAATCTGTAACTCCCTTGGCACATAATTGAATGATAAATATATTATGAAAAGTAGCATACAAATATCCCGCGGGAATTGTTTGTTTCCCGGGATTAAAAGTAGCCTTTGTCACTTTTAAAGTCCTCAACTATGCCTATCCAATAAACCAGGTCAATCTGTAACTCCGTTGGCGCATAATTAAAGGATAAATATGTGAAAAGTAGCACACTAATATCCCGCGGGAACTGTTTGTTTTCCCGGGATAAAAGTAGCCTTTATTACTTTTCCGGTCCTCAACTATGCCTATCCAAAAAACCTCCTTCAATCTATAACTCCGTTGGCGCATAATTGAAGGATAAATAAGTGAAAAGTAGCACACAAATATCCCGCGGGAACTGTTTGTTTTCCAGGGATAAAAAGTAGCCTTTGTCACTTTTCAAGTCATCAACTATGCATATCCAAAAACCCACGTCAATCTGTAACTCCGTTGGTGTATAATTGAAGGATAAATATGTGAAAAGTAGTATACTAATATCCCGCAGGAACCGTTTGTTTTCCCGGGATAAAAAGTAGCTTTTGTCATTTTTCAGGCCCTTAACTTTACCTGTGCAAAAAAATCACGTCAATCTAAAACTCCATTGGGCGTATTTTGAAGGACAAATGCGTAAAAAATAGCGATGCTATCCCGCAGGAACTGTTTGCTTTTCCGGGATAAAAAGTAGCCTATGTGCTATTCCTGACTATAATCTATGTCTGTGCCAAATTTCAGCAAAATCGGTTCAGTAGTTACGGCGTGAAAGCGGAACAAACATACAAACAAACTCACTTTCCCATTTATAATAGTAAGGATTGTATTTGTAGGGAATACCAAACGACGCAAAGCACTGCGCTATCAAAAGGCTCGAGAGAGCCTGAGGGGGAAAATCAGAGATTTTTGAAAATTTGAAAATTTTGTGAGTAGGCCTTGTGATGAATGATGTTGATGAAATATCTGACCAAATTAAAAGCCATTACGGTACGGAAATATAAAAAGCACATACCGAATCAATTAAAAGTCTCAATAGTGCAATGAGGCGTGGAACTGAAAACTGAAAGGTAGACAGCACTATTGCCTTACCGGCACAAGCTTAACGCTTTGTTGGAGGTGAAAGATGTATAAGCCTCGATGTGTCGGGTCATCTTCAAGCCGAGTTATTTCATATTGCAAATAGGTAATAAATAAATAATATTGAAGAGAGTGATGATATTATAGTGCTATAGACGAACGCAAGAAGCGCAACGTTTGCAAGAGCCACTAGAGCCGCAAAATATTCACCCTATCCAGCGTTTCTATTGTTCACAATTTTATTGTAAACTTTCATAAAATAAATTCTGAATGACGCGTTTCTAATTAATTGTGCGTTTTTTTAATGTTTGATTGTAATATTAATATTATGTTGATTGTAATATTAATATCGTTAGACCTGGATATCATCTAGGACCAGAGTACTTCGTTCCTATGACCACGTTTCAGCTCCATCATCAGATCAGACCCTGGTAACCATCTTAAAACAAAGTACTCGTCAAGACGAATCAAACGAGCCGAAACTCGACGGGGATGCCACTTTTCATTACAGAGTTCCTATGACCACCTTCCAGGAGCCCAAACTCGATGAGATTATGTCGTTTCATTGCGAAGTTCCTATTGCATTGTCACACGATTTACACATGTTTGCAAAATTTCAGCTCAATCGGTAACCGGGAAGTGGATCAAATTTAATTTGCAAGATTTGATGACAAACATCGGGACAGGTGAAACTAAATAAAAGCTTTTAAAAATAAGTAACAAGGAGATGAAACTGAAAGAAATAAATATTAATTTGTTTATTTTTATCTCATTAGAGACGGTTTTGTACATTTAAACGAAATTAACAAAGAAAATATTTATTTTAATAGGTGGCTTTCCCTTTTCGTTCACCGACTGTATAATGTATATAAATACTAAGCGAAGAAACAAGCAGCAAACTCTAACCTAATTGTCTGTTTGCTTTCACTTTTTACGTGCTTGAATGAAATAGTTTGCATTTACGCGTTCGTTTCAAGTTGAGCCCTGCACCATAGAGTAAAGAAATCTACACCCCTCGCGCTTCCCCGCACCGCACCTCAAGTCAGACCCACAGCTAGTAAAGACACAGTATAAAAAGATGCAGTATATGATGCAGTATAATAGTTTATCTATTGTTTTATCTGTTAAGTACTAGCTGACCTGTCTTAACTATGAATATTGAATTCGAATTGGTATCTATATATATAAAAGAAAGTGGTGTTAGTTACACTATTTATAACTCAAGAACGGATGAACCGATTTGGCTCAAAATTGGTGGAGAGGTAGCTTAGAACCAGGAGACGGACATAGGATACTTTTTATCCCGTTCGACCGCGTTTCCGTCAAGTCAATATAAAACCTGGTATAACAAAAATGCATCTGACATGGAATAAAAAAACGAAAATGACAGTGGAAGAACAAAACGTAAATGACAGCTAAAAGTAATTTTGTATTTGGTTAATTATGGTAAAAACAATTATAAAAATTATAGTTTAACGTAATTGATAATATCATCAGTAATATGTTTTCTCTTTGAATCATCATTAACAATGCAGCGAGCAAGACGATCAAATGTTTCCTGCTACAAAGCTACGGATTGACGTGATTTATTGGATAGGTATAGTTGAGAACCTGGAGGGTGACAAAGATTTCCCGCGCGATGTTATGAACTAAATCCACGCAGACGAAGTCGCGGGCATCAGCTAGTAAATAATAAAAAAATATTTAAAAAAAAGTGTTTATTATTCTAATGCCTTACGATATACAACATTCTTAGTTTTTTTTACCAAACCTACCAAAACTCCTAATATCCAAAGTTCAATTTAATAAATTGAAATTTTAATACGTAAACTTAGAATAAGAATTATTATTAAATATTATTTTTGCATGCCTATCCGGTAGATTGTAAGGACTTTTATTGACCGAGCGAAGCGAGGCCTCTGAGTCTACTAGGTGAATTTGCTCTTGTCCGTCCGTCCGTCCGTCTGTCAGAGCCTTATAACTTTTGAATTACTGAACGTAATTACTTCAAATTTAGATATAATATGTAAACTGATGGCCTTCAGCCGAATATTGCATAAAAAATTATATACTACGGCCGTTCAGAGAATGCGTTCCTGACACGTCGCGATTGAACTGACGACGTAACTTTGTAATGGCGTTGCAGTTACGATAAAAATATTATTGCTGGTTGTTTACCGTTTTAACAATTGATGAGCATTAAAACAACATTATTATATCAATAATCAATTAATGTTATAATTTTGTGACAGTTGTCGTGACTAACTGACACGTGTCAGGAACGCATTCTCTGAACGGCCGAACTTTAAAAACCTTTATTTCATAGAAGTAGGGGCATAGGGGCATAGGGGCATAGGGGGCTCTCATAGAAGTGAATGCGAAGTAAAAAAAATTTTATCGCGTTATATAAAATTGTAACATATCATGTTAAAGATTATTTCGAACCGAGTACAAAAATATATTTTTTTTAATTTTTCCCTTAAAATTGACGAAATGGGGGGCTTTCAAAGTGGAGATTTAATACGCTCTCTTGAAGACGCTCTCTAGGAGAATTGACTATGTATTTTCGAGCATATTTTAGTTTTTTGTTTTACTTGTATCCTGTACTTGAACAACAAATACTAAAATTATATGAATATTATAAAGAAATGAGATTATTTAATTTTTAATGGGCATCAGTAATTCATATAGCATCAACATAGCTTCACAATAATGCTAATAGATGGCGCAGTCATTTACTATTCCATGGAACTAGGGAGTTACGACTAGGTATCCCAAAAACAGTTTTGCGTCGAACATTATTATTTAGTTACATAAAATAATAACTTATTATTCAATTAAAATTATTGTTTAGTTAAATATCAAACTTCAATAAACTATTAAATACTGCATTTTGTATATTTTCTATTCGCGTCGATAGATAACGATTTGTACAGATGCCCGTAACCCGTTTTCACTCGTTAGTACTTATTAATTCAATGTTTTCATTAACGTTGCCTAACCTTACGGGCTATGATAAGTTAGGTGATGATTTCTGTCAACTTCTTTATCACGATCCTGTACGGGACACCTAAAAGGACATTGGGACGGATGTTAGGACTTAGGATTGTATTTAGGAGCTACCTACGTAAAGAGACTCCTATTTCGGGGATGATATAGGTATGTTTGGTGAAAACGGGCATAATAATAATGTCAGGTTTGGTCGTCATGTATCGATTGAATGAATAATCATGGGATACCGTTACCGGGAGGTCTCAGTTCGGGGCGAACCACTAGTTATAATGTAACACCATTGTACTACCCAATCTGTGCAAATAAATAATTTGAATTTGAATTTGAAATTTATTTTTAATAAGCGGCGCTTCGCGAGCGGTTTACTAAGTGGGTCTGACTTGAGGTGCGGTGCGGGGAAGCGCGAGAGAGCTAGGGGAAATTTGTAACGCGTAGTACCACTAGAATCTAGATCAAAGGTGTCAAACTACTGCATATTATCCTATACTGTGTCCGTACTGTCGACATGGAACTAGGAATTACGACTACGTCGATTACTTTACTCTATGGTGCAGGGCTCAACTTGAAACGAACGCGTAGTAGTTACAGTGAGCCTTTTGTAAGTTTCAGAACAACTGTCGGTACGTAATCTTCAGTACAGTCTCATTTGATGTGGTATTTCTTAGACTATTCTAAAGTTACAGTACTAATAAAATTAAGAAATGAAATCAATGTTGAATTCCTTTAGTATTTTTGAATTTTATACCACCCGATAAATACCGATAGATACCCGATAGAAATATAACCAAATAAAAGCTGTAGTCTTAATGGGACAAAATAAAAACAGCACAAAGAAGCATAGGAAGACCATCCCTCTAGAGTCTAGAGTAGACGGACAGACGATCTCAAGCATGGCATTGGCAGCCGCTGTATAAGGCGCAAGGTTGTGTTCTGTAGCGAGCCTTTCAACAGATCTATGCCCGGCAATGGGCATCTATCGGTTGAATTGATAAACTATAATAGATACATGATTCATTGGCATTGGAGGGCATTGTATAGCTATTTATGCAACTGCATCGTAATGAGGGTCATTTTAATTCGAGTCATTTTGATACGAGGTTTGCCGAGTATCATAAAGGGATAGTGCGAGAATTAAAATGACTAATTACGTACAGTTGCATACAATATTTTATCTATGACAAGGAAAATAAAATCATTAACAAAATTACGTCGTCTTTATAATTTTTTACTTTCCTTTACAATTAATAAAAAAGTCAAATCAAGACAAATTGCACAAGTTGCAAAAGTAATCCGTTTGCCGCGTTAAGTTTTTTTAAATATAATTTTTGATTTTTTTTAGGTTTGATATTAATATTGAGTGGCAGTACCAACCATAGAGTGAGTTGGGTACTTTGAGTATTAAAAGTAAAAGGTTGGGTACCAACTTTAATACATTTATATGAACGATACATAAGTGCCAGAACTCAGACCCGCTTTAGGTATCCTATTTAATGAAGATAACCATTTCGATGCATACAACGAGCTGCATCGAAATGAAAAGCAAAATAGAAAGAAGGTTCATTTCGATTCAACTGTCAAATTCGAAATTTGATCTTTTCTATGATAATAGCTATTTATGTAACTGCATCGTAATGAGGGTCATTTTAATTTGAGTGCTGTTTTTTGATACGAGGCTTGCCGAGTATCAAAATAGGATAGTACGAGAATTAAAATGACTAATTACGTTCAGTTGCATACAAGATTTTATCTACGACAAGGAAAATAAAATCATTAACAAAATACGCCGTAGGCTCAATAAAGTAACAAAAAGTAACTCAGTAAGCCGCCACCAGCCGCCTGTGGTGGCGCCTCTGTCGTATGAACGGTACAAAAGTGCCAGAACTCAGAGCCTTAGCTTTAGGTATCCTATTTTAAGAAGATAACCATTTCGATTCAGCTCCCATACAATGAGCTGCATCGAAATGAGAAGCAAAACCGAAAGAGGGTTCATTTCGATTCAGCTGTCAAATTCGAAATTGGAACTTTTCGATGCTGGAGTAGATAAACTAAACTTCGTATTCAATGAAATTTCTCGTCTTCGAATTTACGTTATGATTGAAATGTCAATCAAAGCAAATGACAAAGTACATGAAAATATAATATACAAAATCTTAGGAGCCTAGTAAATTAAACAGAAATACGTTTGAGATCCTGACCTTTCTTTCTGCTCCTTAAAATGATTTATTGACAAAACTGTCATCTGTATTCACATTTGAGCCAAAGTGCGCGAGCAATAAACTGATATTACCAATACTGTGCTGGCGGTACCGGCTGTCACCTAGTCAAACAAAAGTTATGAATACTCTACTGTTTATGCCTGTTGAAATACAAGTGATTTTTTTTTGAAAGCGGCACGTATAAATTCATTCCACTTTCGCCTGTTCGTAAAGAATATCAAACCTGCAAGGGCTTTAACAATTTCGTCATTTCTTACAGATTAGCACAGAGTTAATATTATCATAGCATTAGTTCTTTCACGATGATATTCTATAATATCTTCTCTCTCTTACTCCTTTTTTTCCCTTTTCTCTGACCTCTCCTCGCCATTCGATAACATCTGCTTGTGCCCTGTTCATCTATTGTTCCTAACTGAGTATTGGTCCTAATTGGTCCTAATTGGTATCGTATAGATGGGAAGCTACACAATTTGAGACGGCTAAAAGCCCATACCAAAGTCTCGTACGATCTTGTCATAGAAGTCTTGTACGCAGATGATTTGTGCTTCGTGGCTGATACTTCGAGTGGCCTACAAGAGCTTGTTTCGAACCTTCATAAGTCATGTGTGAGGTATGGATTAAAAATTAATATCGCAAAAACAGAAGTTATGACCATGCACACAGCCGACTCTGTTCAGACCTTACAAAAGGTATCGCTTGAAAACACTGAGCTCAAGCAGGTCAGTAAATTTAAATATCTCGGGAGCACCTTAACACCTAAAGGAGATCTAGACTCAGAGATAACTAGCAGAATCTGTGCTGCCTCAGCGGCATTTGGTAAACTCCGAGAGTGGGTGTTCCGTCTGCATGGAATTAAGCTAAGCACGAAAATCAAGGTGTACATGGCTATTGTATTGCCAAATCTACTTTATTCCGCTGAGACTTGGACGCTTTATCGCAAGCATATTCGTACTTTGGATAGATTCCACCTTAAGTGTCTACGTGAAATACAGAACATCAGGTGGTCCGACCGCATTAGAAACACAGACGTGTTGCGGCGGGCAAAAGTCAGTGGCATTGAGGCATATCTTATGCGGCGGCAATTGCGTTGGTGCGGACATATTGTTAGAATGCCCAACGAAAGGATAGCCAAGCGTATCTTTTATTCTGAGCTTAAGGACGGAAAGCGGAAACAAGGCGGTCAGTTCCTTAGGTATAAAGATGTGCTAAAGAGGCATATGACCAATTGTAACATCGACTCCTGTCGTTGGGAAAGTCTCGCTGAAAACCGAGGGGAGTGGAGGCACTTGGTTCAGCAGGCTGTCACGGATTTTGAAGATAAAAGGAGGGTGGATCTGGATGTTTACCGAGATCAACTGAAAAGTAGACCACCCTCCAATATAACCTATAATTACGTCGATGGTGCCCTATCATGTCCTCACTGCGCGCGGCTATTTCGTGCAAAAATAGGGTACATCAGCCACATCAGGGCACACGAGCGAAGCCCTTATTGAACTTTCAAAGTTAACAGAGATCCAGTCGCTGTTGCCGAAATCGGCAGTGAACTAATGTATGGTCCTAATTGGTTTGTGTCTAACTGAGGTTTGTAATTACAACTAACTGAACTGAGGTGTAAGGTGTATGCGGAGACAGCGACTGCTGTTTCCTCCTTCACTGGTTTATTTTGTCAGTCGCTGTATTTTACTCTAGTCGTAAAGACCTTTTAAGTGCTAGCGCAGTCATCGGCAAAACTGAACACCCTCCTCTAGTTATTTATGATAGTAAATTATTATAATCTTGTCTTTTACGCAATTTTAATATATCTAAGCTAAACTAATAACAACTTTCCTCTAAAGTATTCACGTCATGAATTTGGTACATTTAAGGTGGAAGACACAGTTCTGCCCTCGAAATTTAAATTTAATTTGGTTTTTCGCAATTTGTAAACTAATACGACAAAGTAGGCTTATGGCATTCTAATTGCGACAATGGCAGTATCATCTTCACAGGTTTATATAAAAATCTTTACTTGGAAGTGTCCAGTTTAAGAAATTAATCAAAATATCGACTAATTTGTGAATAACTCACGTCCAACTCAGTATTTTGATTAATTTCTTAAACTGGTCACTTTCAAGTAAAGATTTTTATGTAAACCTGTGAAGATGGTAATTCTACTGGCGCAATTAGAATGCCATAAGCCTACTTTGTCGTATTAATTTACAAAATGGGAAAAACCAAATTAAATTTGAATTTCGCGGGCAGACTCGCATAATCATCCTTAAAGGGATAATCGCAATTTTTAATATAAACTTTAGGGCAGCACCGAGTTCGCTGATCCGGGACTTACACAATGTTTCATCTGAAAACTTTTCTACCAACCATGTTAGATAAGATATTGGAAACCTGCAACAACAATATTAAGAAAAGTTCTTCGATAATTAGTCAAAGTTTTCACACAGTAGAGGAACCAAATAAAGGCTTGGCCAGACACGAATCACAGCGGCAGCGGCGCTCCGACGCTGACGCAACTGAACATCATACTTTGATTACCTAAGCACGTAATTACGCAATGCAGCACGTTAACTGTACACAAGGATGTCACAATAAGGGCGTATGTATGAGTGTACAATTTGTATTACCACAAACTGTGAAATGCAGGTCAAATTTCATCGCCTTACGCCAACTAAATTGCAAGATATTACAGTAAAAACGCGTCCGCATGAACGATATGAAATAACTGCTTGAATCTCACCACACAGCAGTGCATAGCGTCAACTACACACTGTAAAACACAAAACCATGTCACACTGTAGCACCAATAATTTCACGGTAATTTGTCACATTGAGCGCGCGTACGTGTGTACGATTTATAATACAAGGAAAGGCTGTTTGAGGTAACTAATAATGCTACTAAAACAACGCGCCTTTCGCTATACGCTGTATAACTGTAATACAGTACCTACATATTATACTATAATAGGTAGGTACTTGTATTATAAATGTTAGAAGACGCGTTGGAGATATTTTCACCACGCTTTTTGTGTGTCCAAGCTCTTAATTTTCTCCAACGCAACGAAATAAACGAGTTCGCGAAAGTTTTGCAATGTTTTGTGAAGAGAAAATTCATTAGTGAAATCTTAGGTTTAATTGAAATGTCACGTAGCTCTGTTAGACTTCATTAAAGCCAACGAAGACTAAATTGATCAAAGCAATTGAGGATATAGGTACCCCCACATTTCCACAAAGCGACGTCCCATTACAAAGATGAAAGGTGCAAAAACACATTGAATATATTAAATTATGCTCGTAGTGCCATAGCAAGTGTTGCAATGAATTTTATTTTCATAAACGAAGGAAGAACGAAGGCACCATTTTGTAAAAAATATTAATTTATTTTAATAAGGATAAAAATGTAAATATTATAAAAGTAGCCTATGTCACTTTCCAGATCCTAAACTTTTATTATCTATGCAAAAAATCACGTCGATCTGTAACTCTGTTGCGGCGACGCTCTGTGGAACACATTTTAAATTTTGAAGTCCCCCGACTGCGATGACAATTTTTTTATTTGTTTAGTTAACGCGTAAATAAGTGACTTTTCGCTTCTATATATACAGACTAACTAATAAACTTGTTTTTAACTTTTTAGTTCGTTTGTTGTCAGGGCAGTCGTATTTTTTAATTTTTTTAATTATTTATTTTTTATTTAACACCTTTTAGTGACGATACTTATCTATTAAATTAGCAAAGCCAATAAACAATTATCCCAACAAAATACTCATAAAAAATTTCAGCCCCTATCCTTGAGAAATCTTATGTTTTATCGGGATAAATACTATCTTATATGTTGACCCGGAGTATCAGCTACGCTACTAGTATACTAATTTCATTTAAATCTCAAACTACCTGTCGACTGGACAATAATTGTAATCTTATTAACACTTTAAAACGATATTTTGTGTGAATGGATGGATATTGAACTACAGTATTATACATTTTTGGAATCTACTCATCATTTTCTAGATGATGATTAGATACTTAATCTTGTTTTCGAAATTTTTTTTTCAACTTTAGGCTTTATTTTGGGACTACGCTCACCCTATCAATTTTTTTTAAATTTTACTAGCCTATGTCACCCGGAATAAGCTAAGGATTCTAACGATACCTCATTCATCAAAATCGGTTCAGGCGTATAGAAGTTATGGTGGAATAAAGAAACCTACATACATACATACATACATACATGAACCCTGAAAACAATATACTCCTTTTTTCAGGCAGTCGTATAAAAATTGAAATTGAAATTATTTATTTCCTTTCTTTGATTACATATAGGTGCTTAAAATCTATGAACGTTGACGACTGGAAAAGTTTAAACTGCGTTCCGGCCGTCACGCCCACCTCCGAGACTTAATTATATACGGAAATATTAACACGATTTAATTTATCTATTTATATAATATTAAATTAAATTTACAGCATGCAGCAAGTGTTAGTGTGTGTGTGTGTGTGTGTGTGTGTGTGTGTGTGTGTGTGTGTGTGTGTGTGTGTGTGTGTGTGTGTGTGTGTGTGCGCGCGCGCGTGTGTGTATGTGTATGTATGTATGTATGTGTGTGTGTGTGTGTGTGTGTGTGTGTGTGTGTGTGTGTGTGTGGGTGTGTGGGTGCGTTCGTGTGTGTATGTTTGTGTGAGTGAGTGAATGCGTTTGAGTATTATTGTACTATTTGAGTGTGTATAAAAGTCTTTCGGTCTCTTCATAGGAGAGTGATTTTAGCCATTTGAAACATTTAGATTTACATAAATTACTTGTTAAATGGTAGATATTTAATAATTTATTGATTCTGTTGTACAGTAAACAGTTTAAAAACGGGTAATGGCGCCTTGAGATTGCCGTTCGAATCGATTCCATTGCACATACCATGTAGGATCTGCGTTTGGAGCAAATTTTTGGGTCATAGGGTAGCTCAAGGTGTTTACGTAGAATTGTGCACAAAATAAACAATTGTCTCACTGTTAAGACCTTAGTGTATGTATAAAGATTGACAGTAGGAAAAAATATGGGTTTATTGCACATGACCTTTAATACTGATCTCTGCGCCCTTTCAATTCTCAACATTGCCGTTTTTCCTGAGCCACCCCAACAGGCAATGCAGTACGACAGAATCGATTGAGCCGAGGAGTAGTAAACTGTCTTTAAGCAAGCCAAGTCAACCACATTCCTCAGTCGCTTAAAGACAAAGATAAGTTTCCTCAGTCGAGACACCAATGAATCTATATGTTGGTTCCACGTCATAGCACCGTCCATAGTTACACCTAGGTATTTGGTGCTTAGTGAGCGCTCCAAGAGTGGACAGTTACAAGCATCGATATTGAGACAACAGTGGGCTCGTATGATAAAAGAGGGTGGAGCTTGTGAGGGTGAAGAAGATGCAAAAGTAATAAATTTTGTTTTTGCAACGTTAAGTGTTAGCGAATTCAGTTTTAGCCATATCAACACGGATCTTAAAGAAGATTCAGAGCGATTTTGCGCTTCTTGCCAGTTTTTCCCATGGGTAAGGAGTACTGTATCATCCGCATACATGATTGAAGGAAAAACCACCGATCTCACACACTTTCGCTTTTGTTTCAATTTTTTTTTACTATGCCAATAGTCATTCATTTAATCAAAACATTTATTCATCAATCACGTAAAAGGATCTGTCTTAAAACGATTTCGACGAATTCCTTTTATTGAAAAGGGTGTGACGTCAGGTTATTCTAATAATTTACATTTGGCGAAAATTTTATGAAGATGGAGGACGGTTTTCCTCGATGAATGACAATAAATCGGGATCAGCGTAAATGTAAACTATAATAATGTCCTCCCGACCGAATCCGGCCACAGCGGCGGCCATACGTGGGAGATATTATAGTGCACAAGTGTGTGCGGCGCAAAAAGAGGTGTACTCTCTATTCCTTCGTATTATTCCGATGGAACGACACGGTTGGTGTGTATCTACTGAAAAAACTGTCTCTTTAATGTACCTAGTGGTTAGAAAGTTCAACTGCGGACTAAGAGGTCCCGGGTACAATTGCCGACTCGGGTCAAAAAATTGTTTTGGGTTTTTCAGTGTAGATTTTTAAACAAGTATGTGTACCTACTCAGACTTCAGTGATAGCCTAGTGGTTAGAACTGAGGTTTATCGGTTCTATTCAGATGGAAGCTGTTTCCTTGCAGGTGACCTGCAGAAATGACGTCGTTCTTCGAAGGACGAGAGAAAATGCCAGGCATGCAGTTGGAAATTGAATTGATAATAAAATTCCCAGTCAAATTAAATTCTTCAGAAGAGAACGTAACTAGATTAAAACGTTTGTTGCGATTTGAAACTCAACAAATCTACTCAGATCCTTTTCACAGAAGATATGCCAACTGTGAATACGTCACAAAACCAGACCCTTTTAAAATGTCCAAAATTTAATTATAATGTCTCCTAGATACACAGAGAAACCAGCATCATTATCGTGCTAAAAAGGAGGGTCTGCTTTATTAAATTGCTGCGAATATGTCAGGTGGATTAATGGAAGGTTTTTCAGTGATATTGTGTTTTTCTGTACTCCATTACTTAAATTATATAAATAGAAGATTGCTATTTGTATAGGTCTTTAGTTATTAAGTTGAGTAAGCAGTGGTAGCCCAGTTGTTAGGACTGCGGTCTCCTATTCGGGGGGTCGACTTTTCGGAGTTAAGTGCGTTTAAGCAATTAAATATGACATGCTTCAACCGTGAAGGAAAACATCGTGAGGAAACCTGCACGCTGAGAGTTAACCATAATGTTCTCAAAGACGTGTGAAGTTTACCAATTCGCATTGGGCCAGCGTGGTGGACTATGACCCATAACCCTTCTCTGAGAGAAGACTTGCGCTCAGTAATGAGACGTTAATGGGTTGCTCATGTTTAGATATTAAAAAAGCACTTTCGCAGTATGAATACATAAATATTAAATCTATATAAATAAAAATGAATGTTAGTAAGCGCATAACTCAAGAATGGATGGACCAATTCGGTTAATTTATTTTTTGTATGTTCCTTAAGGTGTGGACCTTTTGTGGAAGGTTTTAATAAAAAAACAAAAAAAAATTTTTACTTTTAACTTTGACAGAACGAAGTCTGTCCGGGCAGCTAGTACTGTATAAATACCAAATTAATCATTCATCTCAACCCTATGTCGGCTCACTACGAAACACAGATCTCCTCTGGAATGATAAGATATGATATTTTATTTATTTGAATGAGAACGGTTAGGCCATAGTCCACCACGCTACCCAAGTGCGGATACCTAAACTACCTTTACCAAATCTTCTTCGTCCTCAGCTGGACAAAGGTTTCTTGCATGGACTTCCACAGGCTTCGGTCTTGCACCGCCTGAATCCAGCGGCTCCCTGCGACTCATTTCATATCGGTGGGCTACTTAGTAGCCAACACTGCACTTCCCGGTGTTGGTGCCCACTCCAGCACCTTTGGACCCCAACGACCATCAGCTCTTCGAACTATGTCCCCGCTAATTTCCACTTCAGTTTCGCAACTCGCTGAGCTATGTTGTATGTACTTAATGCTCAAGGATCTGGACAGGGTTTCTCAACAGGTGGGCCTGAAAATGAACATTATCTAGACGAAAATCATGACAAATGCTCATGCCTGCTCCACTTAGAAATCGTTGAGAACTCTATACAAAAATATATTCAGACTTAAATCAAAGTCTTAAGATCAAAATCGAAAATGAAAGAACCGAAATTGAGATTATTATGATGCATAGACAAATGTCTGCCGACAGTTTCCAAAGGCCTCTACATGGCCCATAGCCCTATATGGCTATGGGTCATGTAGATATATAATATACTTAACCGTAATAATTTATTTCAGTAGCGCGTTATGAATCTTCTTCTTCTTCTTCTTTATCAACCTATAGACGTCCACTGCTGGACAAAGGTCTCCTGCATGGACTTCCACAGGCTTCGGTCTTGCGCCGCTTGAATCCAGCGGCTCCCTGCGACTCGTTTGATGTCGTCGGTCCACCTGGTGGGGGGTCTGCCAACACTGCGCTTCCCGGTGCGGGGTCGCCACTCTAACACCTTGGGACCCCAACGACCATCAGTTCTTCGAACTATGTGCCCCGCCCATTTCCACTTCAGTTTCGCGACACGCTGAGCTATGTCGGTGACTTTGGTTCTCCTACGAATCTCCTCATTTCTGATTTGATCTCGCAGATATATACCGAGCATTGCTCTCTCCATCGCTCGCTGGGTGACCCTGAGCCTTCTTATGAGGCCCATAGTTAGCGACCATGTCTCGGATCCGTAAGTCATCACTGGCAACACGCACTGTTCGAAGACTTGAGTCTTCAGGCACTGAGGGATTTTGGACGAGAAGACATCTCGGAGCTTCCCGAACGCTGCCCAGCCGAGTTGGATTCGGCGGTTAATCTCTTTCTCGAAATTGGACCTACCTAGCTGGACTGTATGTCCCAGGTATATATACTCGTCTACAATTTCGAGCGCAGAGTTCTCAACGATTACTGGGTGGAGCGGAGCATGAGCATTGGACATGATTTTCGTCTTGCTCATGTTCATTTTCAGGCCCACCTGTTGAGAAACCGTGCTGAGATCATTGAGCATTGTATTGAGATCTCTCAGAGTCTCTGCCATGACTACTATGTCATCGGCAAATCGCAGGTGAGTGATGTACTCGCCGTTTATGTTGATGCCAAGTCCGTTCTAATCCAGAAGCTTAAAGACGTCCTCCAACGCAGCGGTAAATAGCTTCGGGGATATTACATCTCCCTGTCGCACTCCACGCTGCAAGTGGATTGGTCTCGTAGTCTGGCCCTGTATACGTACTGACATAGTGGCGTTTTCATACAAGCACTTCAACACTTGGATATACCGGTAGTCAATCCGGCATCTCTGCAGCGACCTCAACACAGCCCAAGTTTCCACCGAATCAAAGGCTTTCTCATAGTCCACAAACGCTAAGCAAAGTGGCCGGTTATACTCTTCCGTCTTCTGTATAACCTGCCGCAGCGTATGAATGTGATCTATGGTACCAAAGCCTTTTCGGAATCCGGCTTGTTCGGGAGGCTGGAAGTCGTCAAACCTACGAGCGAGACGATTCGTAATGACTCTCGAGAACAACTTGTAAACATGACTCAGCAGCGAGATGGGTCTATAATTCTTCAGCATTATGAATAGAAACCTCTAATTCAATCGTGTCATTAATCATGTCCGTGTATGAGTGAATACTACCTACTATTGCATTGTCAATTTTTGTTTGATGTTTAAACGCGCTCTTGACCGTGCTAATTCAATAAAGCCGGGTGAATTCTCACTTCGCGATAAATTAACAACAGATCGCATGGATAGTTTCCAACAACGTGCCTAATTGTTTGTACTTGGCACGTCGTGCTGCCTTTGAAACAATTCAGTTTTGCGATTTAATATTCATTACACGACTGTACTGTGAAACCTAGAGGAGCAGTCACCATAAAGCGATGTCAAGCACACTCCATACAAATGAAATTCGAATACCTATTATCGACCGAGCGAAGCGAAGGTCTTTGAGTTAACTAGGGCGATTTGCACTTGTCCGTCCGTCCGTCCGTCCGTCCGTCCGTCTGTCAGAGCCTTATAACTTTTGAATTACTGAACGTAATTACTTCAAATTTAGATATAATATGTAAACCGATGGCCTCCAGCCGAAAATGGCTTAAAAAGTTATAAAAATCTTTATTTCAGGGGGGCTCTCATAGAAGCGAATGCGAAGTAAAAAAAAAAAAATCGCGTTACATAAAATTGTTACGTATCATTTTAAAGATAATTTTGAACTGAGTACAAAAATATATTTTTTTTAATTTTTCCCTTAAAATTGACGAAATGGGGGGCTTTCAAAGTGGCGATTTTATACGCTCGCTTGAAGACGCTCTCTAGAAAAATCCGCTATGGATTTTCAAACTGATTTTATGTTTTTAGGTCACTTATATCCTGTACTTGAACAACAAATACTAAAATTATATGAATATTATAAAGAAACGAGATTATTTAATTTTTAATGGGCGTCAGTAATTCATATAGCATCAACATAGCTTCACAATAATGCTAATAGATGGCGCAGTCAGTAACTATTCCCATGGAACTACGAGTTAAATTCAATGTTTGATAAATAATTCAATGTTTTCACTAACGTTCCCTAACCTTTACGGGCTACCTATAAGTTAGGTGATTGATGTTTTCTGTCAACTTATTTATCACGATCCTGTACGGGACACCTAAAAGGATATTGGGACGGATGTTAGGACTTAGGATTGTATTTAGGAGCTACCTACGTTAAGAGACTCCTACTTAGGGGATGATTTAGGTATGTTTGGTGAAAACGGGCATAATAATAATGTCAGTTTTGGTTATCATGTATCGATTGAATGAATAATCATGGGATACCGTTACCGCGAGGTCTCAGTTCGGGGCGAACCACTAGTTTTAATAAAGTCAATGAAAGTACACATACTCTCGAAACTTGTGTGTAATGTGCGTGTTATTTGTTAGATTTAGGTTAAAAAATATATGAGTAGTTGTAAAGTTAAGCGGGTTCGAAGATTTTTATGTAAATCTCTAGGACATGCTTTGGAATAAATCCAAAGATCATAATAAAGAAAGGTTTTCAAATCTTAATCATCATAAAGAGGTCAAAATTCAGAACATAATATTATGAAGAGGCCAAATCTCTCAAACGATGATCTCAATCGAACGTAGGAAGAAACAAACAAAGCCTCGATTCAATTTGAAAAACACATAAAATTACATTCAATAGGTATTTACTCGTCTTTGTATATAGTATTATATATTATTATATAATTTTATTACAATATTGAAGAAACAAAGTGGATAAAAGTTGGTTCCACAGTTTACAAGTGCATAGTATAAATGATATGGCATAACGAAAGGTGGAAGAGTATATGGTGAAGAGACCTACTCATGAAACTTTAAAGTTTTGCCGATAAATAAGCGAAGCCAGGATCGCGTATCGGGACGTAGAACGAGGTTAATAGTTAACTAATAACAAGCGGTCCTTGCGGCCTGTCGGTTTAGCGACACTTCGATACATAAAGTGATAGCTTGCGAAACTTTGCCTACTCAAATGACGATTTCGGTGGAACTGTCAAAGCAACTTGAGTTTAGAAGTTAGCTTCTACTATATTTATTCGTTGTTTATTGATTTACTTTCACTAATGCCATATCCAATTTGGTTGGTAAGTAATGACTTTTTGACCGAACTAAATGAGGTCTACCTGAGTCTACTTGGGTGATTTATTTTCTTGTCCGTCTGCCTGTCTCTGTATCGGATTATCTGTCAAAGCCTTTTAACTCCAGTAATACGAACAGAATTCACAAATAATGATATGTAAAAAAGTGTAACATAATATAAAAGCTATAAAAAAGAAGCAAATGGGGCCAAAACAAATCTTTCACCTAACCTTGTGGGGTATCGCAAAACTTTACGAAGGTAGGTATACAATTCGAGATACCTACAAACTTCTAGAACGCAAAATCTAGGTATTATTAGAGATTAGGCGAGGTATTTCGGGGCGAACCGCTAGTACTTATAGATTAAAACGTTCCAGAAGTGTGTAATTTGATCAAGTATGACAACAATACCCATCAACATTATACTAAAAGATCCCTGCAAAGTTTACTAGTAAAGAGTTTCGAATAGCAATTTCATCAAATGTCAAAGTAAGAACCTTTTACCCGAAGTAAACATGCCTCCTAACCTGACCACAAAAGCTAAGTGCGGCACAGGTGGCACTTGAGTGGCCAAGTGGACAAAGGAAAATTGTAAGATCAATTCGAGCCAACCGGCCTCTACCAAAAGGGCAGAAATATCTGGAGCTGTTATCAAAGCAACAATGTAATCAAGATAAAATACTTGGAGAAAATTCACAGATATACGAGCATAATCAAACTTCCCGCCTAGTTTCACACAGTTTCGGACGGTGCATAGAAGTCATAGACGTTTATTCTACACGGGTGTAAGATGGAGTAAAAATAAAGTTCTCAAGCGAAAAGATTAATATTTTTAATATCAACTAGCTGATGCCCGCGACTTCATCCGCATGGATTTAGTTTTTAAAATCCCTCAAGAACGCTTTGATTTTCCGGGTTAAAAAATAGTCTATGTCACTCTCCAGGTCCTCAACTATACCCAAGCAAAAAATCACGTCGATCCGTAGCTCTGTTGCGGCGTGATTGAAGTATAAACCAACAAACAAAAAAACAAACACACTGCATTTATAATATTAGTAAGATAATATGCATTTGATAATAATAGTCATTAAACCAAAATATTGTTGTAATCCCGTACTCATAGTTAATAAGTCGTCTGCGAAAGGAGGCCCAGAGCATTATTGTCCCAAAAACCCATGGGTTCAAATAAAAATATATGAGAAAAAGAGAGATGAAAAAACTTTGACTTTAGGTTTCTAGGCATGATGTACCATTTATTGTATACAATAAGTAGTACATCATGCAATGCAATATTATTGTATTTTTTGCCCTAATTTTTCATACTTATTCAGAGATGTTCATTGCTAGACTTACTAACTTTCCTTTAACTTGAAAAGTTACTCTATAGCCTCAGAAGTGCCGTAAAAAATTGATGAGGTTCGTGACTGAAGAAAATCGAAGATCGACATGTCCCAAGATATTTGAGAAGTTTACGGATTTTGAGAGCAGAACCAATCTTGGTTTACCGCTCAGATTGGTTTTTTGGTGAAATCGGCCCTTAGTTGAATAGGGAAGGGGAATATAACATTAGGTCACGGTTAGCATGACTAATATTCATATTTAAAAACAAAAATTCAAACCGTTTAAAGATTATTATCAGTTAAGCTGAAGTTGACTAATATCCTCCTCTTCCCTTCAAATAAGCGGAAAGTTTTTGCTAGGAGTGGGTACGACAATAGTCCAACGGGTGAGGTTCAAACATGCGAACTTTCGGTTTTCAGTCCGCACCTTTAACCGTTTTATTGAGGATCCAAAATTAACCAAAAGTTCGGGCAAACTGAAAACGGTTTCTCAAGCGCTGGCTTTTCCAACTCACTAGGCGTTAATATGTCATAAGCACCCGGAACACGAGTGAGCCAACCGCGGTCCAGTATGAATAAATATTATGATCAGTGAAGGGTGAGTGCCTTCCAACATAAGTATGTCACGCACTCTTTAAACATTTCTGTGGTGGTGTCGTGTGATGCGGGTTGTTACGTTCCCTCAAATATGGTTGAGCGAAGCAATGGCTGGGTCATGCGTCATGCTCGTGAACGGGTTCCACCGGCGGGAATGGGGCTACTTTATGTCTGCCCATCTTAAGATAGAAGTTAGTCGATATGCATTTTTGGAACTTTCCTCATTGTGGAAACACTGCATATATAGCATAGTATTTACTGTATTGTAAATTTGTTTTGAAAAGAGCAACAGCCGAGTTTCTTGCTGGTTCTTCTCGGCAGGAAAGGCATTCCGAACCAGTGGTAGATTCATTGACTATTCAAAAGCACTTGTAAAAGTTTATTTGAATAAAAAATATTTCTATTCTATTCTATTCTATTCCAACACTTCAGTTTCGTGATTGATTCAACACTCACACCAGACGTGATTCCCGAAGTCACGTGTGGTGTGAGCTATGTTAGGTACTATTCAGACTGTCATGTTGTGAATACCAAATGATGCATGAAACTTATATTGCACATTGTGAGCTTTAGAGAAAACGTAAAAGTTTAAAATGTCCCATTTTTATTCGACACAGTATTTGTACGTTGCACAATTGTGAGACTGCTCTATCATTTTAGAGTAATGTTTCAAACTATCGTCCTAAGTTAAGTAGGTATTTGGATTCGCAATGATAATAATGATGATATGAAATTAAAACCAATTCAGTTATTATCCGGTTAGGTATGTGTGATTTAGGATTAATGAGATACGATTCTTGGACAGTACAATAACATTCATTATGAATTTTAATATGAGGATGAATCCTCAATAGCTAATTGAATTGGGGTGCGCCCCACCCCTTACGCTTATTTGGAGGGGATAAGAGGATATTAGTCAACCTCAGCTTGGCCGATATTCCTTAAAAATATATATATAGAGTATGTTTTCAATCTTAATTGGCTATGAGATTAAAAACAATTTTCTCTAAAGAAACTTATTCCAAATATTGCTCCAAAATCTTGTTTTGTTGAAGTTTTAGTGCCAATTTTACCAACGTCGAGTGACGTTTAAACGAAGAATAAACTGGGCGTTCTGACAGTTTTTGTATTGAAAATACTGTCAAAAGTATCTTTACGCTCGGATAAGACTTATCTAATGTTGGTGAAATCGGATACCTACGATACTTAACTTTTGGGTTTTTTTTTGTTAATTAATTATCATTTAATTAGTTCATACATTTAATTTTGAAGCGACTTCTCTCTCAACGTGCATAATACCATCTCTTGACGACGAGATTGAATAAGTCTACCCTTTTTACATTTTTCTAAAATTAAGGATATTAGTAGCCCCTTAAGCTTGTGGATAGCTGCTCGAAAAGCGGAATAATATTCCATGTAAAACTCCGACGGTAAAATTTGACATAATGCGACCGTGCCACAATGGGAAGACCCATCGAACTGTAATGTATAGAACGGCATTAGTCGACGCGGTGACAAGCCATTTTTAGTAAGCCTTTAAAAGGCTGACTACGCAGTATCGCAGCTCGCAAAAAATTATTAAAACATTACTGTGCAACTGTGAGAGGGTGTCTTATTTCATCACAATAATCATCAAAAATGTAATCATCAAAACCAGTACCAGAAAATAATTGCATGGCACTCACATATTTTTTATTGATTATTTTGAGCCTACGTTTGGAGCGGAACTTTGTTAGAAACTTCTGTTCTAGGCGTTAAAGTTCGATGGGGTAGACCCTTATTTTTCAGCACGGTAATGATGTTGGGTGTCCTGAATATAACTTTGGTTATAGCAGTTTAATTAAATTTTCACGGGCAGACGGGTGGAGTCGGGAAGGGTTGGGGGCGTCAAATTTCAATTATGTTGCCGCCGGCCGTTGCGTTGCCTCGATGCCTTGCCGCGTCACGGTAAGGCCGTGTTTTTGCACCACGTTTCGCTTTTATTTTTCGCCACAATGCAGATTTTGGTCTATAATATTTGATTCTCTCCATAATGCAAAGAAATTTTTTGTCTGGGTAGGTTTTTATGGACATCAAGAGAGGGCAGAAGCTTGTAATTGAATGATTAGTCAACAGCCTCCACTTCTTTTTGTAATAACTCCATTTACCTAGCTTTTTTCCATTTACCTTTCCTTCATAGAGGGAATAAGTATGCAAAATCTAAACTACGAGGTGTTATGTAGGCGTTAAACATAGGTATTATCGAGATCTCTAAATCTATTGATGCAGTGATAGTGAAGCAATTTTAGTATCGATATTTTGGCGCTGTTGCTAACAAAAGTCAATGTCGCTTCAAAACAGGCTGTAGCTACGCACACTATTTTAATTTCACAACTAAAATTAAAGCTACGAGTTTTCCCAAAGATGACCTCATCTTTGGGAATCTTTGGGAATCTTTTGACTGAGAAGAGTAACAAACTCAAGGCGTATAATCTTTTTGTATCAACACTCACAATATGTATCACTTACTTAGATCTTTAGACTTTTGTGTTAGAATTACTAAAAGAAATTTAAAGAAAAATTAATATTTGTTTGCTATATAATCCGCCAAACAGAATAAACCTTTTAACACTCGACGTACGTTGATTCCACAATTCGTAATTGACTTTGCAATATCATGGAATTCTGCAAAGTAACGCCTGATTCCATTCAATATTTAGAATTATTCGATACGAGCAAATTCAATCTCGAGGATTTTTGGTCATTAAAAGGTCTTTATCGATGGAAAAGCTGCGAGAAATTCGTAAGAACTCTTTGTCATTTCCATTTTACATTATGCTTGAGTTGCAGGAAAAGATAATATTATAAGGAAGAGTAAAGGCTATATCAATAATTATAATTACTAATAACTAGGTAGGCCGTAGGTACAGCTCAAGCCTGCGACTTTGTCAGCATGGAGCTAGTTTTTAGGGTTCCGTACCCAAAGGGTACCAACGGGACCCTATTACTAAGCCTACGCTGTCCGTCCGTCCGTCCATCCGTCCGTCCGTCTGTCAGCGGGCTGTATCTCGTAAACCGTAATAGATAGACAGATGAAATTTTCAAATATTATGTATTTCAATTGCCGCTATAACAACAAATAATAAAAATTAAATTAAATTAAAAAAATTAAATAAAAATATTTCCATGGGTACATGGAAATATTTTTATTGAATTTTTTTTTAACGGAACCCTAAAAGAGCGAGGCCCGACTCGCACTTGGCCGATTTTTAAAATCCCTTGTTTTTCCAACACAAAAAGAAACTTAAGTCACTCCCCAGGCCCTCACTACACCCATGCATAAATACGTCGATTCGTTGCTGTTGTAGCGTGATTGAAGAATAAACTAACAAACACACAAACACAATCTCGCATTTAAAAATATTAATAGTTATTTCTCAAAAAATTCATGAACAGGGCTTCCCTTATTATTTAGTGTTTTATTTAATAGATTCTGAAGCTCAACTTAAATAGACCTGTGCTCCCGCTTCAGGATATAAACGTTATTATTTTAGTCCGGGAGGAATCGGCGCATGAGTACCGAAAACTATTCCACCTCAATTTTTTTATGCGATCCTCTTCAAACTGCCCTCCTAATGATATAAATGCATGTTGCCATGGTGCAATCCGGTGCCATATTGTTTAAACCGAAATTTTTTAAACAATTACAAGGAATTGTTATTTTTCAACCGGACATTTTTTTTTTATATTCTTTATCAAAATACCAATAAAAAGGTCTTATGACTTTTCACGATAAAGTTAATATTTTTAAAGATATGAATTTTTAAAGGTTCGAAAAATCTCAAATTTGGGTACTTTCGACCCATGAAAAATATATTAAAAAATAAAATAATGCTTAAGTAATATTTTTTTTAAATTCTCTATACAATAGTTAATAATATTGTTAATAGAGATTTAAAAAAATTTCATTGTTTATATCTTTTTTTTAATTGTTAATTTCGCGCGCTCACAAATTGCGTCGCTTATAGTCTAGATTTCCTTACTTGAGTATTCGGGTAAACAAACACCTCTTGATATAAATATCACTTATTTACACATTTGAATGTTTTTTCTAAACATTCATGTGTAAATCGTAATGAATGTGTTTAATGAACAGATCTAGACAGTTAAACATAGTTCAAAATGTGTGGTTGGTGTGTAAATAAGTGATATTTATATCAAGAGGTGTTTGTTTACCCGAATACTCAAGTAAGGAAATCTAGACTATAAGCGACGCATACTTGCGAGCGCGCGAAATTAACAATTAAGAAAAAGATATAAACAATGAAATTTTTTTAAATCTCTTTTAACAATATTATTAACTATTGTATAGAGAATTAAAAATATATATTACTTAAACATTATGTTATTTTTTAATATATTTTTCATGAGTCGAAAGTACCCTTTGAGATTTTCCGAACCTTTAAAAATTCATATCTTTAAAAATATTAACTTTATCGTAAAAAGTCATAGGACCTTTTTTATTGGTATTTTAATCATCCATCCATCCATCCATCAGCCTGTATTTATCCACTGCTGGACATAGGCCTTTCCGAGAGCGCGCCACCAAACACGGTCCTCCGCTTTCCTCATCCAACCGCTTCCCGCCACCTTCTTAAGGTCATCGGTCCAGCGAGCTGGAGGGCGTCCTACACTTGCGCGGCGCTTGCCGGTACGTGGTCTCCACTCCAGAACACGTCTGCCCCATCGGCCATCGGTTCTGCGACAGATATGACCCGCCCACTGCCACTTCAGTCTGCTAATCCTCAGAGCTATGTCGGTCACTTTTGTTCTTCTACGAATCTCCTCGTTCCGGATTTTATCCCTGAGAGAGATTCCCAACATAGCTCGCTCCATAGTGCGCTGAGCGACTTTTAATTTGTGAACGAGCCCACCGTCAGTGTCCACGTTTCCGCTCCATACGTCATTACCGGTAGGACACACTCATTGAAAACCTTTGTCTTCAGGCTTTGCGGTATCGACGAATTAAAGACCTGACGCAGCTTTGAAAATTTAATAAAGAATATAAAAAAAATTTGTCCGGTTGAAAAATAATAATTCCTTTTAATTGTTTAAACAATTTCGGTTTAAACAATATGGCACCGGGTTGCGCCATGGCAACATGCATTTATATCATTAGGAGGGCAATTTGAAGAGGATCGCATAAAAAAATTGAGGTGGAATAGTTTTCGGTCATGCGCCGATTCCTCCCAGACTATTTCGCTTTTCGCTTGTTAAAAGTATAAATTCAATGAATCCCCCTTGTTATATTTGCAAAGTCAGATCGCGTGACTGACTGGTAACAAGGTATTACGCTCACTAACAAGCGTCCATTGCGGCCTGCCTGCTGCGATGCTTCGCTACGGACAATAAAGGCTTGAACAGACACGAAGCGCAGCGGAAACTGAGCGTCAGGACGCATTGAGAGCGCATAGAAGTAAACGTTTAAGTTCGTCGCTCACTTATCTACCCGGCACCCGACTAGCACTGCCTCTTTAATTTCAAAATAATTTACTTAATGCAGGCCAACATAATATGGCTCTTATGACAAGTCAAGACTGTTCTTCTTCTTCTTCTTCTTCTTTCTCCTGGGAATTTTCTCCGCAAGTAGGCGTGTCCGCCCGTTTTGCGTGGTTAAGTCAAGACTCTACCGTCGGTTCAAAATGCAGATGTTGAGAAGAAACCACTAATACCTAATATTTTACTAAACACGTCACAGTACATGTCGAGAAATTCAAACATCCTATTTAAACTACATCGAAATAAATGTATCATGTGTTTCGGGCTTAAAAACCATTCAAAACTTCACCTGTGACTTCGCACTCTACCAATTTCTGATGTACATAATTGAATAGATGGATGTGCATACTTTTTGGCACTATTTTCTAAAATATTTCTTATTTTTATAAATATTTTCTTTGTTTTCATTTCCATATTTTAAGTTTTTTTTTCTTATTTTGTTTATTTCCAAAACATTTTCTTTAGCATGATTATTATTTAACTCAAGCAATATAATGTCGGTATGCAGATACTACCGAAGAAAAATCTGAAACTTACCGACAAGACATTTAAAGCGCCATTTTTAAAATGTGTATAATTTTTCAAAAGATAAGTACTCTGCAAAAATTTTCAAGAATTCTTATTCCCAATCAGAACTCACAAAAAACAGTAAAAGAAAATGTCGGAAATAAAATACTTAAAGTAAATCGAGACAAAAGTTCAGATTGAAAAATCAGAACAAATCGAACGTTTTCAGAATGAAGCGGGACGTATTTTATTTGGAATTTCTCCCCAGAAAATGTTATTTCCATTTGAATACAGGAGCTGAAGCGTGAACCTGATTAGTGCCGTCGTACACCACCACCGCCAACAAGCTCCCTTAACGACCTATGAATTTAATCAAAACATTTCACTGAGTCGTGTAATCCTTTGGAATTTTTTTAACTAGCTAGCCCGCGACTTCGTCCGCGTGGATTTCGTTTTTAAAATCCCTCGGGAACTCTTTGATATTCCGGGATAAGAAGTAGCCTATGCCACTCTCCAGGTCCTCAACTATACCCATGCAAAAAATCACGTTTATCCGTAGCTCTGTTGCGGTGTGATTGAAGGACAAACCAACAAACCAACAAACCAACAAACATACTTTCACATTTATAATCGACCGAGCGAAGCGAAGGTCTCTGAGTTTACTAGAGCGATTTGCACTTGTCCGTCCGTCCGTCTGTCCATCCGTCCGTCTGTCAGAGCCTTATAACTTCTGAATTACTGAACGTAATTACTTCAATTTTAGATATGATAATATGTAAACCGATGGCCTCCAGCCGAAAATGGCTTAAAAAGTTATAAAAATCTTTATTTCAGGGGGGCTCTCATAGAAGCGAATGCGGAGTAAAATAAAATTTTTTGCATTTCATAGGGTTGGAGTACCTCATTTTAAAGATAATTTGGAACAGAGTACAAAAGTATTTTTTTTTATTTTTTTTTCTAAAATTGACGAAATGGGGGGCTTTCAAAGTGGAGATTTTATTCGAGGCTAGATCTCTAAAACCACTTTATTTTAAAAATTGAAACTTACACATAATTTCAGTTATATTCTGTACTTGAACAACAAATACTAAGATTAGATAAATATTATACAGAAACGAAATTATTTAAGTTTTAATGGGCATCAATGTTTTTAACAAAACTTCACTATACTGTTAATAGATGGCGCTGTCTTTAATATTGTAAATACGCATCCCATCCACGAAAGCAGATGACGATTGACGTCATCAGATTCGGCGCGTTTTAATTACAATATAATATAGTTAAAACTACCTTATGGGAATTATGGGATACCGCGAGGCGCGAGGTCTCAGTTCGGGGCGAACCACTAGTATTAGTATGATGTTATAAGGTTTGAGACTTTGTGACTTAAAATTGAATTTTCTTCTGCTTCTTCTGTATCAACCGATAGACATCCACATGTCTCGGTCTTGCGCCGCCTGTATGCTGCAACTCCTTGCAATTCGTTTGTTGTCACCGGTTCACCTGTTGGTCCACCACTGAAGTCGCCACTTTAGGGCCTTGGGGCCCCAATGATCATCGGCTATTGAAATAGCTATGCACCCCACCCCGCCCATTGCCACTTCAGTTTTGCGACTCGATGAGCTTTTTCGGTAACTCCTCATTTCTGAGTTAATGTCGCATAGATGGATACTCTGAGCATAGCTCTCTCTCTCTCTCTCTCTCTCTCTCTCCATCGCACATTGTTTGAGTGACCCTGAGCATTTTTATGAGGCCCATATTGAAATAGAACTTTGTAAATACTTATTATTACGAGTCGATCTCATATTTTTCCAAATAATTTACACCATAAATGAGTTTTGAATCACAACTCTACTAAGTAGTTCATATCATTAGTCATTCTTTCATAACAAAAGATTTAGGTATGCTTAAGAATGGAAAAGAACATAGTAGTCACATATCAAATAATTCTTTAAAAATGGTGCTCACTCACATAAACACGTCATACGATGATAACAACACGTATCTACCATCAAGAAACATGACTGTCTCACAAGTCGCTTGGATAAAGAAAACGAAACCAAAAACAATGGAAATAAACAACAGTAATTGTGTGGGCCTGAAATATTACTGTGGGAATATCAGGCGGATTCTGCGGGGTTTTCATAATCTAAATCTTACGTTGGATGTAGGCCTACAGATACTCGAATATGCGTCGTGTTTTTCTATTATAAATAATACATGTTGTAGGCCGAAAGAAAACATGTTTGTGACGTATCTTTAAAATATTTATAAACGTGCTCGACATATTATATTATTATATTAAATTGGGTATAAAGATTTTTTGGGGGCAACGCAGGCAAAAATCCAGGGTAATAATTTTTGGAACGTAGTTCCTTATCGCGCGGTGCGGAAGGGACAAAAAACGGAAAAAATTAAGACAAAATTGAACCGACACTCGACACTGATCGACACTTTTTTGAAACCGACACTTTTTTGAATGTGAATTTGGCATTGTGTTCGGTATTGGTAATATTGGGTCTCCGTAGCCTTGTGACTTCTGCAGTCGCCTAACAGTTAAAAGTCGATGGTTCGAATCCCAGCTCGACAGACTGAATTTTCTATTTTCAATTTTATTTTAAATAATTTCTACATGTGGAATTTTTCCCTAATTTTTTATAACTTATAAGTTAGCTAAGGGCCTATGTCACCATCGCCAAGTAAACTTTATCAAGTTTTTAATTTATTATACTGCTTAAGGCCCGATTTCACCAACGTCGCGTGATGTTTATCCTCGAAATAAATTGGGCGTTCTGACAGTTTTTGTATTGAAAAGAATATTAAAAAAAAAAACAAAATTACGCTCGGATAAGACTTATTTTACGTTGGTGAAATCGGCCCTAAGTCGTCAAAGTTGGCAATCTGTCAAAACGTCTTTAATCGTCGTTTAAAATTTACTTGGTGATGATGACGTAGGCCCGAATACGTACGTAGTCAGGACAGTTGGCGTTTTTATAGTTTTTTGGAAGATAGTTGTTGCAATGCCGGTCGCAGAGATGCCTACCTATCACATCCTACAGATAACGCGGCGGTAAATCTTCTGTCAGTCTGTGGCATCGTAGCTCTCAAACGGATGGTCCGATTTCGATGCGGTTTTTTTCATTTGAAAGCCAGTTTCCATGCGGTGGTGCTTAGCTATGTTTGGTTAATATCGGTCCAGCAGTGTAAGCGTATCAGCTCTTTTCCAAAATGATGTAAGGCATTTTTGGCACATGATTACTCGATTAAGTGCATCACGCGAGCCAGTATAATCGTTAAATGACAATTAATTAATAACTGCGACCTGATGCTGCAATCAGAATCATACATATTCCGGGCATAGATTCACATGTCGGGGGTGTTTCAAATTTTTAATTTAGGCTTGTATTGTTCTTATGTCACTGTTTACTATAATGGAGAATCGTAATAATATTCCCTCAACATCAAAGGAGTGAAATTTCTGTAAGTCAGTACTATCATTAGGTACCTATTTATTCTGTGACATATTCATAAAATTGAAGTTGTGTTCACAAATCACACTCTTTGAATGTAAACAACGACCCTTTTTTATGACCGGCGAGCGACGGAGGCTGGCGTAGCTATCTATATCTTTTGAATATAATAATTTTATAAGATTGCCTACTTATCGCCTAGAAAACTCGAGCCGGAGAAAAATTCGATATTTTGACAGATTGTCAACAGAAAATCTGTTAAAGCGTAAAATTTATTCGGCGGTTAAAGTTTACTTAGCATTGGCGATGATGGTGAAAAAGGCCCTTCTAAGACTAGTAGTAAGAAGATATTTCTTAAGCTTTATGAGTTTTAATTTTTATACTAAAGAACGGCAATATTTCAATTTACTAGCATTACTTTTAGATGACGACGGGTTCCGGGCTATTTGTATTAACAGACATTTTTGAAACTTTACACCAGAGCAGTTTAAAGTTTCGATTTTTAGAAAAAAAAAATAACTTTAGCAAATCGCATTATTTCTTTAAAAAGAAAGATAATACTGTTTTTATAACGTATTCCCCATAATTAGATTATATTTTTTTTCTAATATTCCTATTTTTAACGAAGATAAATGTCGCTTAATACAAAATGACCCATATTTTAATTTTTTTTGTTCCAGGCTAAATGACTTACCCGCCTATAATTATTGTTTCTTATTTCAGGCTAAATGACTTAACCGCCTAGGCATGCAAATAATGGCACTAAGCTAAGTGCTTTAATCAAAGAGTTGGTCATATTTTAAACCTAAGCTAATTGATTTAAATACCATATCTTAAACTTATTAATGTATGGCTAATTAGTTTATGCGACTGATTTTTTTTAATAAATTGTTTGTAATCATACTTGAATAATGAAGTTTGCAGAAATTGGCGGTTAAAACATTGATAAATTAAAAGGTACATACATAGGGTGTACCTACCTATCTTGTTAATAATATGAAATGAGAAATAAAACACACATTATAAATTGTTTAAAGATAAGTTTTTTATTTAAAATGACAATCACCTAGTAACAGCAGTAACTTCTTAGCTTACCAAGGTAACAACTAAAGTTTTTATCACAATTGTATAGGAATCAGAAGTTAAACAGTCTTTTGATTACGTAGCCTACAGTCTTATTACCTGAAATAATTATTCTCATTGTTCTTCATTCCTAAACTTTAACATTTAAGTATATAAAAACTTCTTTTTTTTAAAAAAAAAAGTAGGTACTCCTTTTTAAAAAACAAATGAAAAATCTCTTCAATTACAAAAAAAGGTTTATCTATAAAATAATTTCTTTTAAAAATAATCACATAAAAAATTAAAATATTTACGAGCGTTTCTTTGGTTTTCATTTCTTTACTTATTTTCTGCTATATTTTTTTCTAACTTTCTCAGTAATCAAAATCGAAAACATCTCTCGCTAAAAAATGTTTTGAAGTTTTCTTACCTATTATACGGGGTTATTTTTCAATGACTGGCCAAATTTTCACTGGGCGTTCTACCCATGAATAATAAACTTTCACTATGGGACCGACTCTGAAATCATGAAAAAAAATCAGCTGTTTCATACATTTTAGTCGAGTAGGTGTTGATATTTTGTAGGAAACAGCTGATTTTTTTTTTCGTGATTTCAGAGTTGGTTCCATAGTGAAAGTTGTTCATATTCATGGGTAGTTAGTAACAACCTGTGAAAATTTGGCCGGTTATTGAAAAATAACCCTTTAAATACTATCCCTAGTTTCTCTTCAATAACAAAAATAATTTTTATCTCCTATGACAAAAATAAATTGTAGTTCACTACAGTAACAAAAAATAATAATCAAAATTATAAAAAATAACATGTTAAAATTCAACCAATCTTTTCCTTCTTACTTTCTAATTTATTTTTCTTCTTCTTTATATTTAAACACTTGCTATTTTCCCATCAGACATAATGAAAATTGCTTAATTTGGCAGGTCTGTTTCGTCTTCAATATCAGTATCGATCAGTGTATCTTTGCCAGTATTGCTGGATGGTAGTTTGATATATTCTGAATGAAATATTCTTGGGATAGCGCCAGTGTCACATAGCTTTTTCAGGTCATTATATTTTGCTTTTGTGATAGGAAGCTTTGATTTATATTTTGCATTGAGTAGTTTCGGTTTTGCATAAATTTGTATGGACTCTTCTTTTGTATCATCTTGCATGCTATATTTGACGACCATCACGTTTGGCGTAGACTTCTTGAATGTTGCTACACGAATCTTGCTTATTTTACCGACAAGGTTTCCCTTGAAATATTTTTCGGACAATTCTTCATAATTCTTGAAGTCTTCGTGTGTAAGGCCTTCCACCTGATAGGGTCCTGGATCCTTTCTAGCTAGCTGACAAATTGTCAGCCACTGTGAAGGCGCCCATACCGTTGTGTGTCGAACAGAATTTTCTATTGTAGCGTGAATACTGTCTACTGTCATCTCTGTGTGTCCTGGCAGCAGATAATTCATCTGTATAGTTTCTAAATTTTTTGACATCAACAAAGCGTTGTGGATGGCTGCCAATACGATCTTGATTTTATTTTGCCCGTGGCATAAATCCGAGTACAAAATTAAACTTTTAACGGTTTCACGTTCATCAACGTTTTCTATGTACTTTTGCAAAATAGTGGAAATCTCATTACCACCTCATTTGGCTTCCGTTTCTCCCCAAACATAGCAGAAACCATTGCGGGTTACACTTTCGTAAAAACACAAGTTAAAAACTGCGTATTTTCTTGAATAAAAGAGTGTCATGCCGTTTCCATATGGGGTATTCAATACCTTTTGAAGGTCAAACGAGGTACAAATAATGGAACTGTTCTTTTTTGGAAGTTCTCTATGACATTCTAACCTTTTCTTTGAAGCATCTTTCTCTTCCAAATGCTCCTTCATTTCTTCATTCTCAGTTATATTCATTCTCAGTCATAATAGTTAATCCATATAAAATTTTGATTGTATTAATGTGTATACTATTCTTATTCCGTTTAAGAAAAACTGTTTGAACTTTACTTTTGTTATAACTGAAACGACACTGCAAATCAAATATTGAATAAAAAAAATAGGTTTAAACATAATCTTTAAATGTTTATTGTTGAAATCCTAAATAGTTCATGTGACCGACATATCATTATCTATTGCAAGCTAAATGGTTGAAGTGACAACATCTAACATTTCATGTACAGAGCTAAATGTATGGATCGACACTGGGTATAAATTTGACAAAGAGGCTAAATGTATTAAACGACATTCTTGTACATTTTCAATGTAAAGCTAATTGTATTAAGCGACACTGGATAAGAATTTAACAAAGAGGCTAATTGTATTAAGCGACATTTCTATATATTTATAAAGTCAGGCTAAATGCTTTAACGTACGTTGCCTGTAAATTGTTGCTCCAGGAAAAAACGTTTAAACGACTGCCTGGTATTTGGTAGTCAGCTTAAGTACACAGTTCCTAAATTTGTCAATATTTTGTGTCGCTTCATACATTGCAGTCCAAAAATGGGCCCAAAAATGCGGATGTATTAAGCGACAAAAAAGTGCTCCGATCGTCACCAAACCCAGCTCAAATGACGCAGAAAAATTCGCTGATTCCAAATATATACAAAAGTCTATATCGCTCAGAGTGTCGCTTAATACAATTAGCCCGGAACCCGTCGATGAGAATTTCAATTACCTACTTGGTGGTAAATTGAACGTCCAAACTTGTTATGAAAATTCGATTGCTGATTTTCACAAGGGGTCGATTGCTAAACGTTCACGTTAGAGCTCATTATTGTCTGGGGATATGTTTTGCTAAGAAGCTACATAGACATAGGAGCGTGATCATTTGTATCATGTAGCGCCATAAACGCTTTGCAAGCTTAGTGCGCAGTAAGCGGTCGAATAAGACGGCTAAAGCTAAAGCTGTTCCTCGTGAGTTTGTATACAAGAAGTTCTTAAATCTAGCATCAGTGGTTCTTTTTATATCTGTCTAATAAATAAAATAAGTATATTTTCTCGCTATCTTCAAACCCAGATAACTTTCCAAAAAAAAAAATTGAGGTATACCAGCTGATGACCGCGACTTTGTCCGCGTTGATTTAGTTTTTAAAATCCATTTGGAACTAGAAACTCTCTGTACGGGATAGAAATATAAATAAAAAATTTCGGGTAGTCTTTGTGCCTCAACTATACCCATGCAAGAAATCACGTCGGTGCGTAGCTGCTCTGTTGCAGCGTGATTGAAGGACAAACCGAAAAATCAAACAAACACACTTTCGCATTTATAATATCAGTTAGATGGTAAGATTAGCATTCTAAAGGCTTCTTCTTCTATTAAACATTCTTTAAACGAGCTTATAGAATGTGTCGGCGACTAGGATTAAGATTATTTCTTGTAACCTCGTTCCTTTTTGAAGTCGGTTGAAAATTTAGAACAAAGATCTATTGTGTGCTTTTAATTTGTATAAGTTACACTGAAATTTATGGGTGCGTCAAGTGCGGTGACTGGAATAAAAAGTCTCACTGTGTGATCGGAAACACTTATGAGGGTCTCACGCACAGATTTTTTTGGCGCCGACTGCTAATGTAATAAATTTAAATGTGTCCTTAGCAGTTTTTAACTTTTGTTAAAGTAATAAGTTGTTTTAAAATTATGAGGTGTTAGAAATACGATGAAATAAAGAGACTAACAAAGGGCTTATTCACTGGCGATCGTGAGAATATTAGAGTACTTCCACGAGAGTTTTGTTTAAATACTGAAGGAAAGAACGATCGCCAGTCAGTCAACCCAGAGCACTGCAATTGGAAACTATACTTTTATTTCCAAAAGTACCTCTATTATTCCATACAAAGCTAGTCTACCTGTCGCGGTAGAGGTGCACGACAGGGGTGCACGGGACGGGACGCCTACCAGTGCAAAACAGCGGGCCTTACTCTGCCCCGCTAACTCCGCGTCCCGTCAAATTTTGCGGGACAAGTTCCCGGGCGTCGTCGTGTACACGACGCTTAAGCCGACGCGCCGCAACAGATGGTCCTTCGAGCCGGATCCCTGAGGACGAATTCCTGGAACTGCAAATTGAAGACTTCGAAAGGCTGAAGCTACGAATCGGGTCCTAGAGAAATGCCTCTCACCAGGTCCCAGAAGGTTAAAGATGTGCCCCTAAGTGCAAGCTCAACTGCATCACAGTACGCTGAAGAGACGAGTGAGCGCACCAGATCAGAGGGGTCCACATCAGTTATGACTTCGGAAGCCACGGCATCGAATATTTCTTCGAAAGCTTCAATCGCGGAATCATCAGGAATCACCGTGACAGAATCTACTAAAGCTACGAAGATGAGATCTACAGAAAACAGTGCTAGACTCAAACAACTGCAGACGACTGAAGGGGAGAACCAGAACAGCTCCCTGATGATTGAAAAACCAGGTGGTTCAACCCGTGCATCGGTCAAGTCAGTTCGAACGAGGAGTTCTGCTGCCAGATTACGCAACTTGGAAGCAAGGGAAGAGCTGGCGCGTTTAGAATTGGAGCGCATTGAAGCAGCAGCTAATCTGGTACGAATCACACTCGAGAAACAAACAATTGAAGATTCAGCTTCAGAAGACAATCTGGATGAAGAACTAGACGACAGAGCATCGCGTGTTCAGAACTGGATCCAGACGTCTCCTTTGGAAGATATAAAAGATATCAAACCAGAAAAAGATCTTCAAGAAAACCAAGGGATCGTGAAGACAGAACAGCCCCTGATGTCTACGATCCAGACCCTGGCAGGTGCTATACGACAAGCATTTGAGAGCCACACGACAGCAGTTGTGCAACCACCACAGCCATTGAACAAGCAAGCAGACACGTGTGGAGCTTATGCACCTTCAGAAAAGAAGAAACAGCAACGTGGACGTGAAGCAACTCACACCACCAGAGAAGAAGAAGATGAACCTCAACGAATAAAGAAAGAGGTCCATAAAGAAAAGAAATGGACTTGCATAAGCTGTCAAGGTGATCACTACTTGACAGAGTGCCAACGCTTCCTGAAGATGCCCGTAGAAGAGAGATGGGCACTAGCAGTCAAGCAACGCATCTGCTTCAAGTGCTTAAGGGGAAGGCACAGAAAAGAAAAGTGCAGAAAACCAGCTTGCAAGTCCTGCAAGCTATGGCATCATTTCCTGCTTCACTCTGAGCAGAGAAGCTCAGAACAGAAGAGTGAAGCTTCAAATGCAGCAAATGGCCAAGAGGAAAAATACACAAAATCTATCCAGGCCCTGATGGCAGAACAAGGGTTGCCGACGTCGAAATAAGAGAGGAGTGCTACGACGACCCAGTTCTAGAATAGTAGTGCTAGTACCATCGCCGTGACTGAAGATTGGTGCTACGCACAAAGGGGAGATTGTCGGCGACTAGGATTAAGATTATTTCTTGTAACCTCGTTCCTTTTTGAAGTCGGTTGAAAATTTAGAACAAAGATCTATTGTGTGCTTTTAATTTGTATAAGTTACACTGAAATTTATGGGTGCGTCAAGTGCGGTGACTGGAATAAAAAGTCTCACTGTGTGATCGGAAACACTTATGAGGGTCTCACGCACAGATTTTTTTGGCGCCGACTGCTAATGTAATAAATTTAAATGTGTCCTTAGCAGTTTTTAACTTTTGTTAAAGTAATAAGTTGTTTTAAAATTATGAGGTGTTAGAAATACGTTAAAATAAAGACTTACAAAGGGCTTATTCACTGGCGATCGTGAGAATATTAGAGTACTCCCACGAGAGTTTTGTTTAAACACTGAAGGAAAGAACGATCGCCAGTCAGTCAACCCAGAGCACTGCAATTGGAAACTATACTTTTATTTCCAAAAGTAACTCTCTTCCTCTATACAAAACTAGTCTACGTCTGTCGCGGTAGAGGTGCACGACAGGGGTGCACGGGACGGGACGCCTACCAGTGCAAAACAGCGGGCCTTACTCTGCCCCGCTAACTCCGCGTCCCGTCAACTTTTGCGGGACAAGTTCCCGGGCGTCGTCGTGTATACGACCCTTAAACCGACGCGCCGCAACAGAATGCTTACCAGGAAACGCCCTGGAGTCTGAACTGGGAAATAAGTGTAAGCAAAAGAGGAAAGCGAGGCTTCTCCGTATACGTAATCCGATTACAAATATTTGTCCAGTGCGCGAAAGTCTTTGAGTGTAGTATCACTGAAACCGAATGGATAACCGAAGCTCTACAAATCCCCAGAGCGAGGGAACTAGCTTTATTCATGCTGAATGCAATGCAATGCCTGATTGGGAATAGCGAAACGATATTAATACAACATTAATTGCCTTGTATCTAAAGTAACTCGTGGGATTCCGTATATTGGAATTACAAACTGAACAGACTGCTTATACGTACATACGTATTTGTGTACACCCTTAACCCTTTCTCTAAGATCATCATAATTCAAATCCTCTTCAATTTGGTTGGCAAGCAGAGTCAATTGTACCATTTTTTTATTTATTTTTGAAATTTTGGTGTACCTAGGTACAAAAGTGGAGTAATTTTATTTCATTTCATGTCATGCGTGCCTAGTTGTGTCTTCTCTATCTATAAAACATGAGTAAAGTGACCATCTGTTGGATTTTTTCAAAATTGGTACACGGTACACATTTAAAAAAATCAATTAATTGTTTGTTTAAACTAAAGCTATGAAAGTCCTAAATGCGCTCTGGTCTGAGAAGAGCCCAAAACAAATTCAGCAGGGTATTCTTTTCTTTTTTTATTTGAGAATAAATGGAACTTTGACCTCTCAAGTAGTGGCGGATGCTCGCAAGGACATAAGCGTCTGAGAATAAACGAACTGAATAAAAATCAGGATGAATCTTGATTTTTCTTTATTACCTTTTCGCATTACTGGACGCAAGATTGAGTGAACTGTAAAATTATTCCAACCAGTAAGTTAATTAAATCCGTTTCCATCGCTTTATGGAGCCTTTGTTTTAATTCTCATTCCGTTCAAAAATAATTAATATTCACATTATTTACAATGTAATTTTATAGAATAAATTTTTTCCTTGAAATGAACTAGATATCAGAATATAGACGCAAGCGTAAAGATATTATATAAGTAACATTTTAGATCCCTAAAACCACGAAAGTTATCTATAACAAAATACGATTTGTTTCAAAAAAAAGCAAACAAAAAGGGTCTCAAAAGGCAAGTCTACTTAATTCAATGTAACAAAAGAGTGCAACATCCCTCAGCCATAAATATAGAACTTATCGAATAGGCACTTTATCGTTAATCTTATCGGGTCGTAACCGTCTCATTGGAAGATCGATTTGAACAAAAACACGACGCAGACAAAGTTTTCCTCACCAAAATACTCTTGCTTTATCACATATATCTAGTTATTAGTTATCCAACCCTCGCCTAGGGTTGAAAACTTACCAGATAAATCAGATACTTATTATTTTCTTCGGTAGGATCATGTCAAACTACCGAGAGTACTGCTAACATTGGACACACAAACTTTTAGCTTCATCCGAAGATAAAAGAAAACTTAGTGCCTATTCCACCAACCTCGAGTGACGTTTTACCGAGGAATAAATTGGGAATTCTGACACCTTTTGTATTGAAAATTCTGTCAAAATATCAAAGTTACTCTTAGATAAAACTTATTAATTTTAAGTTGGTGAAATCGGCCCTTAGTATAATAATAATTATGATGATAAATCGGTGTATATGGTTCAACTTTCAAGTCCGTACGTTACATCTACTGCTTATCTATATAGGCTTAAACTGTGGCTCTGTTAGTCCTACGAAAAGTCTTTATTAAGTTGTATGGAATAAGTTGCTCTAGGTACCCATACTGATTTTCCAGTTACTGCAAACTATTTAAAGCAGCCAGGGGTATATTGTTATGATCTCAATAGATGAAATCCACTGTGGGACATAGTTCTCTTTGAATAATCGCTACACATTCTCGTGCCCAGCTACTTCCAGACTCGCTTCTTCTTCTTCTTCTTCTTCTGGGCTGGTTTCCACACGTAAACCGTGATGGTCTGTTGTGTGTGACCAATCCATCCATTGTTGTTACTCCAGCCATCCCAGATCTCTCCTGAAGCCTAGCAGGCCGCCCAGGTTGCCAAGGACTTCTTGAAGTGAGGCTGGAGATCCGAGGTGGTTCTTGCGTTGTTCTTCCACGCCCGTGCATGACAAGAGCACGTGCGTGGGCGTTTCATCTGCCTCCATGCAGGCCCTGCACAGAGGACTGTCGGTGACACCTATAATAAAAAGGTGTTTGTTTAGTGGGCTGTGCCCCGTTATGATTCCCACCACCTTCCTGAGTTTACCTCTGTCCAGGCGGAGTAGTCTGTTTGTTAGTTGTTTGTCTAGATAAGGAAAGGCTTCCTTAGTCTGCTTGCAGTCTGTTGCATTCGACCAAAGTAGGGAATGCTCTCTACGTGTTAGTTCATGCAACCATGTCTTGTACTCACTGAAGGGAATGGGAACGATCGGTTCCGGCCCTGCCACCTTCAGCGTCGCTGCCTTACGTGCTAGTGCGTCTGCTGCCTCGTTGCCCCGGTCACCGTCGTGCCCCTTGACCCACCTTAAGGTGATATCGTTGGAGGCGGCGAGCGTAGCCAGGGCTTTATGACAGTCCTGTACGAGTTTAGATGTTGTCGATGTTCTTGCCAAAGCCTTGAGAGCGGCTTGGCTGTCCGAGTTAATGTTAATTTTAAAGTTTTTTACCTGTCTGTTAATTATAGCTGTAGTTGCTGTTAAGATGCCCACACACTCTGCTTGGAAAACAGAGTTATCCTTACCAAGTGTGTGACTTATCTTCATGTTGAGTTCTTGGCAGTAAGCTCCAGCTCCTGTACCAAGTTTGGTTTTCTATCCATCAGTGTAAACTTCAAGACTTCCAGACTCGCTTAAGATTGATCGGTATATTTACGTGACTGTAGGTAATATTATTTTGTTCGACACTTCATTAATAACAATTGCAGTAGATGACATTTCGTTGCGCATAATTATAGTTGATGACAATGTCATGCTCTCTTTAAACATTTCTGTGGTGGTGTCGTGTGATGCGGGTTGTTACGTTCCCTCAAAATATATGTTTGAGCGAAGCAATGGCTGAATCATAAGTTATGAAGGGTGGGGTATGGGGCTGCTTTCTGTCTGCCTGTCTTAACGTGTTGAATTATAATTAGGTTTGCTTTCGTGGTACTCATTGTGGAAATACTGCATACACAGCATTGTATCTATTGAATTATAGACTTGTTTTGAAAAGAGCAACCGCCGAGTTTCTTGCTGGTTCTTCTCGGCAGGAAGGGCATTCCGAACCAGTGGTAGACTCATCGACGATTCAAAAGCACATAAAAAAAAGTTTATTTGAATAAAAAACATTTCTATTCTATTATATTCTATTCTAATGAATTACGTAGGTATTTTTATCAGAAGTAGATAGGAATTTAAATCCCCGTAGAGATTTGATTCCGGAAGGGCTCCGGATTTTCGGCTGCGTTAACAACCCTACTCTCACCCCGCACGCTAAAAAAAGGTCACGCATTCATGTACGTAAGCTGTCCTCTACCACTCATATTATACATATATAGCATTATACCTACATATTTACTCATAGCTAGTGCCCAACGTCCGTGTCGATTTAATTTTTAAAAATCCCTTGGGGATTATGTTTTTTTTTGGGGGTAAAAAGTATCCAGTGTTCGTCTCCAGAATATAAACTTTCTAAGTGACGAGTCTCCTTCAGCCCCCCATTCCCGATTGTCTAAAAGTTGCCGATCAAAATCGTATTCATTTGATGGCTTTAGCGTCAAAGTAAAATATTCCTTGACTGTATTGATTTAAAGTCACAAATTCAGCACAACCGATTTTAACATGGAGCGTTATGGAGCGTATCGTACCTAAACGTATAAGAATGCATACACGAAATTGAGCTCTAATTCAATGCTGTTATAGTATATTTGATGGTCGTTGGGGTCCCAAGGTGTTGGAGTGGCGACCCCGCACCGGTAAACGCAGTGTTGGCAGACCCCCCACTAGGTGGACCGACGACATCAAACGAGTCGCAGGGAGCCGCTGGATTCAGGCGGCGCAAGACCGAGGCCTGTGGAGGTCCATGCAGGAGACCTATGTCCAGCAGTGGACATCTAAAGGTTGATAATGATGATGATGATGATAGTATATTTTACTTTGACGCTAATTCCATCAAATCAATACGATTTTGACCGGCAACTTTTAGATAATCGGGGGGGGCAGCAAAAAGGCCACTTCTGAAGTGCCAGCTTTTAGTAAAAATTATCTATGCATTCTAATGCCAGCGCTGACGGGTCACTGTGGATTCAACAGACACATGTACCTATAGCCTCAAGCTCCAGAGCACAGATACAAGCAAGCTTCGCCGGGAATTGATTTCAGCACTGTAATCTGTAACTGTCCCGCTTTAATGCATAAATAAAGTATCCGTCTAGGGAAATTGTGTACCCTAAGATGCTACATTCATTCGCAAGAAAGAAGAAAGATGCCAAGTCTCGACAAGGCAAGTTCAGCGGTTATAAGTCGTGATAAGATAACAGACAAACAGACAGACTGGCAATTACATGTGATTGTATAATATCGAATGTCCACTCGTCTAACAGAAATTAAGTAATGTGGTCTATGATATACCCATTGATTTACTATCGATGATTTTACCGTAAATGACGATAATTATTTCACTTCAATTTTTCTGACATGACCATTTGCCCTAGTCAGAGGAGTTTCAAAAGCTTTTTTTTGACAATCTACAATGTTATCTAAGTCATAACAAGTTAAAAGGTCAAGAAGGATAAGTAACTTAAAGTATCCACCCTTGTTTTCCTTGTTTCCATATTTCTTTTGAAGTTATAATGATTCTCTTAAAAAACATTGTCATCATTTCTAAGTCTATGCAATTAAATGAATTTCCCTACCGCCTACGCTTTCTTTCACGCTTTGTGGTGTAATGAATCTTATCATTAATTTTTTCTTTTGTAACTCAAGATATATTTTTCTTTGTGAACTTGAAATGTAAACGACATCTGTGATATTCTACTCCATAAGTATCCTTAAGTAACTTCTTCTCAATTGGTTACTCTTGGTAGAGTCATGTTTTGTAACACAGTGTGATGCAATGGTCGCGGCTGCTGGGTTTGACGCTAGTCGTCATCACACTCATCGGTTTACGTGTATTTGGGTCGTACCACCAACCACGCGATGCTTCTCCACTTGTGACGGTTGGCAGCATTACCGGGAGCAATCCACTACAGTTCTCTGTCTACTAAATCTGTCCATTGAAATTCTAGCTCGTTTTCTCTCTACCTGATCCTAAGAAACTTAAATTCAGAGGCACTAAATAATTCTGTTGTGCGCAATCTCTAAAAAAAAGTATAAAAATATTCCAATCTTTTTCACAAAGGCGGAATCCTGATAAATCAAGATCCAGGCAAATAATGCTGATACTAAATAACATAGAGGAGCACGATATTATTAGATATGTGCATGAAAAAAACATCAAAAAGAAAACGGAATTCATGAAGCTTGAAATCGTATAAAGGACACGGAACTGGAAAAGAGGAAAATACAATTTTCCAAGTGTATGGCACAGTTCTGTTATAATATATTATGTATTGCATGTACAATATTGTATTTTGTTACGTGTTTTAGTTGTAGTGACCTTTTAAATTGTAAAAATATTTTAACCTCAACGTTCAAAACGAATCCATGCAACACATTATTTGATACAGAGATATTTAATAACTTCAGTGTTGTTTGAATAGAAAATAAAAAAATACGCTATAGAACTAAAATAATGTCTTAAATATTTAAACAATAAATTCTAAGATTAGAGGGTAGTTAGATTTCCCTAAACCATATCATCATTATCATTTGAATCCATCGCTACTACCACCACCCAGTCATCATCACAACTGTATAGAGAAGGGTTTAGGGCATACATTTCGCCACGCTGGCCAAAGTGCGAAAAGTCAGCGTGCTTAACTTTAATCTGCGCTTATAAAAACACCTTGTTTCATTTGCAATACATACTTACCTACCTATACAATTATAGATATTATATACGGCCACCATACTAATTGATTTACTTTAATCTTCCTAACTATACTAGCGGCACGCTATGATGGCCGGTTGACGTTTGTCCGCTCATGAAGTTCCGTATTAATTGATAACGACTTTGAAGGAAATAATTGTATTACTTTATTGACGATAGTGATGTGCAGAGATTCACACACCAAAAAAGAGAAAACGAGCAAAACCAGTCGTTTCCACATCACTATTGTAATGTGTCAAACCGGCCATCATAGCGTGCCGCTAGTGTAAGTCACACCCATACCCCTCAGGGGTCACGCTGATTAATTAAATAAACTTACCTCATATCAAGTTCTAAGGAATCTGTCGTTCATTGTTATCTACTTACTCATCTCTATCACATATATCATTCACTTTATCGTCAAACTTTGTTATATCAATGTCATTAGAAGATTGGTTATACGAGCAAAAACGATATGATTAAACTTCCCCGGAGAGATACAGTTGCTCAATTTATCCCATACTAAGGATTAGGATGAATAGTCGTTTAATGACGGCACCATATTTGCTGCCAGTTTGAGAATAAATGAACTAGCTTTTACGGTACTTGCTATGCTAATACTTTTTTTTTAAATAAAGGAGAAAAAAGATAGAATTCTTTCTTTTTTCTTCGATGCCTTATATTAAATATTATAATATACTAGCTAACCCAGCGAACTTCGTACCGCCAACAACAATATTTAGGGGTGGGTCAACCTTATCATTTAGGGGTATGAAAAATAGATGTTGGCCGATTCTCAGACCTACCCGATATGCACACAAAATTTCATAAAAATCGGTCCAGCCGTTTCGGATGTTCGAACACCGCGACATGAGAATTTTATAAATTACATTAAAGCCTTATATTAAATATGAAATAATATTAAAGCCTTTCTTTATTAAAATAAATACTTATAATACATATTTAAATATACTACTTTTACAACTTGCATTTCATACTAAACAGAAAAAGTATTACACTGATAAATTTCTTAAATGTATCAAAAATTTAGACAATCCTTCATAACTTTTAGTAGGTTTCAGTCTTTTTTTAAAGAATATTGACCAAGCTCATGACTAATTTTCACCACTCCGTTCCAAATAAGCGAAAATCATTCCATGTGACAACACTTAACACACATGAATCCAAAGTTAACAGATCGTTAGAGGAAACTGTTAATTGGTTAGAAAACAATAACTTAAGCGTAAATATTACTAAAACGAAGTGTATACAATTTAGAACAAAAAGGGGACAAATAAAAACATTAAATATAAATTATAATAATGAATCAATTGACATCGTTCATAATACAAAATTTTTGGGAGTTGGAGAATGGGCACCTTTGTATGAGTTGCGTCCCCAGACTGTATCAAGTTGTGATATATGTCATTTTAAAGGTCATGATAATAGCTTCATTTAATTCTATGACACCAATTATGAGACACGTGCAGGAAAAGAACTAGAAATCATTTAATTTTTTTAAGCCCGTGAAAGTCTTAAGACAGATTTTTTAAGATAATAAGGTTTTTTATTCCATAAGTCGACCAAGAGGCATATATTCAACAAGCTAATGCCCGTGACTTCGTCCGCGTGGATTTAGTTTTTACAATCCCGCGGGAACTCTGATTTTCCGGGATAAAATGTAGCCTTTGTCACTCTCCAGGTCCTCAACTATACTCATGCAATCACGTCGATACGTAGCTCTGTTGCGGCGTGATTGAAGAATAAACCGACAAACACACTTTCGCATTTATAATATTAGTATGATGATGTCCCTGTGATCAATAGGGTGAAAACCGGGAGCGATCAACGGATGGTAAGAGGCACGTTGAATATTAATGTTAAGCTGGAAAGGGCCAGACTGGTGAAGTCAACTCTCCGACCTTCTCGTGCTCATATCCAAAACCCCGAAACCTTCTAACTTGAACTGCAGAACCAATTCGATTGCCTAGCAGACTGCGTTTCTGGGGCCGATCTAAACAACAGGGTTATGAATACTGTCCATAATCTGGGTCTAAATTATTTAAGACCCATCGGAGGAAAAGAACCGAAAAGTAATTCTCTGAGCATATTCTCAAGCTCATGGAGGAGAGACAACAGATAAGGCTGCAGTCATCAGCAGACGCAGCTGCCTAGATTAAAAGGCAGATCTCTACGGCACAAACTCGTGACCTTCGTGTCTTTAATACCAAGTGTATTAAAGATACCATCGAGCGAAACAGAGGCTAAGTGTTCGCGAGAGATCGGTTTTTCGGACAGTTGTCTCGTCTCTTCTCGACCTGAGATCTTGGGAGAGGTTGAGAAGTTCTATGAACAGTTATATAGCATGACACAAAAACCTGTTGAAGATTTGGCCAAAGATCCCAGAGCCAAACTGACCCGACACAATACCGAAGATATCCTGGACGTCAGCCTATACGGGATTAGTATGGTTCTCAAGCAGCTCAAGGAATCACTGCGGAACTCCTGAAAGCGGGTAGAAAACCAGTACAAGATTTTAAGCGATTGTTCAATTCCGTCATTCACGAGGGCATAACGGTTCTTCAAAAAAGTTATAATACCTTGTTGAAGAATTATAGACCCATCTCGTTCCTGGGTCAGGTTTATAAGTTGTTCTTGAGAGCCATTACTACTCGTCTTTCTCGTAGGTTTGAAGACTTCCAGCCTCCCGAACAAGCCGGATTCCGAAAAGGCTTTGGCACAATAGATCACATTCATACGCTGTGGTAGGTTATATATAAAAGACTGAAGAGCATAACCGGCCACTTTGCTTAGCGTTTGTGGACTATGAGAAAGCCGATTCGGTGGAAACTTGGGCTGTATTGAGGTCGCTGCAGAGATGCCGGATTGACTGCCGGTATATCCAAGTGTTGAAGTGCTTGTATGAAAACGCAACTATGTCAGTACGTACGTACGATAGACCAGACTACGAGGCCAATCCACTCACAGGGTGGAGTGCGACAGAGAGAAATGATCTCTCCAAAGCTCTTTACTCTCTCTCTCTCTTTACTCTGCGTTGGAGGACTTCTTTAAGATTCTGGACTGAAACGGACTTGGCATCAACATAAACGGCGAGTACATCACTTACCTGCTATTGGCCAATGACATAGTAGTCATAGCAAAGACTCTGAGATACCTCAATACTATGCTCAACGATCTCAGCAGGGTTTCTCAACAGGTGGGCCTGAAAATGAACATGAGCACCATCTAACAAACAGAGGGGTGCATATATGGAATAAGTTGCCTAAAGAAATAGTGACGTCAAAGTCAGTTAATGAATTTAAAAACAGATTAGACCGCCATAACATTGGAAACTCTAAGCACAGCAAGTGATATAGGCGCATCAGCGACAGCTGCGTAGCCTATTATAAATAATAATAATAAGCAAGACGAAAATCATGTCCATTGCTCATGCTCCGCTCCACCCAGTATTCGTTGAGAATTCTGCAATCGAAATTGTGGGCGAGTGTATATACCTGGGACCTAGGTAGGTCCAATTTCGAAAAAGAGATCAACCGCCGAATCCAACTCGGCTGGGCAGCGTTGGAGAAACTCCGAGATGTCTTCTAGTTCAAAATCCCTCAATGCCTGAAGACGAAAGTCTTCGAACAGTTCGTGTTGCCAGTGATGACTTACGGATCAGAGACATGGTCGCTAACTGTGGCCTTCATAAGAAGGCTCAGGGTCATTCAGCGGGCGTAGAGAGCTATGATCGGAGTAACCTCGCGATATCAAATCAGAAATGAGATGATCCCTATGAGAACCAAAGTCACCGACATAGCACAGCGAGTCGCGAAATTGAAGTGGAAATAGGCGGAGCACATAGTTCGAATAGCTGATGGTCGTTGGGGTCCCAAGCTGCTGGAGTGGCGACCCCGCACCGGGAAGTGCAGTGTGGGCAGAATCCCGTCAATTAGTCGTAGGGAGCCGCTGAATTCAGGCGGCGCTAGACCGTAAAAGTCCATGCAAGAGACCTTTGTCCAGCAGTGGACGTCTATCGGTTGATAAAGAAGAAGAAAATAAAAAATTAAAAAATAACATAGTTCTTTCCCTGCACGAGTCTCACAGTTGGTGTCATACAATAAAATGAAGCTATTATCATGACCTTTCAAATGACATATATCACAACTTGATACACCACTGGGGACGAAACCGCCCATTCTCCTTTGACGAACATTGTGATTGGACTTACCATATTGAGGACATTTGTGCTAAAATTAATAAATTCGTGTACCCTTTACGTCGTCTTAGGCGTACAGTATCTCTTGAGGCAGCCCTCACAGCTTATCATGGTTATGTAATGTCTGTCATGCGTTATGGTATTGTCATTTGGGGGAACTCTATTCACTTAAACAAATTGTTTGTGACACAGAAAAAATGCCTCAGGAGCATCTTTCTAATGGACCCTACTGATTCGTGTAGGCCACTATTTAAAGCGCACAATCTTCTTACCCTGCCTTGTCTCTATATTTACGAAATGGCGGTATTCGTACACAGACACATGGACTACTTTAAGATTTCTGATCTTCCAAATGTAAATAAATGTTACAGAAAAACAAGAAAAAGGAATCGATTATGTACCACAAAATATAATCTAAGACAAACATCAAAATCTCCGCATGCCATGTGCATAAAAATTTATAACAAACTTGATGCAAGCCTAAAAAATTTACCTACAGGTCATTTTAAAAAAAATCTCTTTCGTTGGCTGTGTAACAAATCTTTTTATTCCGTACCAGAATACCTATCTTATTAACATTGAAATTAATAAAAATTATTGACATTGTATACTGACCTAATTGACATTTAAACTAACGTAATTGACACTTTAAATTCATTTTAATTAATTTAGCTCATCGAAATTTTCAAAATTATGATGAGTACCTAATTTAAACATTTGCATGCTACTTAGCAGAATATGGAGGAAATTTTATAACATTGTTAATAACATCTAACTATACTGTACTCATATTCAGCAAATAAAGTTTCATTTCATTTCATTTCATTTCATTTCATTTCAATCTAAATAGTGCAACGTTTGATTTAACATTATTTCTCTATTTCAGTACTCTCTCTCTCTCTCTCTCTGTTTCTGTAATTTGTGTCTCGAAATAGTTTGGCTGAACGAGTTGGCAGTCAGTGGATTTTAATTTATTCATTAATTAATTGTAGAAATAAAATAGGTACTTGTCGGATCAGTAACTACACATGCGTCAAGACAAGGAGTACGGGCAACGTAATTTTAAGGTGTGGCACGACTATAAAGTAACCTATTGGTGGGCGTGAAAAATAGGTACATTATAGAGATAAGTATTGGAGTCTGTGATTCAGATAACTTGGAAATGGCTTTCTTTGCCATAATAACATCAATAGAACAAAGTCGGGACTTATGATAGAAGTAGTTTCATGGACGTAGTGAATCCAAAGAGGCACTATATTATATTCGGGTCATGAGAAGAAAAAAATAAACATAAAATTAACTTAGCCTGCGTAGGCAACCTGAATATGGATTTGGGTGAAAATAATAAACAAGGAACCCTCTGCAGGTGCAGTGGTGTGCTATGTGACCTACATTATTGAGGTCCAGGGTTCGAATCACAGCTAGAGCAATTTAATAAAAACTTATAGGTATTTTGGTCTCTGGTTTGGTCTTATAGAAAGCTTCAAGATGGAGACCGGAAATCAATTATAATGGGTATGGGTATAGATAAAGGATATCTATGGTATAGGTTTAATGAAACTACTTTACCTTTTCCAAGTTAGTCCATTGTTAGACTATAGATAAAAGAATTTATATCCTTTATCTATGTTTGAGAATGTATCGCCACTTAGCGCCAAATATTTTTCCCGGCTGAAGTCACGGAGTGAGAGTTAGTAAGTATCTTACCTCTGTATGTTTGGATGGTTGGTTGGTTCTTCAATCACAATGCCACAAACAATGGCGCAACGAATAGTTGAATATCTGAGAATGACATGGGTTACTTACTTCTTTTATCCAGAAAAAACAAGGAGTTCCTGCGGGATATAAAAAAATCATACTTCCACGAACGAAGCTGTGGGCAAAAACTAGTGTTGGTATAAGGTAAACAAAAATATCACAAAACCAAACAACAATCTAGGTCATGAACAACACCGCCTCATGTTTGTTTGTGCAAAGCTTTATGGAAACAAAGTTGTCGATGCAATTCAGATTTATTAGACGTTGTCGGGCAGTATATTTTGTTGTTTTCTACCGTTTATGTGTATTAATTTGGCATGAATAACACCCCGAGTTGTTTTACGTAGCTACATGATACCTAGTTAATAAATTACACTAAAATGTACTGCCTAAACTATGTATATTATAATATTACTAGTGGACCCGCCCCGGCTTCGCACGGGTAGGCTACAAAACAAACACAATGGTATAATCATCTAGGGCCTGGAGGTTAATGATTAAGTCTATGTCTATGGCTAAAACGCTCATATAAATATGGAATGCCTGTATTCGAACGTTGTCGTAGTGACTTTTTCTGCTACCCGTGAAGAATTATGTTCTCTATCTCCTATAATATTTATCAGATCTTCATCAAAATTAGTAAAACTATGCCTGATATTATACACTTTTAAATAAAAAAAGAATGATTAAAATCGATTCAAATTTGACGGAATTATGAAGTAAAACCGATAAAAATTTTCATCCCCTATCCTGGAGGAACCTTATTGTTTATCAGGATAAAAACTATCCTATATGTTGACCCGGAGTATCACCTACTACTACAACAAGTTTCATACAATTCCGTTCAGTATTGATAATAAAGCATCCCTGAATAAAATTACCGGTTAAAATTTTCAAAATAGATTAAATGTACAAAAATCGTCCAGGCCCGCTTGCAGAGAAACCGGGTTAGTTAACCCAGGAATAAATTTGTAATTTTGACAGAAGGTATATCCGAAATCTGTCAAATCTGTCTTTTTAACCCAGAGTTAGCTGCTAACTCTGGGTTAAATGGATAACTCGATGTTTTTGCAAGCGCGCGTTACAGTTTTATTATAAGTATAGATAGATATAGATATAGATGTAAATATAGCGATACAATTGCACGAATCATGGCAACAGATTCAGAGATTTTAATAGACTATAACTAGAATCTATTTTGTACATATACATAGCACTATAGTAGGTTCTGCATTATCTAGATTATGTGGAGAAATATGCACATCAACAATAATCAATTTCTCCAATTATAGGCTAGGCTACCCTTTCGGAGTTGTGTTAAATATACCTTGGTTTAACGGTGAAGGTAATAAATACAACGTTAGGAAAAATGTACTCAAAATTGCCACGATTATTGCCCAATGTGGTGGACTATGCCCAGGAGACTCGTGGCCAAGTAAGCGATCGATTGAGATGATGATGATGAGGATGAATAATGATGAAAAATACACTTAGCAAGTTTGTCTTCGAGATCTATAGTATTTTCTGCATAGTTGAGATTAGTCGTTTCGTGGATGAAATTCGGCCCGGATATCTAAATTTACGGGTCCGTAGAACATTCTAGATCTCACCTATTCAAAATTTCGCGAACGGTCTCGCTACGGGCGCTACCTCGTCCAAAAGTTGACGTAAACGCACTAACGGGATCAGCGCTTTTATATTCTAGACGTGAAATGAGAAAACGTCTCAGAAATAAAAGGAAAACAATTATAATTCTCAGCGCACTGAACAGTGGAAAAAGGATTTTATAAATGGCTGGAAGTTGGACGTGATAATGATACATCTGGATTATTTCTTTCTAAATTTTGTTTAAAATGTTTCTGCTAAATAAAACGTGACGTCTTAGCGAAACAGAAGTTTCAGTGTAGGATTGAAACGAAAGCAAAGCGTCTTTTTTAAAATATTCTTAACTAGCTGATGCCCGCGACTTCGTTCGCGTGGATTTAGTTTTCAAAAGTCCCTCGGGAACTCTTTGCATTTCTTTCGGAATATCAAAATTTTCCGGGATAAAAGTAGACTATGTATGTCACTCCTGGTCTTCAACTATAATCATGCAAAAAATCACATCGATCCGTAGCTCTGTTGCGGCGTGATTGGAGGACAAACTTAGAAACCAATAAACCAACAAACCAACAAACAAACACACTTTCGCATTTATAATATTAGTATGAAGTATGATTCGTCTCGGTACGTGATGTATGGTTCTAAATTAGCTTGCATTATGTTTTCAGCAAGCAAAGGAGTAATAGGCAAAAGTGCGTATAGTTTTTATTTTTCAGTGCCGATTTCATCGACGTCTAATGACGTTTATCCGAGGAATAAATTGGGCGTTTTGACAGTTTTTGCATTAAAAATACTGTCAAAATATGAAATTTACGCTCGGATTAGACTTATTTTATGTTGGTGAAATCGGCCCTTAGATTATCATCTATGCTGAACTTGAATATTCCTCTCTAAATAAACGTCAAGCTTGCGTAGGAGTGGGTAAGACGATAGTGGAACGGGTGGGGATTGAACCGTCATTGTTTCAATTTACAGTCCACAGCGGTCCACACCTTATACCTTTGGTCTATTGAGACTTAAATGGCTCTCCCCTTTTCGATATTCTGTCCTTCATAAAGCAAGCTATCTCATGCCAAGTTAACTTGAAATCAGTTCAGTGGTATGAAACGGTAACAGAGAAACAGTGTTACTTTCCGCATTTTAATATGGGAAATTATTAGTATGGATTATAGTAATAAATTATATATATTACTAGCTGATGCCCGCGACTTCGTCCGCATGGATTTAGTTTTTAAAAATCCCGCGGGAACTCTTTCATTATCCGAGATAAAAAGTAGCCCTCCCGGTCTGAGGAACCACTACTACATCCATTACTATACCCATGCAAAAAATCGCATCAATCCGCTGTTCTGTTGCGACGTATTGAAGGACAAACCAACAAACAAACACACTTTCGCATTTATAATATCAGTAATGCTTTATTATAAAACTTTTTATAATTGTCAAATTTTTTACCATACTTAACCAAAGACAAAATTACGTTTAGCTGTCATTTACGTTTTGTTATTCCACTGTCATTTGCGTTTTATTATTCCATGTCAGATGCGTTTTCGTTATACCACGTTTTATAGTGACTTGACGGAAACGCGGTCAAACGGAATAAAAAGTATCCTATGTCCGTCTCCTGGTTCTAAGCTACCTCTCCACCAATTTTCAGCCAAATCGGTTCATCCGTTCTTGAGTTATAAATAGTGTAACTAACACCACTTTCTTTTATATATATAAGATAGTTATAGTAGGTAAATACGTATCTTGTGAATAGAAGATACAACCCCCAATACAGATATTAAATAGTACCTGCAAATGCAAAAGAAATATTAATAGCACGTTTTGAATGAATTAAAAGTAGAGATTTACCGATCCAAGCGTTGAGGAAAAATGCATTTCCTTGGTTTTGAACAAAATCTCATGCAATTATGTGCTCTATGCTCAATTTCTAGCGGCTTTAATTTTGCTTTAACGTTGGTTTTCTTTTTTTATTTGCTACGTTTAGGTACAGTGTGTGTTCCTAATGTGTAGGTTAGTATCCTACAGTAATAAGGGATACTACGTTTATGGTTAGAATTTTAATATTTTGAATAGTGTGGCTATAGACGGAGTATGTAGACCTAAGAACAAAGGTAATCGTCTATAAATAAATGCATAATGTTTCTCTGTTGTTCCCGTATGATTTCCCATACCAATATTTCAGATTACTTAGGCCATTTAACCATAAATGCTTACGAGGAAACTTAACACCGATCCACAGAGGAACTCTATCTTGGAGATGGTTCCTGGATAGATTTCAATTTTTCCAAGCCAGAAAAGAGTACCAGGATTAAAGCCGCGTGCATTAGCTAGTATTGGATGAAAGTGTAGTAAAAAGTTACCTTAATCTTTTGCTTTTGGTACCGCCCTTTTGGTGTAAAACTGCGAGCTAATAGACTTTAATGGAAGCGTTCACGCCAAAGTGCGTTAACCAAAACCATCATAAGTAAAAAATGATGTAAAAGCAATCAAAAGTGTATCTTTTTGTATGTGCTTGTTCACTGTTCGAAAACGAAAACGGGAAAGAAACACGAAAATTAATGGTTCCAAGCTTCGTGTTCGGTTCTACTTGGGAATGGCTTTCGCTTTCTACGGCAACAGCGACGGCATGAAAAATATTACCGAACCTACGTAATATGTAGGCCATGAATAGCTTGGTGTCAGGGTTATTTATACAGAGTTCACATCCTTTTTGTTTCGAAATAAGGGTTAATATATTGCCCACGCGTTATGTATCGGAGCCACTCAATAAGTTAAATGAAACGAAAAATGTTTCAGATAATGGTTATGCAAACATAAATCATTGCATTATGAGGCGGTAGTTTAAGGTAGAAACCTCATTTTAAAAACATTTTGAAGCTTCCTCGAAATAAACTAGCATTTACGAAATACTGAGCGTTGAAGTAGTTATAGAGGCAGTGAGTTATTAAAATGTTCATGATGATAAATAAAGTTGCGAACTTTTTACAGTAAGATTTCTAAATGTATTTACAATTTGAGATAACAATATTTATTTGTGTTATATGGGGCCAAAGGTATTTTTTGTTCCCCGAGGGCGTTATTTTGAATTCAGAGCCAAGTGAAGGATTCCATAGTAGACTCCCGAGCGCAGCGAGGGATTCTAAAGTAGAATCCTGAGCGTAGCGAGGAATTCAATATACGCCGCCCGAGAGCAAAAAATTTTGGCCCCGAATGACACACACTATTTTTCATCATTACCTATGAGAAAAAGCTAGGAGTATCAACCTACTATGTATAGAGTATAGACATTACCAATACGTATATTGAAAGTTTAAATAAAACACAAATAAATTTTTATGAAATAATTAAACATTAATATTTATGTTGGAAGTATGGGCGTATATATCTAATCGACAAATTTGATCGCGTGACTTATCGAAGACAACAGCTTCTCAAACATTTTTGAATTTCGACACATTTTTGAATTCTCTCTTCTGCTTGGTCCTCGTTAGTGCTTTAGCATGCTAAAGCACGAACGCGGACCAATCAGAAGAGAGAAATGAAAAGTCCCATGGGGTTAAAATTAAATTTTGCTCCCGCTATCCTCTGAAGCCGATATTCGTTTTTCGAATAGGTATGATGAAAAATCGGCATAAAACAACGCCTTTCGGCCACAGTACAGAGTCGCATACTTAAGTTCTTCGGACACGTCTCCCAGCGTGGGGGTGAGTCCATCGAGCGCCTTGTCGTGCAGGGCAAAGTGGAGGGCACCAGAGGGCGAGGAAGGTCGCCCATGCGATGGACCGACCAAATTAAGTCTGCTGTGGGCGGTCCATTGCACGAGTGTACCAGGCTGTCGGCCAGCAGGGAGAAGTGGCGAATGCTCGTGAGGCGAATCACATCTGCCGCTAAAGACGTCACTTCACGATAACCACGACCGCTCTGCCAAGAGTGTCACGAAGAAGAAGAAGAAGAAGAAGAAGAAGATGATGAAAAATATTTTTTTTAATTGTTTTCCATAATATCTTGTTAATATTTTGCACTGCACCTTTTTATAAAGAGCAACTAAACGGCTCACTACTGAGCGCAGGTCTCCTCTCAGAGAAGGGTTATAGGCCATAGTCCACCACGCTGACCCAATGGGAGTTGGCGGACTTCACACACCTTTGAGAACATTATGGAGAACTCTCAGAGGTTTTCTCACGATGTTTTCCTTCACCGTTCAAGCAAGTGATATTTAATTGCTTAAACGCACTTGACTCTGAAAAGTTAGAGGTGCGTACCCGGGATTGAACCTGCGACCCCCCGAATAGGAGACCACAGTTCTAACCACTAGGCTATCACTGCTTACTATGTTTATAGAGACCATAATCGATGAAACATATTATATAAAAATCCCCGTTAGTACTTTTTAATCGCAGCAGGTTCATCAAAAAATAGATCCCACGGGCTTTTTAAAAATCAAATGAATGAAGTCCATACGAATAAAGTTGCAGGCATCAGCTAGTATTCCTAGGTCTCGGAGATTGTCTGTTTTTCTTCCTTACATAAAAGGAAGGTCGTTTACTTTTATGCCACTTCTTTTTTGGCGTGCCACTAAATACACCTTAGTGGCAATGCTCTCTTCACAATAGGTAGTTTGTCTACTTAAAACACCGTTTAGATAAACGAAATTTTCAGTACAATAATATTTTTATCATAGACTAGCTGATGCCCGCGACTTCGTCCGCATGGATTTAGTTTTTAAAAATCCCGCGGGAACTTTCATTATCCGAGATAAAAAGTAGCTCTCCCGGTCTGAGGAACCACTACTACATCCATTACTATACCCATGCAAAAAATCGCATCAATCCGCTGTTCTATTGCGACGTGATTGAAGGACAAACCAACAAACAAACACACTTTCGCATTTATAATATCAGTAATGCTTTATTATTACACTTTTTATAATTGTCTTTTTACCATACCTACTTAACCAAAGACAAAATACGTTTAGCTGTCATTTACGTTTTGTTATTCCACTGTCATTTGCGTTTTGTTATTCCATGTCAGATGCGTTTTTGTTATACCACGTTTTATAGTGACTTGACGGAAACGCGGTCGAACGGGATAAAAAGTATCCTATGTCCGTCTCCTGGTTCTAAGCTACCTCTCCACCAATTTTCAGCCAAATCGGTTCATCCGTTCTTGAGTTATAAATAGTGTAACTAACACCACTTTCTTTTATATATATAGATTTAACTCTGTCTGTAAGTATTACAAAAGTCGCATATTACTATTAGCAATGTCTTAAGTAAAGTTGTAGATACATAGCTACGCCTACCTACATAGCTGTCTGTAAGTATTACTTACATAAATTCTCACAAATAGCAGAGTTAGTAAACGAACAGAGTGCTAGCGTATCTATTAAGGTCAATTTAGCACTACATCCAAGTGGCGGCGTGTAGGTTACGTACACATTATGAATGGTTGGCCTTCATTTGGGGCTAGGGAAGAGGGTGGTGTAGATGTGTGATAAAGTAAGCAACTATACGAGTGTTCTGGTGAGATAGCTTTTATCGCGTAGTTTTTGCCCGAATCAATCTCCTCGTGACGTTAACGCAATAAAATTGGTGATAAATTAACCTTAAATTAAAATTAATTAATATGTTACTTATCTATCTGTTATCATTAGGTACTACAAGGTATTATTGGACACATCTCCACTAATATTATAAGTTATGCGAAAGTGTGTTTTGTTGTTGATTTGTTCGTTTGTCCTTCAATCACACAATAAAGGAGCGACAGAAAGACGCAATTTTTTGCACGGGTATTAGTTGAGATTCTGGAGAGTGACATAGGCTACTTTTATTCCCGATAAACTATTTTTTGAACCTAACTACCTAACTAACTAAATTTAAACGAAGTCGCAGGCAAAAATTAGTAAACTATATTATAGCGTAGTTTGAAATGACTCTTGGCACTAACAACACTGTTGGCATTTTGTTTTCACAAACAAACTTGGTATTACATTCCACATTATAATATACATACATTCAAGGACATTATGGATGCGCATCTATTTATAAGTCACAGGTGGCCGCATGTTTTAAAGGAGGTTGGCGAATTTTGACCCAGTATTTTTAAAAACCGTTCAGATTCAGAAATCATTTAATTTTAGTTAGTATTTTCAGAGTATTTTTCTGTGTAAACCCGATATTTTTTGAAGATGGGGATCAAAAATATAATTAAGTATTCAAAAGTACACATTATAAATAACCGTTACACGGCAATACAAATGAATATCTTTTTTCTCCCAACTTTATTTGATAGACTTTGATGAACTTTTTTGTTAGACTGGTTTACTAGAACAAGCATGAGTAGCTTGATTCGTGAACGTGGGCCCACGGCCACGGCCACGGACACGGCCATGGCCGGGCCCACGGTTCAGTTCGTCTGGGTCAGAAACTCTATGGAATTCGCCAGTCTCCTTTCCAGTAGTTGTTCCGGAGTGTCTTTGTTATTGTGGGAATACTGATCAGCTTCTATAAAAAAAAAATCCTACGAGCACACTGACGAAACTTTCTCCGTAAAAGTAACTTTTTCATTTTAAAGACATATTTTATAAATTACTACACGATACCTGCGACTTCGTCCGCGTAGATTAAAGTTTTTTGATTCCCGCGGGAACTCTTTTCTTTTCTCTTTTTCTTTTCTTTTCCGAAAATGTAGCTTATGTGTTTATGGGTATGAGCTACCTCTATTCCAAATTTCAGCAAAATCCGTGTAGTAGTTTTTGCGTGAAAGAGTAACAAACTTACCTACATAGATACTTACTAACACAAAGGTTCACATTTTTTTATACTCATGATAACTTCGAAATTAAATGTCCGATTTGAATGAATTAAAAAATTATTTTACTGCTACATAAATATCCTTGACGATAAAACTATTTATTTGAATAAAAATTAATACTACGATACGAATGTAACCAAGTTTTGTTTCTACCGGCGCGTCATTTTAGAACACAAATGCTACTATTGTGACTTAACTATTTAATTTAATTACTTCCTGATAATTTAGCTTTCTATTGGTGAAAAAATGGTTAAAATCGGTTCAGTATTTTCAGAGCCTATTCGGTACAAACAAACAAAAAATCTTTCCTATTATATAATATTATTATAACTTATAATAATAAATATATAATATAATAATATAAATATAATAAAATATAATATATTAATATTAATATTATATTATATTATATTATTATGTATCAAACAATGCAGTCAAAAAGCTAGACTAAAATCATTTCAGCCATGTTCAAAAAAAAGTCTGAGAAGAATGCCTTAATGGGTATAGTGGGAGATTTTGAGATTTTTGCGTCAAAAACTAGGTCTACGTGTAGTGAATCGCTACAAAGTTGGTAAAATAAACAAATCAAACGAGATCAATGTTTGCGATGCATGTAATTTTGCAGTGTCAATCTTTTATTTCGGCAAACATTTTAAATATTTAATTTCGCTTGAAAGGGGAGGGTTTTTTTGAACGCTACGTTGATTACTCGGCAGGCTATGAAATTTGAATCAGGTTATTAAAACTTTAACTGTACATAAATTCATCCCCCTACGGAAAAATGTAACTCGAAATTCAAGCAACAACCTCGGAGTGTCTTGTTTGTAAATTTTTAATTTGCATCGCTTTTAAAATTGCCTTTGAAGTTTTGAATAAATAAAATTAAAGGTATGAAAATGACAGAGAGTTTTAGTTGAGGAAATTCTTTCTGCATTTTTCTGTTTTCTTTCTTAGGTACAAATTTTTTATAGTATGTATACATAAATGTCGCTGGGTTATTTTAAGAGCCGTGATATTGTAATTTCACTAGTGGTATTATAATTGCACAGACTTTTGTCAATCGTTTCCATTTCATACAATATCAGGGGACAATCTTAATCTTATATAAACAAAAATCTCGTGTCAAGATGTATGTTCGGGAAAACTCAGAAAATACTGAACCGATTTTGATCAGAATTCATAACTATCTGTAATTTGGTCCAACTTGAAAGATAGAATAGTTTTTTTGGATAAGGATAATTTATGTGTTTTATTTATATAGACAAAGTTGGCGGTACCAAGTTCGCCGGGTCAACTAGAAGAAAAACGTCGCAGGCTTAATATAAAAGCTGTGATTATAATATATTATAATTTCACTAGTGGAATAATGATTGTACGGATTTTTGACAACCGCCTTTATTCATATAATATACACCTATTATATCGCACCGTGATATCTCACGGGACAATCTGAGTTACATTTTCAATAAGAGATAACATTCTTATTATCCTCCTATGTTTGAGTTGAAAATATAATATTCTTCTTCTTCTCCTTATTCGTCCTATCTCCTACCGGAGTTTGGCAACCATTACATCTAGATAGATGTAATGGTTGCCACATATACCGATGCACTTTGGAATCTGTTGCACGGATTTAGGAATTGGGTATTTTTCCCGTACCATTGGCGCAAGTTCATACTTAGACTAAGATGTACTTCTCCGTACAAATAGTCCAGCCTTTTTTTCTTTAAATAATATTAAGTATGAGCTGCAGGAGTTCGTAATTAATATTCCTTAACATATGGTCAAAGTACTTCTGCTACCGTATTCAAAATAATATAATACGCAAGTACAATATTGATATTTTCAGTAAGTACCAGTATGCCACCGCTTTAATTGCTTGCTGCTTGACTTTGAAGTCTGCTTGCCACTCATATTGTACAGTATGCCTCTAATAAACGATACTGCCTGATATAGCTGATGGTCTCTATTATCTGGGCCATTAAGGTAATATTGTAAAAATTATTATGTGCCCGGTGTACGACACTGGCTCACTGAGTCTTGTTCCAACCCACTTGATGTTTCAGGGATATTTTGGGTATAATTATTATGAAAATTGGATATTTATTTTGACAAAGACTTAAGGAAATTTATTTTTTACTTTGAAATTTTTTTGAAATTGAAATTATTTATTTCCTTTCTTTGTTACATAGGCGCTTAAAATCTATGAACGTTGACGGCTGGAAAAGTTAAAACTGCGTTCCAGCCGTCACGCCCACCTCCGAGACTTAATTATATACGGAAATATTAACAGGATTCAATTTATCCATTTAAATAATATTAAATTAAATTTACAGCATGCAGGAAGTGTGCGTGAGTGTGTATATTGTGTGTGTGTGTGTGTGTGTGTGTGTGTGTGTGTGTGTGAGTGTGTGAAACGAATTCGACTCTACGCTGTGCACTTAAGTTATTTATTAGAATTGGCTCTCTTAAAAATAGATAAAATCATTTATTATTAACTAGCGCGATTTCATCCGCGTTGATTTTAGTTTTTAAAATTCCTCGGGAACTCTTTGGTTTTCCGGGATAAAAGTAGCCTATGTCACTCTCCAGGTACTCAACTGTACACTGGCAATAAATCACTTTGATCCGTTGCTCTGTTGCGGCGTGATTGAAGGAAAAACCAACAAACAAACACACTTTCGCATTTATAATATTAGTATGATATGATTTTACCGGCTCTTTCTAATTGAAACCGAAATCGTACAGAATATCTAACTCCTAACGGCAATATCCAAATGCTTGGAATATTAGAGCCTTATCATCAGGGTGCTAGCTACCCGTGACCCGGTCTTGAATAACTAGATAATTAATTATAGTATACCTACCTACTTATATGATTTTTCAGTTCAAACTTGCACGCGTAAAAGCGCTTTTACACAATTTTTAAAACAAACAACATTTTTTTATACATTATAGGCACACGCTTGACCACTATCACACCTGATGGAAAGTGACGATGTGACCTAAGCTATTCACTAACCTATTCACCCTTGCTTTAAAGATACCCAAATTGTACGTGCTAGGAAACACAGATCTCGGAAGAGCGTTCCAGACCCTAGCCGTGCGAATCAGAAATGAAGACTTGAACCGCTTCGTGCGCGTGGATGGTATATCAACGATATAGGGATGGAAGCCCTGCCGATGTCTTGCAGTGCGGTGGTAAAAAGGTGAAGGGGGGACAAGGTCGAAGAGAAATAATCACTGAAATATATCCTATAAAACACAGGTAAGCAGGCAATGCTTGTTTTCATACTGCACGGGGCGTAAACGTGTAAACGTATAACTTTTTTAGTACGGTTTACTGCCGCACTCCTAGTTGGTAACCATTAGGTACCTAAGAATCTCCTTTGTAAAAAAGAATCATCAACAAGTGTAAATTAAAAGTTTTATTTTTAAAAAACAAGCTTTTAGTAGCTGGATACATCGTCAGACCTGGATATCATCCAGGACCAGAGTAGGTACGTCGTTTCTTTACTGAGTTCCTATGACCACCTTCCAGCTCCATCATCAGATCAGACCCTGGTAACCATCTAAAAACAAAGTACTCGTCAAGACGAATCAAACGAGCCGATACTCGATGGGGTTGCGTCGTTTCATTACAGAGTTCCTATGACCACTTTCCAGCTTCATCATCAGACCCTGGTTACCATTGAAAGACAAACTACTCGTCAAGACGATTCAAACGAGCTGAAACTCGATGAGGTTGTGTCGTTTTATTGCGAAGTTCACCTTCCAGCTCCATCATCAGATCAGCACCATGTCATCATAATATTGCATTGTCACGCGATTTACACATGCATGCAAAATTTCATTCAGCTCGATCTGTAACCGGGAAGAAGATCAAAGTTAATTTGCAAGATTTAATGACAAACATCGGGACAGGTGAAACCAAATAAAAGCTTGTAAAAAATCTGACGACCCTGTAAAACGTTATGCATAGTTAGTTAAACTTACATTAAAAAAATATACGCGGTGAATTGAAAACCTCCTCCTTTTTCTTTCGTCGGTTGATAATTTAAAAAGGTCACTCGTCATTGCAGAGTGCTTCGTTAGTACAATAATTATTATAAATAACAGCTCATTAAGAGATTTACCGCCGCGCTTATAGACATCAATGACATTATCTGGTCTAATTAATCTTATTGTCATAATAATAGTCACAATAAGGTAATCTGGGGCAGTAAATGGTGAATCAATCCATTTTTAATCTATCTAATCTATCTAATATCTTTAAACGAGCAATTCTTGTATATATATACCTATATATATAATCTGAATCTCGGAAACTTCTTCTTCTTCTTCTTCTTTATCAACCGATAGACGTCCACTGCTGGACAAAGGTCTCTTGCATGGACTTCCACAGGCCTCGGTCTTGCGCCGCCTGAATCCAGCGGCTCCCTGCGACTCGTTTGATGTCGTCGGTCCACCTGGTGGGGGGTCTGCCAACACTGCGCTTCCCGGTGCGGGGTCGCCACTCCAGCACCTTGGGACCCCAACGACCATCAGCTCTTCGAACTATGTGCCCCGCCCATTTCCACTTCAGTATCGCGACTCGCTTAGCTATGTCGGTGACTCTGGTTCTCCTACGGATCTCCTCATTTCTGATTCGATCCCGCAGGGACACTCCGAGCATAGCTCTCTCCATCGCCCGCTGAGCGGTCCTGAGCCTACTTATGAGGCCCTTAGTTAGCGACCATGTCTCGGATCCGTAAGTCATCACTGGCAACACGCACTGTTCGAAGACTTGAGTCTTCAGGCACTGAGGAATTTTGGACGAGAAGACATCTCGGAGCTTCCCGAACGCAGCCCAGCCGAGTTGGATTCGGCGGCTGATCTCTTTCTCGAAATTGGACCTACCTAGCTGGACTGTGTGTCCCAGGTAAATATACTCGTCGACAATTTCGAGTGCAGAGTTCTCAACAATTACTGGGTGGAGCGGTGCATGAGCATTGGACAAGATTTTCGTCTTGCTCATGTTCATTTTCAGGCCCACCTGTTGAGAAACCCTGCTGAGATCGTTGAGCATTGTATTGAGGTCTCTCAGAGTCTCTGCCATGACCACTATGTCATCGGCAAATCGCAGGTGAGTGATGTACTCGCCGTTTATGTTGATGCCAAGCCCGTTCCAATCCAGAAGCTTAAAGACGTCCTCCAACGCAGCGGTAAAGAGCTTCGGGGAGATAACGTCTCCCTGTCGCACTCCACGCTGCAAGTGGATTGGCCTCGTAGTCTGGTCCTGTATACGTACTGACATTGTGGCGTTTTCATACAAGCACTTCAACACTTGGATATACCGGTAGTCAATCCGGCATCTCTGCAGCGACCTCAACACAGCCCAAGTTTCCACCGAATCGAAGGCTTTCTCATAGTCCACAAACGCTAAGCAAAGTGGCTGGTTATACTCTTCCGTCTTTTGTACAACCTGCCGCAGCGTATGGATGTGATCTATGGTACCAAAGCCTTTTCGGAATCCGGCTTGTTCGGGAGGCTGGAAGTCGTCGAACCTACGAGCGAGACGATTCGTAATGACTCTCGAGAACAACTTATAAACATGACTCAACAACGAGATGGGTCTATAATTCTTCAACAAGGTATTATCACCCTTTTTGAAGAACAGAACCACCACGCTCCTGTGCCATGCTTCCGGCGTTGTGCCCTCGTGGATGACGGAATTGAACAATCGCTGAAAGATCTTAAGTACCGGTTTTCCACCCGCTTTCAGGAGTTCCGCAGTGATTCCGTCATCACCTGGTGCCTTGTTGTCCTTGAGCTGTTTGAGAGCCATTCTAATCTCGTATAGGCTGACGTCCGGGATATCTTCGGTATAGTGTCGGGTCAGTTTGGCTCTGGGATCTTTCGCCAAATCTTCAACAGGTTTTTGTGTCGTGGTATATAACTGTCCATAGAACTTCTCAACCTCTCCCAAGACCTCAGGTCGAGAAGAGACGAGACGGCCGTCATCAGTTTTCAACCGCGTCAGCTGGCTCTGTCCGATAGACAGATCTCTCGCGAACACTTTTGAGCCTTTGTTCCGCTCAATGGTATCTTTAATACACTTGGTATTAAAGACACGGAGGTCGCGAGTTTGTGCCTTAGAGATCTGCCTATTAATCCGCCGGTAGGCAGCCGCGTCTGCCGATGACTGCAGCCTCATCTCTTGTCTCTCCTTCATTAGCTTGAGAGTATGGTCAGAGAACTTTTCGGTTCTTTTCCTGCGATGGGTCTTAAAGAATTTAGACCCCACAGCATGGACAGTTTCCACGAACCTGTTGTTTAGATCGTCCACAGAAACGCAGTCAGCTAGGCACTCGAATCGGTTCTGCAGTTCGAGTTGGAAGTTTTCGGGATTTTGGATATGAGCACGAGAAGGTCGGAGAGTGGACTTCACCAGTCTGGCCCTTTCCAGCTTTACATTAATATTCAACGTGCCTCTTACCATCCGGTGATCGCTACCGGTTTTCACCCTATTGATCACAGAGACATCATTGAATATATGCCGCTTGGTCGACATAATGAAGTCGATCTCATTTCTCGTGGAACCATCGGGACTCAACCATGTCCATTTTCTGTGTGGCCGCTTCCTGAAGAAGGAGTTCATCATAAAGAGGCCCTCCTTCTCCATGAAGTCGGCCAACATTTGGCCCCTTTGGTTCCTTCGCCCATACCCAAAATGCCCCACTCTCGTCTCTGCACCGCTTCGTTCGCCCAGCCTTGCATTGAAATCCCCCATCACAACACTGTAATGAGTGGTAGAGGCGTGTATGGCTTTTGATATATCCTCATACAGCGCCTCTACCTCCTCGTCAGAATGTGTCGATGTCGGTGCGTAGACCTGTATAACCTTCAGCGAATACCGTTTGGTGATTCTGAGTATAAGGTACGCTACCCTACTCGACACACTCTTGACTTGTACAATGTTGTTGACGAGGGACTTGTGGACGATGAACCCGACACCACCCTGGGACTGTTGATCGCCCTCCCGGTAGTAAAACAAGTTGCCGGAATTGAGGATTATCGAGTCCTCCCCCTCTCTACGGACTTCAGACAATCCTATAATATTCCAGCGCAACTTGCTCACTGCTTCTTCCAGCTCGATGATCTTTTCGTCGGTCCTCAAAGTGCGTGCGTTATATGTCACCAGGTCCAGTCGTCGGGGTTGGCAGCGGAATCTCGTCCGGAGATTCTTAGCACCCCCTGCCCCGCCATTACCGTGACCGCTGCCAGGGTCAGGAATAGCGAGGCCGCCGGGAACTAGGGGCCATGGTCTTGTGCAAGTATCCATTACAAGGTTTTGCCCATAATGACCACGCTGGGCAGGCGTGTTGGTCATCGCAGGGCTAAACTGATCGCACCCGTGTCGCTGCTGCCCAACACAAGCCTGTGCCATTTGCTCAGTTTAGCCAGTATGAAATGGTTATACCGCCATTTGTCGGTCGTCATAGCCTCGTCAGTAGACTAGCAGGGGGCACCGCGGGCAGGTGAGGTTGACGTTTGGAGCGCTAGATGGAGGTGCGCTCCCTTACCCCCCTTCTCGGAAACTGCTCCAACGATTTTCATGAAATTTGGTATGCAGGGGGTTTCGGGGGCGATAAATCGAACTAGCTAGGTTTCATTTTTAGAAAAGGTCGTTTTATCCGTGTTTTCAACAATGAAAAACCCCTTACAATATCATTAGAATACGAAGGTAAATTTCGCCGTCATCTATAAATTCCCGATAGCTCGACGGTAAAACGGGCGGCCCCGAAACCAGACGACCCCGGTTCGAGTCCAAGACGATTATATTTTCCCCTATGTATATATATTTTTTTTTATTTATTATTTTTTTAATATATAATTTCCAAAAAACACGATTTACAAAAAAAAAAAACAAATAACCGAGCAAAGCTCGGTCACCCAGATATTTTAATTAATTTAGCAACACAACAATATTGTGTGATAAAATTAAATGTGTCTAAATCTGCTGACTGTGAATAAATATCTTCGGTACCAGTCTATATCTATACTCTATACTAATATTATAAAGAGGAAAGATTTTGGAACGTAAGTTCCTTATCGCGCAGTACGCAAGGGGGCTAGACGGAAAAAATTAAGGAACCGACACTCGACATATTTTTGAAACCGGCACTTTTTTGTGTGAATTTTGCATTGTGTTCGGTATTTTCGCGATATTATTATAAATTAAAATTAATTTTTTATAACTTATAAGTTATAAAAAGTTAGGGAAAAATTCCACATGTAGAAATTGTTTAAAATAAAATTGAAAATTCGGTCTGTCGAGCTGGGATTCGAACCATCGACTTGGAACTGTTAGGCGACGGCCGGAGCCACTAGGCTACGGCGACTCACTGTTGTACCGCGAAAATACCGAACACAATCTAATCAAAAGGAACTACGGTCCATCCGAGTGTCCCTTGACACCTCTCAAGTTTTTTTTGTTTGTTTGTTTGTTTGTTTGTTCGTTTGTTTGTACCGAATAGGCTCTGTAACTACTGGACCGATTTTAACCATTTTTTCACCAATAGAAAGCTAAGTTATCAGGAAATAACATAGGCTATAATTTATTTTCAAAAATTAGAGATCCTTATGAAAATTGCAATAATGTAACCCAAAGTAGCAAATTTTTGCCTATAAAATGCATTTTTTGGCGTGTGCTGAGAAAACTATTGATGATACTTACATAAAAATTATGCACAACATGATTAAAGTACTCATTATTCTCTACAAAAAAGTCCTCGAGGGAATATATCTAACTATCATATTTTACTCACAGTAGTAGCTTTTGTGTTCTAAAATTTAATTAGATCGCCTTTATTATCGTAATATTAATTCTTCCTTACTATTACATAATTATAAATGCGAAAGTGTGTTTGTTTGTTTGTTAGTTTGTCCGTCAATCACGCTGCAACAAAGCTACTTATTGACGTGATTTTTTCGATAGGTATAGTTTAGAACCTAGGGCTCCCGTGCGATTTTAAAAACTAAATCCACGCGGACGAAGTCGCGGGCATCAGCTAGATAGAATTAAAGGTAGAATTTACGTCTTTGAACTTCGAGATCCAACTAGAACCGTAGCTTAGTCCATCTATTTTAGGTACTAGCACTAATATTACGGAAAATCAATCACAGAATCATTGAATATTAATTATTATTATTGAATCGAACGGGAAAACATTGTGATTAAGCCTGCGTTTCTGAAAGTTTTACATAATGTTCTTAAAGGTGTAGGCTAAATTCCCATTCTTCTTCTCCTTCTCATTCTGAGAGGAGGCCCGTTTCCAGTAGGGGGCTGATGATCGGTTGATGATGATGATCATGATGTGATGATCAATCAATATTGAGTGTAAAACAAACCTTTTTACTGGCAAGAACCCTTCGCAAATTCTTACATACCAGAAGTCAATGGTCTAAATAAAAATCATCCATGATGATTTTCGCATCTTTTACTCCTAGTGCACACTTATCCACAAAATCTGTATAGACTATAGGTATAATACCAAGTTTGGTCTATTAGTAGTCGGCCCATGTAGCACGATTCGGTCCCATTCCAAGAACGATTAGTTCGTATACTTCCTTAATGTTAAGCCTCGTTTCCTTTGTGCTCTAGATATTAATCCGATATGTTTATATGCTGTATTACACGGACGTCTTAATTGAATGTCCGTTCTCGGAACCAATAGACTTCGGGGACTTCAATTAATGTTAGTGTAGACACAAATACATTACATGATTATTATACTGTAGGTATACTGTACTCTGTAGATCACAGAACACTATTACTCCTACCGGAGAGCTGTAGATACTACAACGATCACCCTGGCGCAGCGGTGAGCCCTATGATCTTAAAGTGGGTATCGCGTTTGATTCGCGGCGAGGAAAATAATTTCTGAAATATCTCTTAGTCTAAGATCCGAACATAACATCGACCTTCACCCATCTGTTCCCCAAAGAAGGATAGAGCATAGTGGCTGCGAAGCGACGCCTTCGTTGAAACTCGCTAAAAAAATTTAATTAATATTTTTTTTAATTAATGATAGTCATGAACATATTTTGATAGGCGTATACATACAAGACGTATTTGTCTATGTATGGAATTTTATAAAAAAAATGTTTTATTCGGTAAACAGATGGGTGAAGGTCGATGTTATGTTCGGATGTCGTACTATCTGGTTTAGTCTGGCGGGTGAATAATCGTGGCTAGCTGCGTTACTATAATAAATATAGTACCGTCCGTAAATGAGGAATTAAAAATAGCATGATCTTATTGCTCGACTTAGGGTATGCTATCTTCAGTCAGTAAGTTCAGAAAGCCGTTTGAAAAAGAATAAAATATTCATAGATTTAGGATTTGGTAGCTGTGTAGGTGACTACTAAAGTCCGCGCCACTAAAGAAGTCCCGCGGGAATTAGGGGAACTAATACATTTTATATACAAAAATAGCATAAACATGGACTACTAGCGCTGCCTCTAGGGAATTCTTTCGTAGCGCGGACTTCTAAACCTAAATCTATGAAAATCTATATATATATATATATATAAAAGAAAGTGGTGTTAGTTACACTATTTATAACTCAAGAACGGATGAACCGATTTGGCTCAAAATTGGTGCAGAGGTAGCTTAGAACCAGGAGACGGACATAGGATACTTTTTATCCCGTTCGACCGCGTTTCCGTCAAGTCAATATAAAACCTGGTATAACAAAAATGCATCTGACATGGAATAAAAAAACGAAAATGACAGTGGAAGAACAAAACGTAAATGACAGCTAAACGTAATTTTGTATTTGGTTAATTATGGTAAAAACAATTATAAAAATTATAGTTTAACGTAATTGATAATATCATCAGTAATATGTTTTCTCTTTGAATCATCATTAACAATGCCGCGAGCAAGACGATCAAATGTTTCCTGCTACAAAGCTACGGATTGACTTGATTTATTGGATAGGTATAGTTGAGAACCTGGAGGGTGACAAAGATTTCCCGCGGGATGTTATGAACTAAATCCACGCAGACGAAGTCGCGGGCATCAGCTAGTATTTTATATATAAAAGCGCAAAGAATCACTGACTAAAACCATAAACGAGAACTATAATTTTCCTTCAAAACATCCTTCCCTAAACTCATGCATTGACACTTTACCGAGATAAATATCACAGATATTAGGTACAAGTTCGTAGAGAAAATATCGGCTGCAATATCTACAGCGCAGTTGGCAGTTAGACATCCGAATGTTGTTTGTTTCGAATTTGTGCTCAAGCGAAACGGTGGGGCCCGTAATAGTTTCCTCATCTCTCTTGTAAGATAAATTGATAAGAGTAATTTAAGTTTTATTTTAAGTTTAATTCATATTTCCATCATCATCATCATCATTTTTATCTGCCAAAATGCATCGCCAAAAATAGGATAGTTAAATACGCACAGTTAACGTAAACTAGAAAAGATACACGATAACTACTGATTTGTAGTTAACTAATTTATTTGCTAATACTAAACACAAAAATCGGCCAAGTGCGAGTCGGGCCTCGCTCTTTTAGGGTTCCGTCAAAAAAAGTTAAATTATTATATTTCCATGTACCCATGGCAATATTTAAATTTAATTTTTTTAATTTAATTTAATTTTTATTATTTGTTGTTATAGCGGCAATAGAAATACATAATATGTGAAAATTTCATCTGTCTATCCATTACGGTTTACGAGATACAGCCCGCTGACAGACGGACGGACGGACGGACGGACGGACGGACGGACGGACGGACGGACGGACGGACGGACGGACGGACGGACGGACGGACGGACGGACGGACAGCGTAGGCTTAGTAATAGGGTTCCGTTGGTACCCTTTGGGTACGGAACCCTAAAAAGGGGTCTTTATTGACAATTTGGGTAGTACATACCTTGCTACCTAACAATACATAGTACATAACTTACTTTAGCTGTTCGTATTTACTAGATTAAATGTAAAAGCATCATCATAGATTCAAGCTATGAGAAGACATCAGCTGATTGAAAATGAAGCAAATAATTTGGTACGCCACGCGCTTTGATAGAACAAATCAGTGCAGACTCGGTCGCCGGTGCAGGTACCTACAAAACTAATTGGATCTCGTCTGTAATTGGCTAATTGCTTCGTATGTCACCGGGTTATCCGCTATCCAGACTAATTGCACCTACTTATCTCCCTTGATTACTAGTCACATTACATCTTATTAGGTATTTAATTAAAATTTCATTTAATTATTCAATTATTAAGATTTAGTACATAATATATCCTCGGTTGATACTAATGAAACCTTACGGTAGTAAGTAATGCTATGCTTATGAATGAAATACTATTAAATGCAATTAATCATTGTAGGTATACTAGATAAACCAAAAATATAATTAACTAGCTGACCCGGCGAACTTCGTACCGCCAACTTACCTATATTAATAAAACGAATAAATTATCTTAATAAAAAAAATCGGCCAAGTGCGAGTCGGGCCTCGCTCTTTTAGGGTTCCGTTAAAAAAAAATTAAATAAAAATATTTCCATGTACCCACGGAAATATTTAAATTTTTTTTTTTTATTTAATTTAATTTTTATTATTTGTTGTTATAGCGGCAATAGAAATACATAATATGTGAAAATTTCATCTGTCTATCTATTACGGTTTACGAGATACAGCCCGCTGACAGACGGACGGACGGACGGACGGACGGACGGACGGACGGACAGCGTAGGCTTAGTAATAGGGTCCCGTTGGTACCCTTTGGGTACGGAACCCTAAAACACTATCCTATCTTTCAAGTTGGACCAAATTACAGATAGTTACGAAGTTTGATCAAAATTGGATCAGTAGTTTAGGAGTCCATCGCGGACAAACAACGTGACACGTAATTTATACATATATATTAAGAAGATTAACATGTAGTTAACCTAACGTATATTAGTTAAGTTAACACGTAACTTTTTGAGAGACGAAGTTAAGCAATGTTGTCAATAGCAACCTTATCTGAAAAACTTTTAACTATACATATAGGTCTTCTTCTTCTTTCTTCTGCGCTGGTTTCTACACGTAAACCGTGATGGTCTGTTGTGTGTGACCTATATACATATAAAGGTATAAAGACTTGTATTATTATAATCTGATTGCGACAACACGCAGCATAAATATAATAGCTTGCATCCTAGAGACAATCGTCGACACTTTTCATCTCTTTTCTCATTGTATAATTTACCGTACTAGAACCATCAACACGTGACCACCGTGACGTCAAGACTCGTCGGAACATGGAAGTAGGAGACGTAGTCGTTTTCCGAGTTCCATGCAAACTGCATCGGCAAACTTGCTGTGCGTGGTTAATATGTCAAATTGTCCCTTATTTGACATAATTGACAAGTGAGTTCGCTTTAGAAGTGAGTTTCAATCATCGTAATTCCTAGTTCCACGGTTTCAATTTAGTGAATACCCCTGCAGAATGAAATGTTTCTGAAAAATGTTTGAACATTCATTATACTCGTACATCCAAAACAAACAAGCTCAGCCAGTCCACTGGCGCACTCTATTGTCACAGATTGCATATAGTGGCAGATGAGTTACCATGAGGCTTAATCGCTGATTAATAGATCGATAATATTATAGATCATTGAGAGGCGAAGCTGAAGTGCCAACGGGAGGTATTATATTACAAGAACACGTTCTTAGTTCAACGAACCGATATAGACACTGCATGGGGTCTCTACTCTCCAGGTGCTGGAACGGCGACCTCTTGGACCCCCATAAGGTGAAATGACTATATCAAACCATTCGCACTACTTTTGACGTGATAACGTCTTATAAATCGATGAACACCGGCTGCACGCATGAAAAAGTGTCACGTTCCGCCTGAGCCTGAGCGTGCAAGCGAGAGCGCGGAACAAGCGATAGAGAAGCACGATCGGCCCAAGCGTTGGCTTAGAGAGCGCCCGCCAGTGGGGCCTGGGCCCGCCAGTCATCGCGTGCGCGCTATGGTTAACGGTGATCAATGTTTTTTTATGAAGTTATCACGTAAAACTATCGTACGTAAACCGACTTTACAGACAACCAATTTTTACTATATATTTTTGTGGTTTATTAATAAATAGATTGCAATTCGTCATCAAAATCATGAAAAATCTTAAATTGAAAAATATTAAAAATACATGCAGCTATGCCTACTTATGGGTACCTTCAGGGGTAGGCTACAACAGATTTTTTCTTATCTGGCGATAATTGAAGTAAATCGAAATTAATAAAATGTCATACTACATACTGTTAACAGAATCTGAGATTTCCATAAAACCATTTTAAAATGTTACCCACCCACTTAGTTCCTAACTAGGCATATTATCAATATGCTTCGCTGTGAAATAGAGCCAATATCGGAAAGGTTTTACGCTACGTTATTTATTCAGAAACTTTTAAGGGCTTCGGGCAACGAGGCATTCAACCGATAGGTAAAACTGATATAAAAAATTGTTAAGAAATACTTTTTACTGAAAGTTCTCGTGTATCTACATAATTCGAAAGAAAGCTTTTCCGCTACGTTAAGTGTTATTTGGTGAGACGATATCTTGATATATTATAACAAGAAAGTTTTTTGCTTACCGATACTAGCTGACTCGTACTGATTTCGCAAGGGTTGTCTAAACTATTCTATACCTATACGAAACAAGAATGTGTGAACATGTAAAACTTTCTTGTAAAATATTCTAATAAATGGATATTCTTACCAATACAGCTGTAATTATTTATTAATCTATGTGTATAATAACTCATAAAATCGTATAAAATGAATGTTTAGATTTTATAAGCGAATAGGATTGCGATATATGGATATAGGGAAGAGAATAAAGATAAGAAATTATAGTAAAAAATATATAATTACAACCAACAATATTTCGCCTTACACTATTTGAAATCTAACTCACTTGACCCAGTGCAGTGTTTTGGTACCTATATTATTTTTATTTGGACAGAAGCTCTAATAACTTTTACACTTTTTTCTGTGTAAATATCTTCTTCACGTATTAGATTTCCTTTTTCACTTCAATGCCAAAAAAACAGTCTACCTACATAGAACCTTAAAGAACATTGCCGATGCGCTTCCATAACGAAGAAGTCCTAACAAAGGCGGTTATAAAGAATGCCTCAATAGCTTAACAGTTTTGTAATTATGGGGCATTAAGTATTATGCGAACGCTCATAGTAAACTACACAAAGTTTGGTCGCATAGTTTAAAGTTAAGCAAAATGTACGTAGACAAAATTGCCAAGTTTATTTATGGGGTAAAACACGCCATCCACAGATTGAAAGTAACGCAACAGCAATAATAACTTGGTAGTACAAAGTTGTTTTTAGTGGCATGCCACATTCACAATGCACGATGTGTTTTTAGACCACAAATAATACTGGTAATTTTGCCCATGTTTATTTTGGTTCAAGGTCATAGAACGACCTGCGGCCAGTTGCTGTAAATGAAGATGCAGCAATGATGCAGCCAAAGAGTTCTACGTATAGAGTGGCAATTCGGAATAAGAACTGTGTATAGTTTCAATCGCGCGGGCTGAGGTAGAGGGGAGCCGGCATGGCAAATAAGGTTGCAATTCGCGCGACGACCGCGGCGGTCCCAGAGGCGTGCCGCGCCCCGCGCCCCACTCACTGCGTCCCACTCACTGCTCGGTCGTTCGTTTTGAATAAATCAAGAAATAATTTTTATTTCGGATCTAGTGATACGAATTACGATGTTGATATCTAATAATTCACTAAAATAACTATACTTTTAGTTACTTACTTGAATATAGGCATTTTTGGCTTTTTCACAATTAGGTACCTAGACAGTTTAATCGCATAAATAGCGCCCGCGTCCGTACGTCGCGAGTGCCGTCGACCACAATAACTGCATTGTTCGGCATACGGTATAACTCAGTTGAACATGGTAAGTGTTCGGAACACGTCATCTAGTAGGTAACACATTTATATTAGTGGATGCAGCTAAATACGCGATGCGTTTACTTTACCTGGACGTAGCGGCCACTGACTACCTACATATGTTTCGTGGTTGCTAAGTGTGCGAAGCCCCTAAAGACTTCCTAAAGGTCAAATGTCTTGTAACTTGTACCTTTTATGAGTAGATTTAGACAGAGGGTCTATTGTAAATTGTCAAGGCGTAAATCTGTCATGGTCCAAGATCCGAAGAGAGGTCTTCCTTCACCCATCTGTTTACCAGATAAAATGTATTTTTTATCGAATATTATCTGTAAAAAATAAATCGCAACTGTATTGCCTATTAAAATTATGTTCAAGGCTACTTTAAAAAAAAGCCGGCCAAGTGCGAGTCGGACTCGCGCACCGAGGGATCCATTCTCCAAAAGTAAAAGTAAAACGATAATATTATATTGATTTGCTTATTTATCGTTAACTTTGTTTGTAGAGGTTTATTGTTAATAAAAAAAAAAACTATGCTAGTTAGAGCGTTGGTTTTATTTTTCCTGTAAAATATACATAAACCTCTATTGACCATAATTATTTCAGATTTTTCGATTGGTAAACTTCGGAGATAAGGGGGGGGAACGGTATTTTTTTCGACATTTTGGCCGATTAATCAGAAACTATTATATCTAGAAATAAATAAAAAACTGTTTTAGAATGCACAAGTAAAGGCCTTTTATATGATACCCCACTCGGTATCTTACTTTGAAATTTCAAACCCCTGATTTTCCCCCTTTTTTAATTAAACTAAAATAATTTTCGCGTTGATTTTATTTTTCCTGTAAAATATACATAAACTTCTATTGACCATAATTATTTCAGATTTTTCAATTGGTAAACTTCGGAGATAAGGGGGGGGGGACGGTATTTTTTTCAACATTTTGGCCGATTACTCAAAAACTTATATATATAGAAACTAGCTTTTGCCCGCGGCTTCGCTCACGTTAAGTTCGATTTTTCAAACCCTTATTTTACCCCCTTAGAGGTTGAATTTTCAAAAATGGTTTCTTAGCGGTTGGTTAGCTCACGTTAAGTTAGATTTTTATTGGTAATTAAAATCCAACCTAAGGCGATTCGTATCTCCGTAAAAAGCCAACATACCAAGTTTCATGGATATTACTTGAAAACTAAATTTTTTCCCTAATTTTTTATAACTTATAAGTTATAAAAATTAGGGAAAGGTTCCACATGTAGAAATTGTTTAAAATAAAATTGAAAATGGAAAATTCGGTCTCTCGAGCTGGGATTCGAACCATCGACCTTTGGCTGTTAGGCGACTGCAGAAGCCACAAGGCTACGGAGACCCATTATTGTACCGCGAAAATACCGAACACAATGCCAAATTAATTAATCGAAAGGAACTACGTTCCATCCGGGTGTCCCTTGACACCTCTCAAGTTTTTTATACAAATTTTCATCCCCTATTTGAAGTGTTTGGGGGGGTGGAAATTTCAAAATTTGCGAAACACGTATTTCTTATTTTTTTATCGAAAGCCCAAAAATTAAAGTTTCATGGATATTACATGAAAAATAATTTGATAAATGACGGACTTTTATACAAACTTTCAACCCCCATTTAACCCTCTTGGGGTTGGAATTTTCAAAATCCTTTCTTAGCGGACGTCTACGTCATAATAACTATCTGTGTGCAAAATTTCAGCCCGATCCGTCCAGTGGTTAGAGCTGTGCGTTGATAGACCAGTCAGTCAGTCAGTCAGTCAGTCAGTCAGTCAGTCACCTTTGCCTTTTATATATTTAGATAAAAGCTAAAGTACCAAGTTTGAAGGATATTACTTGAAAATTAACTTAAAAATCTGGACTTTTATACAAATTTTCATCCCGCTATTTGAATTCTTTGGGGGTGGAATTTTCAAAATTTGCGAAACACGTATTTCTTATTTTTTTATCGAAAGCCCAAAAATGGAATTTTCAAAAATCCTTTCTTAGCGGACGTCTACGTCATAATAACTATCTGTGTGCAAAATTTCAGCCCGATCCGTCCAGTGGTTAGATCTGTGCGTTGATAGACCAGTCAGTCAGTCAGTCAGTCAGTCAGTCACCTTTGCCTTTTATATATTTAGATAAATAAAAAACTGTTTTAGAATGCACAAGTGAAGGCCTTTCATATGATACCCCACTCGGTATGGTTATCTTACTTTGAAATTTCAAACCCCCGATTTTCCCCCTTTTTTAATCAAACTAAAATAATTTTCGCGTTGCTTTTATTTTTCCTGTAAAATATACATAAACCTCTATTGACCATAATTATTTCAGATTTTTCGATTGGTAAACTTCGGAGATAAGGGGGGGGGGGGGGGGGGCGGTATTTTTTTCGACATTTTGGCCGTTTAATCAAAAACTATTATATATAGAAATAAATAAAAAACTGTTTTAGAATGCACAAGTAAATGCCTTTCATATGATACCCCACTCGATATAGTTATTTTACTTTGAAATTTCAAACCCCCGATTTTGCCCCTTTTTTTATTAAAACTAAAAATAATTTTCGATTTTTCTTTATTCCAATGATTTTGGACCACTATTATACACAACTATGCCAAATTTCATGCCGATAGCCTTAATAGTTACTGAAATAATCGACTGTGACAGACGGACGGACAGACGGATGGAGAAAGTCTCACCATAAGGGTTCCATTTTTACCATTTTGGTATGGAACCCTAAAAAACTATGACTAAAATTTTTGTCCACGTCTCACTCTCTTGTTCACCGAACGACCTTAAAATAAATTAAAATTATATTATAACACAAGGAACATGCAAAGTTCCCTATTACCGGGCAAGCAGATATAAACAGGTAACTTGGCACAAGTAATTGCACCGATCTGTTTTCTCATTGATATCTATATTAAAATAAAGATAATTTTATTGCAAACTAGCTGATGCCCGCGACTTTGTCCGCGTGGATTTAGTTTTTAAAGTCCCTCGGGAACTCCTTGATTTTCCGGGATAAAAAGTAGCCTAGATGTTGACCCGAGTAATAAGCTACCACGGTATAAAATTTTGTAGAAATCTGTGCAGTAGTTTTTACGTGAAAGAAGGACAAACAAACAGACAAAAATTAAATAAAAATCTGTTTTGGGCTCAGTATCGATAGTAAAGCATCCCCCAATTAAAATTTTCAAAATATATTAAATGTACAGAAATCTTCCAGTTACAGTTTTATTATATGTATAGATGCGATGGTATAATATTGCCTTTGAAAAATCGTTCATGAATTACTATTGCTAGGCTTTAAAATTTCAAAATAATTAAAAATAGCCTAGACCATATTTTAATGGGCAATACAATTGCGATTTGTTTTTTTTTTATAGATACTATTGGATATAAAATGCTTCTCATCTGGTAAACAGATGGGTGAAGGACAACCTCTCTTCGGGACCATATTATACTATCATGTGTGTATTAATTATGGACGGAAAAGAAAAAGAAAAGCTCTCCGTTAACGTTATCTTCGAAACTTACATCAAAAGTACTTTACAAGTAAAGAAAAAATCGGCCAAGTGCGAGTCGGGCCTCGCTCTTTTAGGGTTCCGTTAAAAAAATTTACATAAAAATATTTCCATGTACCCATGGAAATATTTTATTTAATTTTTTTAATTTAATTTAATTTTTATTATTTGTTGTTGTAGCGGCAATAGAAATACACAATCTGTGAAAATTTCAACTGTCTACCTATTACGGTTACCGAGATTGCCCGCTGACAGACGGACGGACGGACGGACGGACGGACGGACGGACGGACGGACGGACAGCGTAGGCTTAGTAATAGGGTCCCGTTGGTACCCTTTGGGTACGGAACCCTAAAAATGAGCAAAAAGTGCAACAAAAGGATTAAAATGACCGCTAAAAACTATTACGTGTAGCTAAAACCCTGCTTGATGTTAGCCAAAGGAAACATACGCAGTTAACGTAACAACATCTGCGAGCTGTACCGGCTGCATGTGCACTTTAGTCTGCTTTTGTAAGAAATAGTGTAATATTTGCTGACGTCTTTTTCCAGGAGAAGAAAAATAACATTTTCACATAAAATGTTGAAACGTATTTTCAACTGAAAATCAGCACTAGAAATACAATGCTTGTATACAGTATCTTTTATACTATTAATTCTGTTTTATTAATCCAAAGTTTCTCTGCCGAATTTGTAATCCGTGCATGGCAAACTACTATGAAGATTTTATCTAATTTTCACTAATATATTAATTTCAGAATAGACAACCTGAGTCTGCAGCAAGAATAATTTATAAAGACTTAATATTTTATATTCTGCAGTGACTTCGATGGGGTTTTAGATTTTATTTAATTTTAATTTAATTTCAAATAATGAAAAATACTGTGTGTCATTCGGGGCCAAAATATTTTGTTCTCGGGCGGCGTATATTGAATTCCTCGCTACGCTCAGGATTCTACTTTAGAATCCCTTGCTGCGCTCGGGATTCTACTCTAGAATCCTTCTCTTCGCTCTGAATTCAAAGTAACGCCCTCGGGGAACAAAAAATTTCTTTGGCCCCATATAACACAAATAACTATTGCACATCGTCGAGTTTGGTGTGAAGAATTTTTTAACGACTTTCTAAAAGTAAATAAAACATACTTACTAAAAAAAAGAGCGTACTTTTTTCCATTTTCTTTTATTTTCTCCAAACTGCCTAAATACTATGACCTTTTAATATAATCATAAATCTTGTTTAGTTTAGCTTCCATTCTATTGTATTTAGGTCTCTAAATACTAGTAAAAATACAGCACTAATATTAAAAATACGCGTACGCAGTGCAGTTTAAATACAACTTTTTTTTAGGTTAAAAATAAGTTCGAAATAAAAAAGGGGAACAAAGTCATCGTGGAATTCATGCAGCATGAAATTGTGCACATAGCGCGTAATTGCATGCGAGTTTTGTATTAAAAAAAGAGAAATATGGCTTTTATCCAGCTTTCGATAAACAATAATAAAAGCTGTTAATGCCATTTACCCGACTACGGCAAAGCCAAAAGGAAGGGTTGTGATTTTATCACTAAGAAACCGTGATTGGCTTGGCCGACTAGTTGGCCTCTTTACAACCGACTATTCGGCTAGTAGCCGATTATATAAGTATGTATGCATGAATATTTATGTATGTGACTATTTACGAATGTTCTGAACTACAGAGCCGATTTTGATGAATGTGGTTTCAATCGGTTCATTATGATGGTCCGGGTGACATAGGCTAAATTTTATACGAACAAAATCATTATGTCGGATTTCAGATCAAATTTTCCGTTGATGGGTTACAGTTTTTAAACTCTTGTTAAAATTCTCTATTTTGGTAAAAAATAATATGTATTCAAAATAGTTTTTTTTAGACAGACTCGTTCTAAGGGGATGATTTAGATATGGTTGGTGATAGTGGACAAAATTCTAGTACCTACGCTTTGGTAGGTACTAGAGTTTTGTTTTATTTGCAAAATGACGTGATCCGACGACCTCCCTGGCTCAATGGTGAGTGCTGTTGTCTTATAACTGGGAGGTCCCGGGTTCGATTCCCGGCGGGGTCAATTTGGGAATTTATAATTTCTGAATTGTCTCTGGTCTGGTCTGGTGGGAGGCTTTGGCCGTGGCTAGTTACCACCCTACCGTCAAAGACGAGCCACCAAGCGATTTAGCGTTCCGGCATGATGGCCTGTAGAAACCGATTAGGGGTATGGGTTGAATGTTCACTGCCATACCCCTTACAAGAGAGCCCGCTACCATCTTAGACTGCATCGTTACTTACCATCAGGTGAGATCGCCAGTCAAGGACTAGCTTGTCATCGAATAAAAAAAAACCGTAGCACTGGCGTATTCGTAGCATCGGATGCAGATGTAGCGCAGCTACGCACTATGTAGGCTGTAACTTGAAGGCTGTTTATTCTTTACTAGCTTTTACCCACGCCTTTGCTTCTGGGTTTGAATGGTCTAAGAATACATTTAAGGTAATGCGAAGTGGTGATTCCTATATTATATAAAACTAGCTGATGCCCGCGACTTCGTCCGCATAGATTTAGTTTTAAAAAACCCCTCGGGAACTCTTTCATTATCCGAGATTAAAAGTAGCTCTCCCGATCTGAAGAACCACTACTACATCCATTACTATACCCATGCAAAAAATCGCATCAATCCGCTATTCTGTTTCGACGTGATTGAAGGACAAACCAACAAACAAACACACTTTCGGATTTATACTAACAGTAATGCTTAATTATAACACTTTTTATAATTGTCAAATTTTTTACCATACTTAACCAAAGACAAAATTACGTTTAGCTGTCATTTACGTTTGTTATTCCACTGTCATTTGCGTTTTGTTATTCCATGTCAGATGCGTTTTTCTTATACCAGGTTTTATAGTGGCATGACGGAAACGCGGTCGAACGGGATAAAAAGTATCCTATGTCCGTCTCCTGGTTCTAAGCTACCTCTCCAATTTTCAGCCAAATCGGTTCATCCGTTCTTGAGTTATAAATAGTGTAACTAACATCACTTTCTTTTATATATATATATATATATATATATATATATATATATATATATATATATATATATATATATATATATATATATATAATCAATTTAGATTTTTTCGATTTTTCAGCTGTTCTTTGGGTTTTTCCTATTTTTTTAAACTACCTCTGTATTAGAGCGAACAAATAAAAAAATAATAATATTCAAAATAAAATTATAAAATTGAAATTTTGCCAGAATAACGAACTGCAATTGATTTATATATATTATTATAAATAGATTACAAAATTAGTAGTTACATAATTTAAGCCAATGTTGCGTGTTTGAAGGTCAAACCAACAAACTTCGCATTCATAATATTTGTTGGCTAATAGGGAAAACTATTAAAAAATATGCTATTAGCTTCATAAATAGGAACATCAGATTTTCATTATTACATTTTATTGTATAAAATGTAGGTAAGTATTTTGCCGATTTGATACCTTTTTATGGCAACGATTTCAGTGCTGTCACAGTTAATGTTGCTAAGCATTTTATTATATTTTTAGCTTAATTCAATCACTGATGTCAATCTTATCGTACCCGTAAATAGCAGATTTATTTATCAGATGATTGCCAGCAACGTTAAAATTTGGATTTATTGGGGTAAGTTTAAATAGAACTTCCCCAACGCCAGATGCGGTCGTGAACTTTGTAATGAAAATGTATGGCAGCTATGTTAAATAGAAAGATAGATATTTTATAATAATATAAGCAAAACTGCAACTGTACCAGCTATTAAGACGCGAGTATAATTGAATTAATATTAAGCAAATATATAATAAGTATAAATAGATAAAATTAAGCAGTGATAGCCTAGTGGTTAAGACTGTGGTCTCCTATTCGGGAGGACGCAGGTTCGATCCCGGGTACGCACCTCTGACTTTTCGAAGCTAAGTGCGTTTAAGAAATTAAATATCACATGCTCTAACGGTGAAGGAAAACATCGTGAGGAAACCTGCACACCTCATAATGTACTCGAAGGTGTGTGAAGTCCGCCAATTCGCATTGGGCCAGCGTGGTGGACTATGGCCTATAACCCTTCTCTGAGAGGAGACCTCGCTCAGTAGTGAGCCGACGATGAGTTGATAATGATGATGATGATGAATGATAAATTGAATTGCGAGTATAGTGCAACCTTTTTAATACTCAAAGTGTGCAACTTGTGTGGTTCTCACGCACGATTACGCGATCCCTAGGAAGGTAAAATACATTTTGCTTATTTGTTGCAACATTTTTATCTCAAAAATCCCGATTTTTAAAAATATATCCATAAGTAATAAATCTAAAGATAAAATCACTAGTTTTTTATTTTACCCCAAACTAAATATTTTATTCATTTTGTTTGCGGCAAAATAATGAAGAGGTAAATAAAATTGTTGTATAGCAAAACATTAACAAAACAAATCTCAATAAACCAACGGTTAAAGGTGCAAACTAAAAACTGAAAGGACGCAGGTTTGATGCCACCCGATGTACTATTGTCGTAGAGGAGGAGAGGAGAATATTAGTCAAGATCAGTTTGACTGATATTCATTTCAACCGATGAAAAAGCCCGAAACTTTGTCCGCCTGGATAACCAATTCTGCTAGTAGAATAATTGTTATTATAAAATCAGCTTACTTTATATTTTCATTAAAATTTGAAACAAGATTATTTTCAGCTTTTATGAAAGCTTTGATGGAAAACATAGCGCGCTCATTAAAGATGTTTAGAATTTTCTTAATATCAAATTACCATAATAAGAGGGATTGATTATTAAAACAAGTAAAATAATTTAAGTTTATCTCATCAATTTTGAGTATCTAACTACGTTGATAAATATTAATTTACGTTATTGAAACTCAAAGTTTATATCTATTTTATTTATTTAACTTGAATCTACATTAATAGCGTAATAGTTTTTCGAGCGTCCATGTTGATTGCATCTTCATGATCATTCATATAATTTGAGCAAAAAAGTCGCAAAAATCAAGTGGTAGTAAGACTTTGGAATTAATGTACCACTGACATCTGACAACTGTAACGCACATCTCTGACTTTTCGGTGTTAAGTGCGTTTAAGTAATTAAACACTTACTTTAACGGTGAAGATGCATTCATGAACGCCTTTTTTTTTAGACGCGAGGATTATAAAAATCTAACTCCAGTTAGGTTTTTATAATCCTTCGGTAACCGTTTTTTTGCGAGATAAAATTAGCCTTTCATTTTTGAGGTCCTCAACTATACCTGTGGCGGCTGATTCGTCCACAGAGGTTACAGCTGTCCGCTGGCTAGATATCACATCGGACCAATTCAAATTGAGAACGTGTTGTGGAGGAATTAAAAAGCTAATTAGGGTTCCGTAGCAAAATGGTAAAAATGGAACCCTTATGGTGAGACTTTCTCCGTCCGTCCGTCCGTCCGTCCGTCTGTCACAGTCACACAGTCACAGTGTGTTATAGTCAATAGAGGTTTATGTATATTTTACAGGAAAAATAAAACCAACGCGAAAATTATTTTAGTTTAATTAAAAATCGAGCCCTAAAAGTGCGAGTCGGGCCTCGCTCTTTTAGGGTTCCGTTAAAAAAAAAATTAAAATATTTTCATGTACCCATGGAAATATTTTAATTTAATTTTTATTATTTGTTATTATAGCGGCAATAGACATACATAATATGTGAAAATTTCATATGTCTATCTATTACGGTTTGCGAGATACAGCCCGCTGACAGACGGACGGACGGACGGACGGACAGCGTAGGCTTAGTAATAGGGTCCCGTTGGTACCCTTTGGGTACGGAACCCTAAAAAGGGGGAAAATCGGGAGTTTGAAATTTCAAAGTAAGATAACTATACCGAGTGGGGTGTCATATGAAAGGCCTTTACCTGTACATTCTAAAACAGATTTTTATTTATTTTTAAATATAATAGTTTTTGATTAATCGGGCAAAATGTCTTAAAAAATGCCGTCCCCCCCCCCCGCCCCCTTATCTCCGAAGTTTACCGATCTAAAAATCAGAAATAATTATGGTCAATAGAGTTTTATGTATATTTTACAGGAAAAATAAAACCAACGCTCTAACTAGCATTGTTTTTTTATATTAACAATAAACCTCTACAAACAAAGTTATCGATTAAGAGTTTGTTTTGCACGGTTTATTGTGATAAAATCCAATATACTTTTACTAAGGCTTCAGTGTTTGATTTCATCTTCAAGTAACGTTAGATAGAGATAGAGGTTGCCATCCAAAAAATCACGTGGATCCGATGCACCGCTACTGCGTGATTGATGGGCAAACCACACAAACACACTATTAAGCTAGCAGTTATTTAGCACAAGCTATTAAGGTAAATTATAGGGTTTGCCCGCGAAATTCAAATTTAATTTGGTTTTTCGCAATTTGTAAACGAATACGAAATACGACAAAATAGGTTTCTTCTTCTTCTTCTCTTCTTTATCAACCGATAGACGTCCACTGCTGGACAAAGGTCTCTTGCATGGACTTCCACAGGCCTCGGTCTTGCGCCGCCTGAATCCAGCGGCTCCCTGCGACTTGTTTGATGTCGTCGGTCCACCTGGTGGGGGGTCTGCCAACACTGCGCTTCCCGGTGCGGGGTCGCCACTCCAGCACCTTGGGACCCCAACGACCATCAGCTCTTCGAACTATGTGCCCCGCCCATTTCCACTTCAGTATCGCGACTCGCTTAGCTAGGTCGGTGACTCTGGTTCTCCTACGGATCTCCACATTTCTGATTCGATCCCGCAGGGACACTCCGAGCATAGCTCTCTCCATCGTTCGCTGAGCGGTCCTGAGCCTACTTATGAGGCCCTTAGTTAGCGACTATGTCTCGAATCCGTAAGTCATCACTGGCAACACGCACTGATCGAAGACTTTAGTCTTCAGGCACTGAGGAATTTTGGACGAGAAGACATCTCGGAGCTTCCCGAACGCTGCCCAGCCGAGTTGGATTCGGCGGTTGATCTCTTTCTCGAAATTGGACCTACCTAGCTGGACTGTGTGTCCCAGGTAAATATGCTCGTCGACAATTTCGAGTGCAGAGTTCTCAACAATTACTGGGTGGAGCGGTGCATGAGCATTGGACATGATTTTCGTCTTGCTCATGTTCATTTTCAGGCCCACCTGTTGAGAAACCCTGCTGAGATCGTTGAGCATTGTATTGAGGTCTCTCTCAGAGTCTCTGCCATGACTACTATGTCATCGGCAAATCGCAGGTGAGTGATGTACTCGCCGTTTATGTTGATGCCAAGCCCGTTCCAATCCAGAAGCTTAAAGACGTCCTCCAACGCAGCGGTAAAGAGCTTCGGGGAGATAACGTCTCCCTGTCGCACTCCACGCTGCAAGTGGATTGGCCTCGTAGTCTGGTCCTGTATACGTACTGACATTGTGGCGTTTTCGTACAAGCACTTCAACACTTGGATATACCGGTAGTCAATCCGGCATCTCTGCAGTGACCTCAACACAGCCCAAGTTTCCACCGAATCGAAGGCTTTCTCATAGTCCACAAACGCTAAGCAAAGTGGCCGGTTATACTCTTCCGTCTTTTGTATAACCTGCCGCAGCGTATGAATGTGATCTATGGTACCAAAGCCTTTTCGGAATCCGGCTTGTTCGGGAGGCTGGAAGTCGTCGAACCTACGAGCGAGACGATTCGTAATGACTCTCGAGAACAACTTATAAACATGACTCAACAACGAGATGGGTCTATAATTCTTCAACAAGGTATTATCACCCTTTTTGAAGAACAAAACCACCACGCTCCTGTGCCATGCTTCCGGCGTTGTGCCCTCGTGGATGACGGAATTGAACAATCGCTGAAAGATCTTAAGTACCGGTTTTCCACCCGCTTTCAGGAGTTCCGCAGTGATTCCGTCATCACCTGGCGCCTTGTTGTCCTTGAGCTGTTTGAGAGCCATTCTAATCTCGTATAGGCTGACGTCCGGGATATCTTCGGTATAGTGTCGGGTCAGTTTGGCTCTGGGATCTTTCGCCAAATCTTCAACAGGTTTTTGTGTCGTGGTATATAACTGTCCATAGAACTTCTCAACCTCTCCCAAGACCTCAGGTCGAGAAGAGACGAGACGGCCGTCATCAGTTTTCAGCCGCGTCAGCTGGCTCTGTCCGATACACAGATCTCTCGCGAACACTTTTGAGCCTTTGTTCCGCTCAATGGTATCTTTAATACACTTGGTATTAAAGACACGGAGGTCGCGAGTTTGTGCCTTAGAGATCTGCCTATTAATCCGCCGGTAGGCAGCCGCGTCTGCCGATGACTGCAGCCCCATCTCTTGTCTCACCTTCATTAGCTTGAGAGTATGGTCAGAGAACTTTTCGGTTCTTTTCCTGCGATGGGTCTTAAAGAATTTAGACCCCACAGTATGGACAGTTTCCACGAACCTGTTGTTTAGATCGTCCACAGAAACGCAGTCTGCTAGGCACTCGAATCGGTTCTGCAGTTCGTGTTGGAAGTTTTCGGGATTATGGCACGAGAAAGAAGGTCGGAGAGTGGACTTCACCAGTCTGGCCCTTTCCAGCTTTACATTAATATTCAACGTCTGCCTCTTACCATCCGGTGATCGCTACCGGTTTTCACCCTATTGATCACAGAGACATCATTGAATATATGCCGCTTGGTCGACATAATGAAATAGGTTTATGGCATTCTAATTGCGACGATGGCAGTATCATCTTCACAGGTTTATATAAAAATCTTTACTTGAAAGTGTCCAGTTTAAGAAATTAGTCAGAATATCGACTAATTTGTGAGTAACTCACGTCAAACTCGATACTCGGACTAATTTCTTAAACTGGACACTTTCAATCGCAGTCGCAATTAGAATGCCATAAGCCTACTTTGTCGTATTAGTTTACAAATTGCGAAAAACCAAATTAAATTTGAATTTTGCGGGCAGACTCGTATAGTCCACCTTAAGCTAACATTACTTGTGTGGGAATAAAACCACATAGAAAGTTTCTTAATTGTAATTATCGATATTATTACTTATTTAAGTGTACAACATAAGGTACATACAAAGCACAATTACTGCTTCTTTTTATAAATTAGATTTATAGATCTAACACACGACCGCTTCCATTGAAAGACAGATCCAGAGAGCGAGAGAGTGTTGCCATAGCCAACTCCTCTCGGTGTTTACATATTAATGTGTTAAATAAATATTATAATTGTGTTCGCAATCGAACATACTGCGGGCCTAGCAAAAGATAATAATAACAAACCAATGCTAAATTAATATAATCTAATAACATGAATAACATAATTAATAATCTAACTCTAACAATCTATTGGTAAGGGACATACTTTAGTAACACTGGTTCTTAATATAAATCCTGTTTTTGTTTTTACGTCAATGGCTCTAACTTTTCCATCATTACCTGGATACAGTTTCACAATACGAGCCATAGGCCATTTTAAAGGGCTTACATTGTCTTGTCGCAGTATCACCAAAGTCCCTACTTGTAAATTAGGTAAACTGTATTTCCATTTGGGCCGATTCTGAAGCTGTACAAGATACTGTTTATGCCACTGTTTCCAAAATGACTGTTGAATTTGAACACATTTTTTCCAAAAAGTTAATCTATTAGTAGGAATGCTAGTGATATCCGGCTCTGGAAATGTTAGCATCTGATCTCCAGTTAAAAAATGACCGGGTGTAAGATATGACATATCACTAACATCCGATGCAATCATGGGTGTTATAGGTCTAGAATTTAAAATACCTTCTATTTGTACAATAACAGTATAGAATTCCTCATAGGTAAGTAAATGTTCACCGATGGTGCGTTTTAAATGATATTTTACACTTTTAATTCCAGCTTCCCAAAGTCCACCAAAGACTGGGCTGTAACTAGGAATGAATTTGAAGGTTATACCCATACTTGAAGCATAATTTTGTACCTTTGCTTGGTGTTCTTTGGTAGCTTGCAATTTATACAATTCTTGCAATACATTATTTGCGCCCTTCAGGGTGGAACAATTGTCACAGAAAACTGTATTTGGCAGATTTCGCCTAAAATTAAATCTCTTAAACGCCATCAAAAAAGTTTCAGTTGTTAAGTCTGACACTAGCTCTATATGCAGTGCCTTTGTGGCAAAGCAAACAAATAATACTATATAACCCTTTGAAACAATAACCTTTCTCACTCGGGACTGTTTTATAGAAAACGGACCTCCGAAGTCAATACCTACTACTTCAAATGCTCTAGTAGCAGATACTCTTGGCTTGGGCAATGACCCCATTAGTTGTGACGCATGCTTAGCCTTTAACTTATAACATACAACACATTTGTGAGTAACACTTTTGATTTCTCTTATATTATGAACAATCCAATATTTTTTGCTTAAATAACTAAGTATCAACTTTGGTCCAGCATGCAATAAGCTGATGTGAGCATCCAATATAATCAACCTTGTTAAATGACAAGATCTTGGCAATATGATTGGATGTTTTTGAGGATATGGAAGGTCAGAATTATGCAGTCTGCCTCCGACTCTTAGTAAGCCTTCACCGTCAAAAAATGGATTTATTTGTGCCAAATTTCCTTTGATGGGCTTATCATTCAACAAGTTTGTTATCTCGGAACTAAACAATTTTTTTTGCTCAATTTTAATTATAATCTTTAATGCATTTTCTAACTCTTTAGAGGTAAAATATTCACAAGTTACTCTTTCATTTTTTGACAATTTACAATTATTGTAAAATCTCAAAATCCAAGCCATTATTCTTTTAACCTTTGATAAAGAAGAATATCTTTCTATATTAAATGATGTTAACTCTTGTGTAACATTGGTACAACAAAGTTCAGTTTTCACCTCTGGCAAATTATCCAGCTTAATTTCTTTTTTAACAAAAACTTCAAATTCTCTTTTTAATAAAAACTGTGGAACTTTCCACCACATTAAGTGATCCTTTAAAGACATAGGATCTAAACCTCTTGACAAACAATCAGCTGGGTTGTACATTGTATTAACATAATGCCAATTAAAGGATTCAGTTAATCTAACAATCTCCTTAACTCTATTGGCTACAAAGACTGACAATCTGGCAGGTTCTGTCTTTAACCATGCTAAGGCAATTTGTGAGTCTGAGAATAAATGCACTGTTATGTTATTTGAACCTAACCTTTCAGTCAAAGTATTGTACACCTTATGAGACAGCTTGGCTGCCAGGAGTGCACTGTTTAATTCGAGTCTAGGCGTTGTGAGTTGTTTATTTAATTGATTTACCCTAGACTTTGAGCAAATTAGATTAACCGATATGGTATTATCTGCATGGATAACACGCAAGTATAAACAACATCCATGTGCACCATTGGATGCATCAGCAAAACCTATCAATTCTACACTTATACTATTTGAAATATTTACATTTCTAGGCACCACAATAGCTGGCATCCTAACTAAATCAGCGGCGAATTTTTTCCACCTATCATTTAGCTCAGTGGGCAATGGTTGATCCCACTCAATATTTAATTTCCATAAGGATTGCAAAAATAGTTTTGCTTTAATCAAGATGGGTCCTGCTAACCCCAAGGGATCAAAGAACTTACTAACAAAACTAAGAACTTCTCTTTTTGTATATGAATCAAGAGTTGACTTCTCCGAACAACTTATCTCTATACTGTCATTTTTGACATTATAGTGTAACCCTAAGGTTTTTATATTAGCTAAACTAGCGGCACGCTATGATGGCCGGTTTGACACATTATAATAGTGATGTGGAATGTCAATTTATTCTCGAACAAAAAACAATTAAGTTTTGTTTTTGTACCTGATTAAATAGGTTTAATAAAACAAAAATGTATATGTTTATTTAATTTATTTGAACGAACTGAATATTTGAATGAAAATGAATATACATACTTTATATGCACACAAGAAACATATGAATACAAAAGATACCAAAAAAGGTGCCACAAAAGGCCATAATTAATCAGATTCGTCCATACTACTATTTTCACTGTCGTCACTGCTATCATCACCTACATTAATAATTATATGTTCGTTTTCTATAATATTATCTATTTTCACATCTCTTTCATAATCTTCCCTTATTAATTTAACAGTTATATTCACAACCTTTTCCCAGTCTCCTTTAGTCACATGTTCACAAGCTTCTTCTAATAATTTTAGCATTTTTTTTGTGGTAAATGGGGGTTCTGTATTGTGTCTTGCAGCATATCCCTTAATTTGAGCCCACACCAACTCAATCGCATTATACTCACAATGGTAAGGCGGTAACCGTATAACTCTGTGCCCATGTTCTAATGCTATTTCGTCAATGACGTATCGGATCTTGGTTGGTTTGTTTTCTTTTAAAAGACGTACTAATTCCGCTTTTAACATATTCATGTTTGCATCTACGCCATTTTTACGAAGCCATGCGACGATATCAGCTTTCTTTTGGGATTGGGCAGGTGGCTTGTCAATTTGCATCGAGTGGTATGGGGCGTTGTCCATAATTATAATAGATGGTTCAGGGAGGCTACACAACATTGAGGTAAACCATTCAGTAAACTTTTCTCCATTCATGTCTTCATGATAGTCTCCAGTGGTTTTTGACGCAAAAGCCATGAGAGAACCTTCGACAAACCCGTTGATGGTTCCGGCGTGACAAATTATAAGTCGCGATCCTTTTCCTACAGGAACTTTGGAAGTAGATGCTGCTGTGTCATCGTTCCAAGAACGGCCTACAGTATGGTTAGCATTAAGCCATGTTTCATCCAAGAACACAACATTTTGCCAATTTTTGATTTCTTTCACTTGCCGTAAAAAAGTATACCTTGCCATCGCTATATCAAATCTTTCCATCAATATTTTGCGTTTGTTACATTTTTTGTATCGAAATCCAATGGTCTTCAAAATCTTCGTTAAAGAACTTTCCCCACCGAAGAATAATCCAGCTTCCTTCAGTGAATGCACCAACTTTTTTCTTGTTGGATACTCCTGTAAATAGTAGCCGTAAACATGTCTTCGGATAGCATCGGCATCAAAGCTATCGATGCCTACGACTGGTTTTGCTCGTTTTCTCTTTTTTGGTGTGTGAAGTTTATTTTCTTCTGTGCCAGTCTCGCCATATTTTTTTTTAGTTATCCGTCTAACAGTTCGTTGTCCAATATTAAGCGCATCAGCTACGCGTTCAACCACTGACGTTATAGGTAAAATTGGCCCTCCATTTTGAGCTTCACGATCGAAATAGTTACGAAGGCGTATTACGAACTCACGTGTCTGACTATTTAGAACAGTTCTCTGCGTACGTTCGGTCATATCGACGAAATCCACAACAAAGGGCTTGAACAGAGTCCAAATTAACGAGCAAGGGTCAACAGTAATGCAGTATCAATATTTGAAATCCAAAGCCAGGTCAAAACTATATCACAATCGCATTGCACTGACAGTTTATACTTTTCGAAGCAACGTCAATTCGAAACTGCTTTGTTTTGCATTGAGCATTGACGCGATTTTGCCGGAGGTAGTAGTTGTGCTAGCCAGCGATCCTATGTGACGATCGTATTAGATTCCATTTTTAAAAATTTTCAATTTAGAAAACCAAATGCCGAGTTGTGGTATATATCATATAAAAATAAAAATTTTACCTTTTGTATGAAACAGCTGATATTTTTTTGCGATTTCAGAGGTTTGTCCACATAGTGAAAATTGTTCATATTCACAAGTACATTCACCCCTTAAATGGTGCAAACTGATTTTTCTACACTTGTATACATTTTAGAAATCAATTTAATAAATAAATTTTGAGTCCTAAACCTAAAACTACATTCGATAAAATTTATGAATCTCTGCACATCACTATCGTCAATAAAGTAATACAATTATTTCCTTCAAAGTCGTTATCAATTAATACGGAACTTCATGAGCGGACAAACGTCAAACCGGCCATCATAGCGTGCCGCTAGTGTATATTATCATCTAGACATAAGTCTACATTTTCCAGCTGGTGTTTACCAGCAGGGATTTCCCTCAACAACTGAGAAGAGTTTGAGCACCACTTATGTAACTCAAATCCCCCCAACCTTAATAAGCTGATTAACTGATTTTTAATCTCAATTAATTTTTCAATGCTGTTTGAACCACAGCTTATATCATCCACATAAGTGTTATTTTTTAAAATATTTCCTGCTAATGGAAATTGTGTTGAGAATCTGTTGGCTAATTCAAGCAAACACCGAGTTGCCAAATATGTTGAACTCTTTAACCCGTAGGTAACTGTTTGTAGCTGAAGGCACTGTATAGGCTCTGCTTCAGATTCCCTCCACAGTATATTTTGCAAGGGTTTATGCTTATCATTAACATGGATGTTACGGAACATCTTTTGTATATCACATATTAATATGAATTTGTCCAATCGAAACAAGATTAATATGCTAAATAAATCATTTTGAACAACAGGCCCGTTAAGCAACAAATCATTCAAAGAAATATTATTTGAAGTCCTCATCCCAGCATCAAACACCACACGTATAGGGCTTGTTTTACTGTTAATATTAAAAACTGGATGGTGAGGCAAAAAATAAGCAACCTGTTTATTTATTTCATATTGAGAAATGTCTACTATTTTTGCATGACCTAAATTCAAATATTCATCTATAAAGTCTTTGTATTTTATAAATAATTGTTTATCCTTTTTAAACCTTTTTTCCAAATAATGGAACCTATTTAATGCACTAGACAAGGAATCACCTAATTCAATATCATTAAGATCCCCTTTTAAAGGTAAATCCACACTAAACTTGTTTTTAGACAAAATCACAGTTTCATTGAAACTTTTTTCAGCTAAAATTTGTTCTGAGGTGTTCTCAAAAAAGACTTCAGGTACTTGTTCACTATGCCAGAATTGCTGTAATTGATAATCTAAACCTTTGTCACAATTGCATTGTTGTTCAGAGTTAGTTGTGGTTAAGGCCTTATTTAATTTTAAAAAATTACAGACATACTGTTTGTGGCTGTCATCTCCGATGATTGCACCGCCGACAACATATCCAAACCTGGTATTGATGAGGTAGGGTCCACTCGGAGTTAATGGGATGCGCTCACGAAGCAGCACCTGGAAAAACACATCACAAGCTAAAAGCATTTGAACCTCACCTGGTGCGTGAAAGCTGGTGTCAGCAAGCTTGACGTGATAAGGAATGTTAAGATGCGATATATCCAGTAGCTGGTGCGGAAGAGTGCATGTAATTTTTTGCACAACGGAACATGCTATAGGCATTGAAAACCCGCTGTTACATGAATGTATTTTTAAATTAGCAATCATATCAATTTTGTTATTAGTGCTGCATACACCTACCACTGTATGGGTATTTTGAACTATAGTGCAGTCAATAGCATCAGCTATTTGCTGAGTGATCATTGAAACCTCACTCCCAGAATCGAGAATGGCCCTAATATAGAGGGGCATCCCGTCCCGTTTCATTATCTTAACAAGCACTGTAGGGAGCAATACATGTTTATTATGCACATTATTATAAAAAGAGACAGAATTTTGCTGCTCTGTAGCAGGACTGCTGACGACAGGATCAACGTGAATTAGAGAATTATGCTCTGAACTCTTGCACCGGGAGCATTTGAAATTAAATAAACACTACCCAACATGCTCATTTAAACACAGTTTACAAAGTCTTTTATTTTCAACAAATGGAAGCCTGTCCTTTATAGAAGAGACCTTAAACTTTGCACATTTAAATAATTTATGAGATGCAGACTGGCAAAACTTACATGGTTGAGATGAAGCAGCTGCGAGGCTTATAGGCTGACTGCGCTGTGCCATTGGGTACCGCGGCGTCGCTGGTGCTGTACTATTGGCACCCTGCTTATTGTCAGAACCTGTTGCTTCTATAGCTATAGCTTTATTTTGTAGAAAGGTTAGTAAGTCAGTTAAACTAACTAATTTGCTTTTGTCTGAATGCTCTTCATAAAAGGACCTAATAGTATAATTGTCTAATTTTTTTATTAATATAGAAACTAAAACTATGTCCCATTGATTAATTGGTTGATTTAAGCTTTGCAGTGCACTTAAACTTTGCCTTACTGTTGCAATAAACGACCTTAAATTTAATGAAGTGCATTTATTTATTGAATTTAATTCTAATAAAGTATTTATATGACTTGTAACTATTTTATTAAGATTGTCATATCTTTGAGCCAACAGATCCAACGAGCTGTCATAACTAGTATCACTTAACGGTAAATTTTTGATTATATCTAGGGGCTCACCCGACAAGAAACTTCTTAAATAATAAAGCCTTTGAATTTTAGTTAATCTAGTGTCCTTGTCTATGAGGCTCTTAAACACACTTATGAATGTATAATAATCTTCATCCTTTCCAGAGAAAGTTTGTATAGTGATTTTCGGTAATTGAACAAAATTATTATTATTCTTCTCAATTTCTAAGTCTTTTGTATTTGTGGACTCCTCGCCTCGTTCAGTCAACTTGGCCAACGCCATAAGGTACTTGTCCTCGTAAGCTGAAAAAGTTTCGTCCGCGTCGCTCGGGGTAGTCGTCTCCCTGGCCACGATTTGACTGTGTAGCCCCTTGTATTCGTGATAGGCCTCCATGAGGTGTTTTATGCGTATTCTCAACATGCTTTGATTGCATCTTTGTAGTGCAGTTTCGTCATTGGCGAACTGAGCTATTTTTGTTATCGTCGATTTCGCTTGGCCCCTGGCTGCTATTAAGGTTGGCAAATCGGCCTTTGGTTGTTGCACGGGTGACGCTTTTGGCTTCTCCATTTTGAGTCAACGTGGTAGTTCATAAACGTGATGTAATGTTATAAACGCACACAAATCCTAAGATGCGAAACGAATAATTAACACTTTTCACACCAATAATTGGCATAAATAAAACGTAAAGATGCAACGCATTTCACTTTGTCTTGAAGTGTTCGTGAACAAAATGGCGCTCGACCTCGTACCTTTCACGGCGTCGTGGCGCGGCGAGGCGTCCTTCGCCAGCGCCGGAGTCGCCTCGAACGGTTGGCAGCACTGAATTACTTGCACAGCACTTAGGTGACTTTATTATCTCGAAGGACCATTTATGTGGGAATAAAACCACATAGAAAGTTTCTTGTCGGGTGAGCCCCTAGATATAATCAAAAATTTACCGTTAAGTGATACTAGTTATGACAGCTCGTTGGATCTGTTGGCTCAAAGATATGACAATCTTAATAAAATAGTTACAAGTCATATAAATACTTTATTAGAATTAAATTCAATAAATAAATGCACTTCATTAAATTTAAGGTCGTTTATTGCAACAGTAAGGCAAAGTTTAAGTGCACTGCAAAGCTTAAATCAACCAATTAATCAATGGGACATAGTTTTAGTTTCTATATTAATAAAAAAATTAGACAATTATACTATTAGGTCCTTTTATGAAGAGCATTCAGACAAAAGCAAATTAGTTAGTTTAACTGACTTACTAACCTTTCTACAAAATAAAGCTATAGCTATAGTGGACTGTAGATCCATAGGTCGCTGGTTCAGATCCGGCTCGAAGGACCATTTATGTGGGAATAAAACCACATAGAAAGTTTCTTAATTGTAATTATCGATATTATTACTTATTTAAGTGTACAACATAAGGTACATACAAAGCACAATTACTGCTTCTTTTTATAAATTAGATTTATAGATCTAGCATACGACCGCTTCCATTGAAAGACGGATCCAGAGAGCGAGAGAGTGTTGCCATAGCCAACTCCTCTCGGTGTTTACATATTAATGTGTTAAATAAATATTATAATTGTGTTCGCAATCGAACAACTTGCACCTTAATAACTTCAAAATCTTTCATAATATTTTGGAAAGGTAAAAGACTGATAAAATACTCGAGATTTCTGTCGATTGGTGTTTTCACCGATCACCGCATGCGATGTGCATGGTGTATATCGATCGAGTTTTCAATCGGCTAGTATAGTCTTCAATCCCGCCAACAGGGATTCCCCGCATGATGTCTATCGAAGGAATTATTAAATAGAAAGAAATTATTAAAGAAAATCAAGCTTTACTTCTAAAACTTTATGTAAATTACCATCATTCATGTTCAATACAACGTCAATCAAATCATAGCTCGCATTCATAAATCCTTATTACTAAGCAGTCCTCGCGGGTTACTTAAGTATAGGCCGCCCTTACGCATTCATGACCTACATAAAACGTGATGTTTTCATGCGGCATAATATACCGTTGAAATCGAAAGCCTTAAACAGCGTTTATCGCGAAGGTCAAAATCATTAACTTTCGTGCACATTTCATGGCAAAGAACTTTTTTGTGTAATAAAAGCCAATTCATATAAACCATGAAATGCTGGTGATGGTGGTTCGTTAAAAAAAACAAATGCCAACACAAATTGAACTACGAGGAGTTTAACATACAAAAACCAATGACGTGTTATGTAGGTACGTATGATTTGTAATGCAGTGACAGTATTTTTCTTTCTTATTCATGAAAATTATCCAAGTGAAGTAGGTACCCGATGGCAAACATTAAACATATCGACTGGTTTTGATTTCGTAGTACGTAGTCTAGTGAACGAAGCAACAAAACATGGCATAGATATATGAGTGACGTAGACAAAACTCTACAAAGCTGCGGCGCGTTATGTAATATTAATTACTAGCTGATGCCCGCGACTTCGTCCGCATGGATTTAGTTTTAAAAATCCCGCGGGAACTCTTTCATTATCCGAGATAAAAAGTCCCGGTCTGAGAAACCACTACTACATCCATTACTATACCCATGCCAAAAATCGCATCAATCCGCTGTTCTGTTGCGACGTGATTGAAGGACAAACCAACAAACAAACACACTTTCGCATTTCTAATATCAGTAATGCTTTATTATAACACTTTTTATAATTGTCAATTTTTTTACCATACTTAACCAAAGACAAAATTACGTTTAGCTCTCATTTACGTTTTGTTATTCCACTGTCATTTGCGTTTTGTTATTCCATGTCAGATACGTTTTTCTTTTACCACGTTTTATAGTGACATGACGGAAACGCGGTCGAACGGGATAAAAAGTATCCTATGTCCGTCTCCTGGTTCTAAGCTACCTCTCCACAAATTTTCAGCCAAATCGGTTCATCCGTTCTTGAGTTATAAATAGTGTAACTAACACCACTTTCTTTTATATATATATAGATTATTGCCAGGGCAATGTTAATTAGGTAATTACTTTTTAATTCGTCATCAATTAACTGTGCTCCGTACCAGGGCCAATCATATAATCATTAATTGGTAACTTTCATAAATTAGATTTATTGCAACATAAAGACGAAGGCAGTATGGGTATGATGAGGTATGGGTATGACTGATTCTTTTTTATTTATTTAAAATATTTTTTTTTTTAAATATTGTAACGCAATACCATTTTTCTTTTTACAATATCTAAACTAGTCTCGGAAATACAGAGCTTTAAAGTTTCCTGTTCGACAGAGAGAGCGCGACTGAATTCTGATGTCACAACTCAGCAGCTCCATAGAAAATTTTGTTTAAGAAAGAGACAGACAGAGTCACAATAAAACAGCTTAAAACTTGTTTATTTTCTGTTTTTACAAATGTCATTCTTACTTACTACAATTATATTACATTTTCAATTATATATATATATATATATAAAGGCAACCACACACTCTCAGAACAGAACATCATTCTCAGCAATCATCTTCTCTCAATGATAATAATTATCCACAAAGGAGGTACATTGTAATCTTTACATGACAAGCATGGAACCCAATATTTCCATGTCTAACTAGATAAACCCGGCTAACTACTCTAGCCTAGGCGCAGCCTCCACCATCCCCATAGCTGCCCAAGACTCCACCTCAGAAGACCCTAAGCAAAATCTCCGATCTAACTCGCTCATCCATCGCTGGCCCATCTTAAGGCAAAGAGATACTATCACCAATTAACATTGCAACAAACTCGCCAAATAACCAATTCACCAACAGTCATTCCACAACGACTGATCAATCTTTCCGCAGCATCACCAGTTACACCATCAATCACTCCAGATCCCAAATTCATCGCACCATGACAAAAGCATACTTCATCAAAAACCAAGGACTATTGTCCATGACAGCTAACCTAGCAATTATTACGTAGTCTCCTAACCAGCAACTCTACGACCATTGCATAATCACTCTACACCAACATTTTATCACAATTAAGTCACTAATCCTATAATAATCCTCAATCCAACCAAATAATGAGAAAACCGCTCAAAGACCACCTGCCACCCTATCTAACCCAAATCTGAATCATCGACCATCAACACTAGAATATCTGACCATAGATCACATCGTTACACAGACACCGAGACTAGTCTCAACGATAAATGCGACCATAGACTACAAACATTAGGGAACGCGACTTGATATCATCCACAGAGCAATCGAACACATGGAACTAGGAATTACGACTACGTTAACAGATTGCACCTGACCAATATCCTATCAACATCTTGACAACAGTCACATACCCATTTGAACTGAACAACCTTATGGTTCTTCAGTCTGGACATAAACCGTTACGCTATTGAGGTTTTCTTTTATTCGATGTCACGATAATTCTTGACTGCGATCTCACCTGATGGTAAGTGATGTTGCAGTCTAAGATGTTAGCGGGATAACTTGGAAGAGTAATGGCAGTGTATATTAAACCCATAGCCCTAATCAGTTTTTACACGCCATCTTCTCATGTCAAAGCCTCCCATCAGAAGTGTAAGGCTTCAATATCTTTACAAGGGAAAATCACTCCTTTTTTTTGATAAAATCTCAAGAATTTACAAACATTATCACGTTAAAGCAACACTTTACCGCCGCAATTTTAATTTACATAATTTCTCACTTGCGGTGGCATCTGTAAACAAAGTGCACTGTAAGCTTCAATTTAGGTCAATTTAGTATATCGTGCAAGTGGCGATGGGTAGGAAGGAAGGAGTTAAGTACTAAGTACATATGGGTAGCCGTCGATTGTGCACGAGGGTAGGGTGGCAAAGTAGGTATAAGGCTCAAAGCATATTGACGTAGAGATAGAGGGCCGCGAATATGATCCACCTTGCATAAAAGTGAGAATACTCTTTTATATTTCAAAATCGGTTGAAACAAAAGGAACATGAAAAATATTCTATTTTCTTTCGAATTCTATTCGAAGCAGTGATAGCCTAGTGGTTAGTGAGGCAGTGATAGCCTAGTGGTTAGTACTGCGGTCTCCTATTCGGGGAGTCGCAGGTTCGAGAAGTTGCCGGCGCACGTGGGTAACCTGCTTGCTATTTCACCCAACATTGTGTGAGAAAGAGATAGACTCAGTGTAGCGAGTGCATGCGCGCATACTTCCGTGCTACCGTCCCGCTCCCGCTCCGTGTCGGGTGAGAGGCACGATAATTTTCACCGAAATCAAACGCGCGACAAGGGTTGAACAGTCGTTTGGGAAAAGTGTTTTTGAGAAAAAACTACTAAATGTATGTTTACAAAGTAAAGTTATTTGAACTGATGAATAAATAAACTATGTGTAATGATAATTTTTTTTGGAATTTTCACACTCCTAATGTTATTTATTTGCGCCAAAAGTTGTCATAAATTTAGTGTGAAAATGACGATCTTTCGAGGCTCGTAACTTTTTAGCGAATATTTTTTTCACTATTTTATAATGACGAGGCAAATCGACATAATACTTAGTTTTGAGGGTACAATATCAAATAATGTAGTAATCACTCATCTACGTTTGTATGAAGAAGGTACTGGCTTGCGTCCCCTTAAGGGCATTTAAGAAATTAAATATCATAAGCTTCAACGGTGAAGGAAAACATCTTGAGGAAACCTGTACACCTGAGAGTTCTTCATAATGTTCTCAAAGGTGTGTGAAGTCTGCCAATTTGCATTGGGCCAGCATGGTGGACTATGGCCTATAACCTTTCTCTGAGAGGAGACAGCTGCGCTCAGCAGTAAGCCGTTGATGGGTTGCTGATTATGATGATGATGATGATATTCATTCATATTCTATCTTAATCTATTCTTATTTCATCTAGTCTATTTATTTTTCTAACTTTAGACGCACCTACTTACGCTACTCAAAATATTGGTAATTTTACCTAAACTAAGTTGTAGACTCTTTTTTAATAATCTCATGGGAACTGTCCTACTATATTCAAATTCAAATTCAAATTCAAAATTATTTATTTCATGTAGGCCAACCTGTGGCTCTTATGACACGTCAAGATTCTACCACCGGTTCGGAAAGCGGATTCTGCTGAGAAGAGCCGGCAAGAAACTCAGCAGTTGCTCTTTTCAAAATAATCATTTTACAATATTAATAAGTAGCTATTACATTGTAATAAGTTTTTATACTATCTTGTGGGCAGCTGGATGCCAAGCTGATTTAACCCGTGCATCTTTGTTAGAATAGAATATGACATTTCCACAAAACGTACTACAATTCAATTCATGTCAAAGACAGGCAGACAGAAAGTAGCCCCATTCCCGCCGGCGGCACCCGTTCACGAGCATGACGCATGATCCAGCCAAAGCCATTGCTTCGCTCGACCATATTTGAGGGAACGTAACAACCCGCACCACACGACACCACCACAGAAATGTTTAAAGAGAGCGTGACATACTTAGTCTACCCGTATTAAAGCATCGAATTGAATAATATTATTCAAACACTAATTTTAAGATCCCATGCAACTTTGTCATTAAGAAAGTCATTAACTTTGTAATAAGCGCGACTCAGTAAGTGAGTTTGTACGCATTGTTTAAATTTGTGTAGTGGCAAATCTAGCAATTCCTTCGGAATCATATTATATAAGCGTACGCTCAACCCCACAATGGATTTTTGCACTTTGCGCAGGCGACATGATGGAATTTCTAGTTTATGACGATTTCTAATGAGTCGATTGTGTGTATTGCCTCTTTGTTTATGCAGATGAATATTTTGTCTCACAAAGACTATATTATTATAAATACTCCTCAAGATGATCCTGAAGAAGAGCTTCAGTCTCCATTTTGTCGAATAGGTCAGTATCTAACATGGATTTTATGACTAGTCTGCGCAGCTAATAGGTTTATGATATTATCTTACTTACTTACTTTGATATTACCTAGGTTTATATTATGAAAAAATTCGAAAAATTCCTTTCTCACTCTAAAAAGACTTTAGATGAAGGCCGCATCGGGCGTTACGTGCTGCTTTCTTCATTCTAATGTTCCGCACGTTCAGCTCTATCTTAAGATGCGTACCTACGCCTGTTTATTACAATGTGTGATGACTGCATTATATCTACACATAACTTTAATAGTGTCTCTCCAGATAATTACGCTCATGGTATTCTTAAAAAAACAATATTTATTACGATTTTAGATGCAGTAAAAAAATTAAACAAATAATATTATCTATATTTAAAGATCGTCTTAATATATTGACTGTAAAAGATATTATTGCAGATAAATGTTTATACTTTGGATAAAATAAGCCTTACCGGCCCTCTAATTGGTAATGAGTGAATATTTCCGGATCGCGAAACGATTTGATTGGCGAGATCGAGTCGGAGTCGGAACTCGGTCGACGGTAGAAACTCTACCGTCATTGAATTATTCCTGAAGAAACCTCAAAATACATCGATTAAGTTAGATATTGGTTGAATTATTTCAAGATTGAGATAGAATAATTTATTGTTATGTAGATGAAGTTTAGCGCAAAGATTTCATCGACGCCTCTTAAAACCTTAAAAAATGCATATTGTAATAATAAATAAATTAATATTGTATTAATTAATAAAAAAATGCATATTCTATTAATGTCAGAAATGCGAAAGTGTGTTTTGGAGTTTACTCCTTAAGAATCGATTTTAGGCGCCCGGTATGAGAAAAAATTCGAGGAGTAAAATCTACTTATGAATGACCTCGTTACGTTTTTCACAACGATGCAAATTTCTACCCTAACGTTGAGTAAATAAGGTTGGTTTTCGCTTGAGTTGTCGAATGCCCTCGTTACGTTTTTCACAACGATGCAAATTTCTACCCTAACGTTGAGTAAATTAGGTTGGTTTTCGCTTGAGTTGTCGAATGCGAAAGAGCTTTCGCTTCGGGAAGCCGAGCGCGTACCGATCGGGTCCGAGCAGCGCCGAGACGCAGCGAGCGCCGCGAATGCATTACGACGTTTTAAGGAGTAAACTCCAGTCGTGCGTCGGAGCTGACACACACACTTTTTTTTTATTGATTTGTCCTTCAATCACGCATCTTTGGAGTAACGAATCGACGTAATTTTTGCATGGGTAAAGTTGAAATAGGTACGTGGAGAGTCGTATAGGCTATCTCGGAAAAACAAAAGGTTCCCGCAGGATTTTTGAAGAGCTAACTCCACGCAGACGAAGTCATATTAAGCATACCTAATCCAGAATTAATGAAATCTGTAAAAATTAACAAAAATTAATTAAAATAATTATTATTTTTAACAGATTTCATTAATTTTGAATATGAATTTTTTTTCATTAGACATTTTTATTTCATATTGTACTGTACCAGAACAAAACAAACGCCAGTCATTAACAATTAATATATTGTACTTAAATCATCACGTTTCAAGAAATCTATTCTCAGAAGTGAAGTATTGTGCACTTGTGTATTTGTGTATTGTAAGAAATAGGTAATACCTATTGGATCAATATGGTGCTACCTTAACAATTATTTTTGACATAAAATAAAAATAATAATAATAATTAGACCAAAATTTTTGTTCAACTTTAGATATATATTATGCATATCGGATTTCATCTTGTACCTAATATTTTTCTAAATGTCATAACAGGAGCGAGTTCTATGAAAAATCTTTTACCAACGTAATCCAGACTCCGAGAACAGAGCAGGCCAAATGGAAAATCAATGCAGTCTCACACATATTTCTTTAAATATTGGGGGCTAAGTACGGCAAAGGTGGGAAACTTATTGTTATTTAAAGCCGCCTTACAACATAACATTATCAAGAAATGTTATGATACGTACATATTTACAGTTATACACACATATACACATTAGTACCTACCCAATAAAAATCGGCCAAGTGCGAGTCGGGCCTCGCTCTTTTAGGGTTCCGTTAAAAAAAATTAAATTAAAAGATTTCCATCTACCCACCTACCCATTTTAATTTAATTTTTTTAATTAAATTTAATTTTTATTATTTGTTGTTATAGCGGCAATAGAAATACATAATATGTGAAAATTTCATCTGTCTATCTATTACGGTTTACGAGATACAGCCCGCTGACAGACGGACGGACGGACGGACGGACGGACGGACGGACGGACAGCGTAGGCTTAGTAATAGGGTCCCGTTGGTACCCTTTGGGTACGGAACCCTAAAAATTTAGTGTTAATGCGCTACAATTCAATGTTCAGAAATCAAAAAACTTCCAACTAAAGTTAGTGTAAATCTGTCAGTCCGATGTATTATACGGATTGAAAAGAATAGGTGTAACTACAATACTGCACGTGTATACTTACTAAAGAGCCACATAGGGCCTCTGAACTTTCAATAGCATCGGACATCCAAAGTTGAAAACAATTTTATAACCGCTGCCGGCCAGTGAAATAGCGCAAAGCCAGCAGACTTTCAGTGTTATTTTCGTTTGAAAAGCACAAGCCAATCACTTACCTCCCTCACATTGTTTATACGAGATCTTTGCACTTAAATTACATAGGTACCTTTTGAATATACTATTTTACTTTAGGTACTAGGTGCCTGTATTGAAAACTAGCTGATGCCCGCGGCTTCGCTCACGTTCAGTTAAATTTTTCAAAGCCCTATTTTACCCCCTTGGGGGTTGAATTTTCAAAAATCCTTTCTTAGCGGATGCCTAAGTACGTCAATAATAGCTAGAAAGGGTTTAAATTAGCGCGTCACTATCACCTTCAAAATCTAATATCACATTATTTTACGTTGTAAAAAATGTTCTGGTCTCAAGCAAAAATCATATAGCTATGTCAACTTTGAATTTGCTCAAACCTTTTTATGTTGGCCGTACCTAAAGATAATAATAAACTTGAGAGGTCGGGGCTAAGTGAGTTTATAATAAAGTGGCCCATCCAATTTTATCGGCCTTGTCCACTGACACAAAACATGCCTATCGGGTCGATATATCTAGCGGGGAAAGGAAACAAGTTTATGCTTGTGACGGTTATGAGATTAAGGAAGTATTAGAGGTAATTTTACCTTAAATTGAGCAGCAACATGCAATATGCTTAGAAAGGCGCTTAGAAATGTTTCAAGGACAAATTGTAAATAGAATAACGTAAAAATCAAAATACATTAATTGTTTATGGCAATAAACTTATAGTTTCATCTAAAGAACCACTAAGGTACTGTTTTACAATTTCCTATAATTTTATTATTTACGTGGTTCCCTCTACTAATAAAACAGTGGCATAATTATTAAATGTTATCAAGAGTTCAAGCTACGAAACATCCAGACTCGAATAATCTATATTGAATTGTTTCATAAATCTTGGGAGGCAAAAATTCGTCCCTCTACCTACTCTAGAGATTGTCATCAGTCAAAATAAACTCAAGATTCTGAACAATAAAATTTTGTACAAAATTCTACGGCCCTGTTGATTTTGTTTAAATTCAAATGATAAAATTATCTTAATTACAAAGGACTATGAAACCTCTGAAAGAGGTAGCCTAGAGCAAAACACCGACCAGGCCTCAACGGGACTCTAGGCAGATAAAACAAGTAATAAATACCTAATTATTTTCATCGTAATTTATAATTATTCAATAACCATTGAGATGTTGAAGAATTTTCATTAAATAATTAATATTTTAGTGGAGACCGCGAACAAGGTGGCGTTCTTTGGGAAAGACCTATGTTCAGCAGTGGACGTCCGCAGGCTGAGATGATGATGATGAAATATGTTGCTTACTGATGATGATTACCCTCTGCTTAAGATTTCGTTCTCCATTTTAGGAGTATGGGGTTCGAATCTCAGCCCTGTAATTTTTCGGAGCTACTCGTAGCATTCAAATATCGCTTTAATGGTGAAGGGAAAAATTGTGAGGAAACCTGCACGCCTGAAAGTTATCCATTATGTTCTTAAATAAGGGTTTAGCCCATAGTTCACCGCGGACTATGGCCTAAACCTATCTTATTCTGAGAGGAGAGCCGCGTTCGCGTCCAGTCCGTCTTTAATTAAGAGTTGATTATAAGATTTCACATTCCTACCAGCTTTAAATAAAAAAGAGGAATATTCAAATCTCATTTCCTCCTTAAAATATTTTCCTCTAAAGAAAAGTTAAATAAGCTTATGGGATTTACCCTTATGATTAAACTTGGAGTATCGTAGAGCTAAAATGATTCATTTAAGCTATGGATGTGACTTTATGTGACTGTAGTGTAGTAGTACTAAAACATAGAAAAGTTTTCGAAAGAAACGAAACCTTGTACAGAAATTGTAAGAATGGAAATCTCTTTTACGCCAAGAATATTATGACATGTTCCGAACATGAAGTAGTGGTGTATATAGACTAGAAAAGTGGAATTGAAATTTCTATGTTGTGTGGTTTTATAACTACCTACTGGTTTGTTGCTAGTGCCCTACTTTATTTTCCTAGAAAGAGTGAATGTTAGCACTTTTGTAAATTGGACGGGATAGTACGTATTAGAAATCCATTTAGCATGTACGAATATCGGAGAAAAAATTTTTTCATGCATTTATTTAGTTTTCTATCACAAAAATCCAAAAATATAAATTAAAGTACTTACGTAGGTATAAATCCTTATTGATCCTTACTAATACTATAAATGCGAAAGTTTGTTGTTTGTTGGTTTGGTTTGTTTTAAATATTTGTGTGGACTTTTAAAAAAAAAAGTTTAATCCCTCACTGAAGGGTTAAACGACGTGTTTCGCTATTTGTCGCAGGCTTTATAGGGGTTGGTTTTAATGATTCGGCTTCACCGAATCTCCCTAGATTTACTGATATTATTGTTGGGGACAGAAATAAAATAACACAAACAAGCAACTCGATTACCGAGAAAGTTTCGGCTTTTAATATTAGCTGTGAAATTATTATTAATTATTGTGAATCGTTTAATTAAAACTTTAATGAATTTAACAGAAACAAAAAATTGACTCACAATTAATTGGACAGCAAATTCTTTAGGAATTTGCTGTCCAATTAATTTCCTTTTTGTTTGAATATAAATAGCGAGCAAAGAGCAGGCGGTTCACCTGATGGTAAGTGATTACCGCTGCACATGAAATTTGCAGTACCAGAAGAATTGACTTTGCATAACCGGCTATTAATAACTGAAAACTTGGTGTTGTCGCAACCTAGGTGTACATTATAATAACTTACTCAATGTTGCTAATCTTTACATATTCTCCTTAGTATAGATTTATATATCAATATATAATGTATAAAATTTCACTCCAAGAATTAGCTGACCTCTTTGTTAGTACTGTACCTGGTACAAATTATTATATGCAGCTCGTTAAAAGATTAAAATATAAGAGTTAATAACTCATTTAATATGTGTCTCTGTAGGTCCTTTAATTATAGTGTCAGTGAAATCAATAAAAAATCGGCCAAGTGCGAGTCGGGCCTCGCTCTTTTAGGGTTCCGTTAAAAATATGGAAATATTTTAATTTAATTTTTTTAATTTAATTTAATTTTTATTATTTGTTGTTATAGCGGCAATAGAAATACATAATATATGAAAATTTCATCTGTCTATCTATTACGGTTTACGAGATACAGCCCGCTGACAGACGGACGGACGGACGGACGGACGGACAGCGTAGGCTTAGTAATAGGGTCCCGTTGGTACCCTTTGGGTACGGAACCCTAAAAACTGTATGACAGTACCTACTACATATAAATCTATCGTTTATTACCATAATATTTCCGCAATTTATTATGATCTGTGGGTCAATAACGTAACATAAATTAATTAGGTCAAGCAAAAAATCATAGAGTTGTGAACAAAATAACAAACCCATTGTTTTTCCATCACCAACGAATCAGTGGTTAGCATGTTTGACTGCGGATGATGTGGTCCTGGGTTTGCTTCCCGGGTCGGGAAATTCTAAGTACTAGCCTGGACTTAGGAAGTTAGCGCTGTGTCAACCAGGGGTTTCGGAAAACACTTAAAGCCGTCGGTCCTGCGTCCTATCGGCCTATGAGGAGTGAGGGAATAAAGAGTGTGCACGTGTTTGGGCACTTGTACACTATCTCCCGTGCAGATGGTTTATTTCTGTGGAGATAAGCCGCCGTGGCCGAGTTCGGTCGGAAGGACAATATTTTTTGAAACTACTTTGTTGCCTTTTTTAAAGCAACTTTTAATTGTTTTTCTGTGTCTGGGCATTAAAAAAAGCCCAATTCCTAATTTTTAGTAGAATCATCTCATCAACCGCTCACTACTGAGCGCAGATTTCTCTCTCAGAGAAGGGTTATAGGCATAGTCCACCAGGCAGGCCCAGTGCTAATTGCCAGACTTCACGCACCTATTTGGAGAACTCTCAGGCGTAGAGATTTCTTCACGGTGTTTTCCTTCATCAACGGTGAATGCATGTGCATATGATATTTAATTACTTAAACGCACAAAACACCGAAAAGTCAGAGGCCTGGAATCGAACCCGCGACCCCCGAATAAGAGACCACAGCCATAACCCCTATCTATCTATTACTACTTTAGCAGAGTACCTCAAGATAAATAGATCATCACATAGCTAATAATCAGAAAAACATTAGGACCGAATTATAAACCTTGACGTTTTGTAAAAGACTTCTTGTAAAGTTAAACCAGAAAGCATCTTTTCCATTAAGTTTCCATTTCGATTAATTTCCCGTTTTGGTCGTGAGCAGACTCGCTGCCTCCTCAAGACATTTAATAACCAAGTTATTCTGAAATTACGCATATTTATGTTGCTTTGCCTACTAGTACTATATTATTCTCTTTATTCTGACGTGTTGAATTCTAAATCTTTCGCCGTCGAACCGCACCTGTTCGACCTCTTATCATCCCACGGAATAGACAAGTATTATTTATCTGATCAGAGTATCATCCATTCATCTCAAATTTTGATCAGTTACAGAACAGTTTAAATCATGGATCTATTTGAAGCGCCACATTTGACATACCAGTGTCTTTTAAACAAATAATATACAGATGCAATACAGGAAGTTATCACTTCCTGCATCCCTAAATTACTAACTTAAAGTTACTACAGTCAGTTGTCAATTAGCCCTAACTAATTATTTTAGTGTAAGTAAGTAAGTCAGTAGTGTAAGTGCTGCCTGAAAGAACACATGGACAAAGTGTATCTTAAGAGCTATTATCAAAAAAGACTAAGATGTGTCATTGGACAATCTCTTAGTATAAAAGTAATTTATAAGTTTAGGTTAAATTAAAATTACTCATTAGCCAACTTAGTTAGGCTAGATTGTAATCGGATTGAGCACCACTTCGGTATTTCTTGATTATTTATTTATTGAAAAGGTACACAAAACAGGTTGCAACAAATATAAACGTAATTCAATAACATCAAATTTGGGTTCCAGGTGTACCCTTAATATGTGTACTCAGTATCAGGAAATGGAAAAAAAAATTTAGTTCCTTGGACACTCGTAACTGTCTACAGCGCCAAAATTTAGTTCCTTGGACACTCTTAACTGTCTACAGCGCCAAAATTTAGTTCCTTGGACACTCGTAACTGTCTAGAGCGCCAAAATTTAGTTCCTTGGACACTGGTAACTGTCTACAGCGCCAAAATGGCGTCAATCAAGTAGTTCCGAAAAATGGATGAGCTGTCCTGTCCAGTGTTTTTATTTATCTTAATTTTTTAGGAGGCTTTCGTCCGACACGGACACGCCAGCCCCATCGTAACCTAACTTACATTTTTCTAAAATTAATCAAATAAAATTCTGGTGGAATGTAACAGAAACCACTAAAGCAGAATTCACTGCCTGTGCAGATATATATTATCAACAATAGATTTAAAGCCTTCAGTAGGAGGAAGACAGAGGAGGCTAGTAAAAGCACCTACGTCATATCCATTGATGTTATATCTCTGCACTAGCACTTTCCGCTGTACGCTGTATCTGCTACACTCCACCAGTACGTGCTGGACATCGTCCATCGTACCGCAAATATCGCAATTAACAGAATCAACTTTTTTCATTAAAAAGGCAAACTTCTTCGATGGATAATGTCCAGAAAGCAACCTATAAGCTAATACAAAATATCTTCTACTTAACTTAATATTTACACACCAGGGGAACCGAGGAGGCTGACATTGGATAGTTTTGTACCATATTCCCTTTTCTTTACTTCTTGTGTCAAAATATTCCTTAAATTTATCGTAACATTTATTTAGAATTTCTGTGAAATATGGTACAATGGGAGTCTCTATGCCAACTGTCACCGCTAATTTTGCTAGTCTATCAGCCTCCTCGTTTCCTCTTAGGCCTATATGGGATGGACCAGTGTTAATCATAGATTAATTATAGGGTTCATTGATCTCAACCCATCGCTAGCCATTTCTGAGCACAGGACTCTTCTCGAATGTGAAGCTCTGCTCTATCTGCTTTGCTAGGCAAGGCAAGAAAAATAGGGGCTTGATATGCATTCAGGCCAACTGAATGCATATCAAGCCCCTATTTTTCTACCAATCTTCACTGAATGTTATTTTAGTTCATTGTCTTTTTTTGTACAAACCGAACGTGGCTAACGATGCCCCAGAAAATAAAATAAAAGCTGGCCGCCGTTGTAGTATTTACTTAACTGAAAAACTGTGATGTATTTACTGAAATGTTTGCGGTTTTTATCACACATCCGGTATTTTAATGAACTCTCTTCAAAATAACGAATACTCTTCTTAATTAAAAGTATCCAAAGAAAGGTATTTTTAAAGAACTACTACTTATATTCATTATATTTTTATAGCTATACTAGCTGACCCAGCGAACTTCGTACCGCCAACAAAAATATTTAGGGGTGGGTCACCCTTATCATTTAGGGGTATGAAAAATAGGAAATTTCATAAAAATCGGTCCAGCCGTTTCGGAGGAGTTTGGTAACAAACACCACGACATGAGAATTTTATATATTAGATAACAGGGTGGGCCAGGCCAGGTGGATATAAATTTTTTTTTTAGATTGTTCACTTAGAGGTCTACCAGGACCCGCAAGGAAAAAAATCGGTTCCCATTCGATTACGAGAAAAAAATATTATTTAAAATTTTGGAATATCATGCATTGACGAACATTTAATTTTTTTTTTATTTTTCCAGTGATAATTTCCGCAATTTTTTTATGGAGTATCTTTACCTAATAACTGTACTCTCTTATAAAAAAATTCCAGTCTGATTGGCTGGTTTTAAGAGTATTAAATTTTAAATTATTTCAAGAAAATTAAGTTCATCCAAAATCTACAGAAAACTTTAAAATTCCATTAAAAATAAAAAAGAGGTTCATTGCACTGGTGATTTTTTTTTAAACTGTAGCAACTTATGTTCTTTTGATTGCCAAAAGAAAAATCGTATGTTAATGTACCGGATAAAAAGTTATGATTTTTCAAAAGTCTTCGTTCCTCATTCGTGTAAATAACGACATTATTGAAAAAAATGTTAATTGTTTGTGGAGACTGCAGTATGTCCTTTAATTTTGACTGCCTCGTTGATCTCGTGTTCGACTGCGGCCGACGAGGTCCTTGGTTCGAGTCCCGGGCCGGACCATACTTGGTATGGTCCAACCCGGGACCTGAACCACCGTGGTCGAAATTTTTTACATTTAACAAACAAACAATTAACATTTTTTTCAATAAGGTCGTTATTTACACGTATGCAGCTGCATGCATTTTATAAATCGTTTGCACCCCGAAAGAGTTTCGTAACGACCAACGAAGAAAGTCAGGACCAAACGTAGTGTGTTATATAAAGGGTGTTTTTCATCAGAATTTTGAAGCAACCAAAATATTATCGCTGGCAGCAGCTGTGACAATACAAAGTATCACACACCCCCGAACGGGCTGAGTTATGTTTGTATAATGAATGAATTTGTGAGTCAACATTCCCAACAAAAATTACAGCAGTGAAAAGCTTCGAACATTTTTAACCGACTTCAAAAAAGGAGGAGGTTATCAATTCGTCGGAATCTTTTTTTTATGTATGTTCACCGATTACTCGAAGACGCCTGAACCAATTTGGAAAATTATTTTTTGTTTCAAACTTTGAAACCGTCTGACATTCAAAGGGTTATACTTCCCAGGGGTCTCATTGAAATTTTATCGAAATCGGTCGAGCGGTTATTAAAATATCAACAAATACATTTTTTAGTGGCACGGGCATTTGAAGTCGGGTTTTTAAAAATATTTTTTTGTATTCAATTATAGCCAGCTTGCACAGCACATTTGAAATGTTAATATTTGGTTTAAGAAGTCTTCTTCACTTATGGAAAATTTAGAAAATATAAGTCTTGAGAGAATTCTGTTAATTCGTCAATTTATATTCAAATTCTCACTAAGTTTGATCTATGTTATGCATATGAACACTGACCTCTATCAAGCAAAATAGGATCAGTGGAGTAGAAAGATAGGTCATTATAGAGTATAGTATATTTGTTGAGGGTTTTTAGCCCTACACTTTGTTTATTTAGGTATATAAGTATTAATTCAAATTCAAAATTATTTATTTCATGTAGGCGAACCTGTTTCTCTTATAACCCGTCAAGACTCTTCCACCAATAGATTCTGATGAAAAGAGTCGGCAATTTATTGTATTAGGAATATTATTATTTTCTATTATAATATGATAGTGAATCTCGTGGGAGATCACTTTTTTAAAATAAAGGCAAAAATTACTCCTAATAATTTTAATGATTTTTAAATTAAAGAAAAATTACAACAAAATTGAAACGAACGCAAAATCAAGACAACCAATGACAACGAACTAAGCCGTGAACGGAGTACACGCGGGCTTTTATAGCACCCTTGGTGGGTAGTTTTATTTATTTCCTATAATCTTCTAATATATAAAATTCTCATGTCGCGGTGTTTGTTACCAAACTCCTCCGAATCGGCTGAAACGATTTTTATGAAATTTTGTATGCATATCGGGAAGGTCTGAGAATCGGCCAACATCTATTTTTAATACCCCTAAATGATAAGGGGTATGAAAAATAGATGTTGACCCCTTGTAGACCCATAATAGACCCCTAAATATTTTTGTTGGCGGTACGAAGTTTGCAGGGTCAGCTAGTATATTTATATTATATACGTTTTCTCACAGCTGGGCCTAAGGGATACACTTAAAAATATAATAAGTGCCTAATGACAAAAACTACACATAAAAGTCTCGCTTGCAAAGAAAACTTAGAAATACCTAGTTATTTTCATTTCGCTTAATTTCCCCAAAAGGCCATGAAGGGATGGTACTACAGACGTAAGTAGACCTCGCCGTCGCAAAGTAACTTTGCACTTAGGTAGTTTATTAGTTCGCCCCCTACGTTCCCATTACGTGAATGGTGTTTGAATTGCTATATTTACCCAACACGAGGCCCAAAAGAAGACGTGATGATGTTATTTGTATTAGTGCTGGAAAACCACGTGAGCATTTACTGTAGTATTGTTTTTGTTGGTTTACATAATGGTAATTTGTTTCCGTTTTTAGGGTTCCGTACCCAAAGGGTACCAACGGGACCCTATTACTAAGCCTACGCTGTCCGTCCGTCCGTCCGTCCGTCCGTCCGTCTGTCAGCGGGCTGTATCTCGTAAACCGTAATAGATAGACAGATGAAATTTTCATATATTATGTATTTCTATTGCCGCTATAACAACAAATAATAAAAATTAAATTAAATTTAAAAAAATAAATTAAAATATTTCCGTGGGTACATGGAAATATTTTTATTTAATTTTTTTTAACGGAACCCTAGAAGAGCGAGGCCCGACTCGCACTTGGCCGATTTTTTTCAAAGGTTTCATTGTTAATGGTGAAATATTTAAATCAAATTGCTTCCTATTTTATTAGTTTAATCGCGTGTTCTGCAAACCTCTAAAACACCTTCTAACATCTTCTACCATCCTCTACTTTAAACATGTGTGAGTCAACATTTGTGAGTCAATAGTATAGATTGATTAATAGACAATCCACAACCTGAACTTAATAATAATAACAGAGCATTCTATGTAAAAAATAATAATCCTTGATTTTTCTAGAGATGCGTGTTTCTTAAAGTCCATTAGAGAGACGATTTTAGAAATTCCATCGATAATGGGATGGTCTCTTAAATATCGACTTAGTAGGGATTTATTCAAATAGGTATCTACTAATGTCCACGACATCATGAGAAAATACGTACTTAGGTACTCAGAATTGATTATTCTTCCAATGCAATATTACAGAAGCGTAGAAATTCTGCGATCTTGCCAAGAACTTTATGACGCTCTCTGTGCCCGAATACACCATAAAGTTGGAATTGAAAATTCTATTTTACAGGCCGGGTCTGCACTGGGACGTTTTTGTATTATGCCCTACTTTTATTTGCTGGAGAAAGAATTCTTAGAATATTTCCCAGAAACCTTGCTAACGCTGGTTTATTACTCAAAGTAACGCAACGTTAAATACAAATGCTCGCGAACAAGCAATCGTAGAGTTTGTTTCAATTTTTTGTGTGTGTGCGTGCGTGCGTGCGTGCTTGCGTGCGTGAATAAATTACAGGAAGATTCAACAAACAGGGTGCCAAACTAACCTTATATCAAGCTGGTGTCTCGGAGTACTGATTTATACATAGTTACCTCAACGGATCGTTGCGAGAAACTGAACGTCACACGTTATTGACGTCAATCACCTCGGTCGTGATATTCGTGATACTGCAACGTGTGTCATAACGAGACTGTGGCCTTATTGCCACAGGTTAAAATAATAACTACTTCTTACTACAGAGCATTTGCTCTCTACTTCATCCACGTGGAGTTACAGGGTTTTAAAAATCTTGCAGAAGCCCTAGATTCATCCGGGCTTAAAAAATATATCTATTAATCACGTCGACCCGGTGCTCCATTGCTGCGTGTTGGAAGGACAAACCAATAAACCAACAAACACAGTTTTGCGTTTATAATGATACGTCTATGTATATTTAACCACCATCATATTGTAATCGACAAAACGAAGTATAGGATCTATCTAGTCGACCTACAATAAAAATACACTAGTGGTTCGCCCCGAACTGAGACCTCGCGGTAACGGTATCCCATGATTATTCATTCAATCGATACATGATCACCAAAACTGACATTATTATTATGCCCGTTTTCACCAAACATACCTAAATCATCCCCTAAGTAGGAGTCTCTTAACGTAGGTAGCTCCTAAATACAATGCTAAGTCCTAACATCCGTCCCAATATCCTTTTAGGTGTCCCGTACAGGATCGTGATAAATAAGTTGACAGAAAACATCAATCACCTAACTTATAGGTAGCCCGTAAAGGTTAGGGAACGTTAGTGAAAACATTGAATTATTATGTAGGTACTAACGAGTGAAACCGGGTTACGGGCATCTGTACAAATCGTCATCTATCGACGCGAATAGAAAATATACAATATTTAACTAAAATTTAACTAAAAAATAATTTTAATTGAATAATATGGTACAAAAAAAATTACAATACAATTATTGTATTATAATAAGTAACTAAATAATAATAGTCGACGCAAAACTGTTTTTGGGATAGGTCGTTAGTCGTAACTCGTAGTTCCATGGGAATAGTTACTGACTGCGCCATCTATTAGCATTATTGTGAAGCTATGTTGATGCTATATGAATTGCTGATGTACATTAAAAATTAAATAATCTCGTTTCTTTATAATATTCATATAATTTTAGTATTTGTTGTTCAAGTACAGGATATAAGTGACCTAAAAACATAAAATCAGTTTGAAAATCCATAGCGGATTTTCCTAGAGAGCTTCTTCAAGCGAGCGTATAAAATCGCCACTTTGAAAGCCCCCCATTTCGTCAATTTTAAGGGAAAAATTAATAAAAAAATATTTTTGTACTCAGTTCAAAATTATCTTTAAAATGATATGTAACAATTTTATGTAACGCGATATTTTTTTTTTTACTTCGCATTCACTTCTATGAGAGCCCCCCTGAAATAAAGATTTTTATAACTTTTTAAGCCATTTTCGGCTGGAGGCCATCGGTTTACATATTATATCTAAATTTGAAGTAATTACGTTCAGTAATTCAAAAGTTATAAGGCTCTGACAGACGGACGGACGGACGGACGGACAAGTGCAAATCGCTCTAGTTAACTCAGAGACCTCGCTTCGCTCGGTCAATAATAATAATTATTATTATATTAAATTTATTAAAATGTTACAAAAAAAACTTATAGCTAAACTAATCTAATTACTATACAAATCATGCCCGCGTGGAATGGTGCCAAGAATACTGGCTGCATTTCCGCGCTGGACAGCCAGGCTGATCCTTTGCGCAAAAAATGAGCCAGCCCTTCTGTCACCAGATGAGGCAATTAACCGCGGTGAAATGTCTCGTAAAAATTTTTTTGCACTTTGATATTAAATTATAGTATATATGGTTGAGCGAAGCAACCCCTGGGTCATGCGTCATGCTCGTGAACGGGTGCCACCGGCGGGAATGGGGCTACTTTATGTCTGCCCATCTTAAGATAGAAGTTAGTCGGTATGCATTGTTGGAACTTCCCTCATTGTGTAAAACACTGCATATATAGCATAGTATTTACTGTATTGTAAATTTGTTTTGAAAAGAGCAACCGCCGAGTTTCTTGCTGGTTCTTCTCGGCAGGAAAGGCATTCCGAACCAGTGGTAGATTCATCGACTATTCAAAAGCACTTGTAAAAGTTTATTTGAATAAAAAATATTTCTATTCTATTCTATTCTATTCTATTCTATAAACTTTAGTGTTTGTATTGTAGAAGCCCCATAGCCCAACCGTTAACGGTAATGACTGAAAACTCAAAAGTCGCAAGTTCGATCCCCAGCCGTCGACTATAGTCGACAATCTGCTTAATATGCCTGGAAAAGAAAATATTTGGAAAGTTTAGCGTGGCTAATATTCTTAAAAAAAACCGGCCAAATGCGTGTCGGGCCACGCGCAGTGTAGGGTTCCGTAGTTGAAAGTCTCAAATATTATTGCTGACCTAGGATAGTGCTTTTATTTATTTATGAATAATGAATATTGAATACATTTTGAGTTCCATGGTTTAAATACTATAATATACTACAAAATATGCAACTTACACTACGTGTAATATCTAACTTAGAAAAACCGATATAACTCCTTCACTAATGAACCCTACTTAGCCGTGATAGTTTTCCTTTAAAATTCATTATACAATACTACTGCTGTGAATTTTTTCTTGTATCCTATATGCAACCATTTAGCTGGCAGAGGGGGGGGGACACTTGACTCTAATAAAATTTAGCACTTTAAAATATCATATTTCACAAACGGATCCCTGAATTGGAAAATGGTGTTCCCACACCCACAACGTTTTTGAAAGACCTATTCAACGACACCCCACACTATGGGATAGATGAGAAAAAAAAATTCATCCCCACTTTACATGTAGGGGAGGTACCCTAAAAAAAAATATTTTTCACAATTTTATTTCACCACTTTGTCGGCGTGATTGATATTTATACCCCTGTCAAATTACAGATTTCTAGTACCAATAGTCTCTGAGCTAAACCGCGGACAGACAGACAGACAGACAGACGGACGGACATGGCGAAACTATAAGGGTTCCTTGTTTACTACGGAACCCTAAAAAAGTGGTTTATTATTGTTCTCGGGTACCTACTTCATCGAGACCGAAACCATAGACTTAGGGCTGATTTCACCAACGTAAAATAAGTCTTATCCGAGAGTAAATTTGATATTTTGACAGTATTTTCAATACAAGAACTGTCAGAACGCCCAATTTATTCCTCGGTAAAACGTCACTCAACGTTGGTGAAATCTACTTTGCTTGTTATCTACGTTGCTTATTATATTTACTACCGCCGATAACACATCTCTAATATCATTGATCGCGGTTACAACCTCCAATTAAACCACGCAATGGTTCTGTAATTGTCCATAGCAGCATATTTTTCATAAAGGTTACCAATATGGAAATCGCCATCTCCTGTTGCTAAGACACCCATTACAGTGTAACTACCAGCTTAAATACATTATTAGCCCGCTCTTTTTGCTCCAATTACGTGGATGGTGTTTAAATTGCTTTATTTATTCACTGTCTAATTTGTAGTAAAAGGAAAGCAAATTGTAGTCAGCGCCCAGACTACGCCCTGTGTACAAAGACCACGGAATAGGCAACTTACTTAGCGTTAATGAGCAGTAAGTCTAACTTTGTACTTTGTACAATTTTCTAAGGGCTATTTCAGACTCGGCGGATTCCGCCCGGTTGTAAACTGCGCTTACTTACTAACGGTGCAGGTTTTATTTGCATTATATGCACCTTCATGTTTATTCATACCCATCTACGCGCTGAAAAATACCTTTGAATCCATAAAATATTGTTCTTCCTATTTAGCCTAGGTATACAAAGAGACGTTGACTTGAAAATGAACTGCTACTAAGAAAATATTTATTATTTCATATTATAAACTTTGATCTGATATTGCTGGAGTTTCTATTATTGTGCTGATTGTAATTTTTGCTGCAACAAGGCATTGTAGCCTTATTGTAGCCCATAGCGAGAGAGTGTCGAACAATCAGAGGTGATTGCGATCATTCAACTTCAAACATTTTTAGAAAAATCCGCGGCGGGATTCACAGGACAATGTCGTCAACACCATTTTGCTGGAGGCGTGGGAGGGAGATAGTGAGCTTTCCCCACTGCGAGCAGCGTTACCACTCTTCAGCACGCCTTCGTTAAAAAATATTAATTACTATCTCATTATAGAATCAATTTTTTTGAAGTGAAAACTTCTTTAGGCGCGTTGAGCATTTTTTTGGGTGAGCAAAAGACATGGATTTCGCGTCATTGTCACCTTCACAATCGTCCTGGAGATTTCAGTAAGCGTTCAACATTTTAGAAGTTCCCAAGCAACCTTGTACAGTGAAGCGGACAAGTAGCCGCCTTCCTTACCGTTTAATGTATAATGTTGCAGGTTCGAATCTCACGCACGAAATCGTGACAGTGCGCTTTTCTTATTTGTTTTTAATTATTAGCAAATCTAGTTTTCACTTCTATCGGCAGTCCCTACCCTATGACTGCCATTTTTAGGGTTCCATACCAAAATGGTAAAAATGGAACCCTTATGGTGAGACTTTCTCCGTCCGTCTGTCCGTCCGTCTGTCACAGTCGATTATTTCCGTAACTATTAAAGCTATCGACATGAAATTTGGCATAGTTGTGTATAATAGTGGCCCAAAAGCATTGAAATAAAGAAAAGTCGAAAATTATTTTTAGTTTTATTAAAAAAAGGGGGAAAATCGGAGGTCTGAAATTTAAAAGTAAAATAACTATATCGAGTGGGGTATCATATGAAAGGCCTTTACTTGTGCATTCTAAAACAGTTTTTTATTTATTTCTATATAAACTACTCAAAACAAAATAGGGCCCACTTCGAGATAATCTCGAACTTTGTTTACAAATCCTATTAATTCCTATTAATATTATAAATGCGAAAGTTTGTGAGGATGGATGTTTGGATGTTTGGATGGATGGATGGATGGATGGATGGATGGATGGATGTTTGTTCCTCTTTAACGTGACAACGAATGAACCGATTTTGCTGAAATTTGGCACAGACATAGATTATAGTCTGGAATAGCACATAGGCTACTTTTTATCCCGGAAAAGAAAACAGTTCCTGCGGGATAGCATCGCTATTTTTTACACATTTGTCCTTCAAAATACGCGCAATGGAGTTTTAGATTAACGTGATTTTTTTGCACAGGTAAAGTTAAGAGCCTGAAAAATGACAAAGGCTACTTTTTAGCTCGGGAAAACAAACGGTTCCTGCGGGATATTATAATACTACTTTTCACACATTTATCTTTCAATTTTGCGCTAACGGAGTTACAGATTGACGTGGTTTTTTGGATAGGCATAGTTGATGACTGGAAAAGTGAGAAAGGCTACTTTTTATCCTGGGAAAGCAAACAGTTCCCGCGGGATATTAGTGTTCTCTTTTTCACATATTTATCCTTAAATTAGGCGCCAACGGAGTTACATATTGACGTGGTTTATTGGATAGGCATAGTTGAGGACTTGAAAAGTGACAAAGGCTACTTTTAATCCCGGGAAAACAAACAGTTCCCTCGGGATATTCGTATATTGCTTTTCACATACTTATCCTTCAATTATGCGCCAACGGAGTTTTAGATTGAAGTTTTAGATTATTTTTTAGCACAGGTAAAGTTAAGGGCCTGAAAAGTGACAAAGGCTACTTTTTATCCCTGGAAAACAAACGGTTCCTGCGGGATATACGTATGCTTCTTTTCACATATACATGTATGCATGTATGTATGTATGTATGTATGTATGTATGTATGTATGTATGTATGTATGTATGTATGTATGTATGTATGTATGTATGTATGTATGTATGTATGTATGTATGTATGTATGTATGTATGTATGTATGTATGTATGTATGTATGTATGTATGTATGTATGTATGTATGTATGTATGTATGTATGTATATATGTATGCATGCATGTATGTATGTATATATGTATGCATGCATGTATGTATGTATGTATGTATGCTTGCATGCATGGCATGTATGTATATATGTATGTGTGTATGCATGTATTTATGTATGTTTGTATCCTCCTCCTACTAACAATAAAATAATAAATACATTAACTATATCCTATCCTACTTATTATTACTCATATTATCCCACTAATATTATTAATGTGAAAGTTTGTGAGGATGGATGTATACGGATGTATGTTTGTATAGATGTCGTATACGGATGGATGGATGTATGTTCTCTGAGATAGGGGTTGAACTATTTTGACTGTTATACTCCATAACTTCGTTAAATTTGAACTAATTTTTATTATTACTTTAACCGACTTCAAAAAAGGAGGAAGATCTCAATTCAACGGAATCTTTTTTTATGTATGTTCACCGGTTACTCGAAGACGCCTGAACCGATTTGGAAAATTCTTTTTTTGTTTCAAAGGGTATACTTCCCAGGTGGTCCCATTTAAATTTTATAGAAATCAGTCGAGCGTTTTTAAAAAAATCTACAATAAATTACATACTTTGTAGTGGCGCGGGCGTTTAAATGTATGCTCCCGGGACAAAAAGTAGCCTGTGTTATTTTCCAGGTCCTCAACTTTACCTGTGTAAAAAAAATCAGCAAAGTGCGAGTCGGTCCTCGCTCTTTTAGGGTTCCGTTAAAAAAAAATTAAAATATTTCCATGTAACCATGGAAATATTTTAATTTAATTTTTTTAATTTAATTTAATGTTTATTATTTGTTGTTATAGCGGCAATAGAATAGAATAGAATAGAATAGAAATGTTTTTTATTCAAATAAACTTTTTTACAAGTGCTTTCGAATCGTCGATGAGTCTACCACTGGTTCGGAATGCCGAAATACAAAATATGTGAAAATTTCAACTGTCTATCTATTACGGTTTACGAGATACAGGCCGCTGACAGACGGACGGACGGACAGCGGAGGCTTAGTAATAGGGTCCCGTTGGCACCTTTTGGGTACGAAACCTTAAATACCATTGTTGACTATATGCACTTACACTTTATATGGTGAAATATTATAACTGCGAAAGTGCGTTGGTTTGTCCTTCAATCACGCCCAAACAGAGCTACGGATCGACGTGATTTTTTGCAGGGGTACCCATAGTTGAGGACCTGGAGAGTGACAGGCTACTTTTTATCCCGCAAAGTCAGAGTTCCCAAGGCATTTTAAAGGCTAAGTTCACGCAGACGAAGTCGCGGGCATCAGCTAGTATTTCATAAGTTAATCATTCGCCAAGTTAAGCATTTAAATATCAAGTAGACTTGTTTATGAATCCTTAAAAGTGTTTTAACGTTAGTTTACACATTATTCATAAGTGGGTCGACAAAAAAATGAAAGTTCTTGAAATTCATCCCTTGCACAGTTTCTTAGTGACTTGTGTTCCTAGTCTCATTGTGAACACTGCAGTCACTTTGTGTAGTTGTTTTATTTCACTTTGGTACTAGCCTAAATTACTATGTCTGGTTCTCGTCATCATATGGATATGGAAACCGCCACAAGAGCAGTAGCTTGGCTTCAGGAGGGACAATCTCAGAGATCTGTAGCACTACGTCTCGGTGTATCGCGACGGGCCATCAGAAACCTGTGGGAACGCTTTCAGGAGACAGGAAGTGTGTCTAGAAGACGTGGATCAGGAAGAGTTCGAGCCACTACTGCCCAGGAAGACCGTTATATACGGTTAACTGCACGTCGGGATCGTACCGTTACTGCCCGGACCTTACAAAATCGATTGAGGGAATCTACTGGAACCCGAGTTAGTGACCAAACGATCCGAAATCGACTCCATGAGGATGGACAACATTCTAGAATGCGCGCTGTTCGGCTTAAATTGACTAGGGCTCATCGTGCAGCCCGGTTAAGGTATGCATGTGAGCATGCAGATTGGACCATGACTAACTGGAGGTCTGTGCTGTTTACTGACGAGTGTAAAATTAAATTTTACAGTGATGATAGACGAGTGCGCGTGTGGAGAAGAGAAGGCGAACGATTTGCAGAACCGTGTATCCACGAAACAGATCGTTGGGGGGGGCCCAGTGTGATGGTATGGGGCGGAATAAGCTTAATAGGCAAAACAGAGCTGGTATTTCTGGACGAGGGTACCATAACCGCTGCCAGTTATGTCGAGCGAGTAATCAGACCCCATGTCATCCCCTTTTCACAAAGAGTGGGCGAAAGTTTTGTCTTAATGCAAGACAATGCACGCGCACATACGGCCCGCCTCACGCAGAGAGCACTCTCTGAGGCCAATATTACGGTTTTGCCTTGGCCTGCGATGAGTCCTGACCTCAATCCCATTGAGCATTTATGGGATCAGTTGAAGAGAAGCCTTAAACGGAACTACAGTAGTATCAATAGTCCACAGGAGTTGATAAGGGCACTTAAAGTCTGTTGGGAGCAGATACAACAAGAAAATATCACACATTTAATTGAAAGTGTCCCCAACAGGCTCCAAGAATGCATAAGGAGTAGAGGAGGCCCTACACGGTATTAAACTCCAAGCAATTACTGAAGTTAGTGAAAAAAGTTACAAAAACCAGCATTAAGTTGTACTCTATATTTATTGTTTAAATCGCTATTTTTGTTTGTGTTTAATTTAAGTAAACAATATAAACCGTTTTCAAACTCGGTTTTGTTTAAATAATTTGTCATTCCTCTCTTCAAACATACACATTAAGAAAAAATTCAAATTTTACGTATTTTCGTAATTACAGCGAAAAAACTTAGTGGGTCCTATTTTGTTTTGAGGAAGCTGAAGACTACAGCTTCAGAAAACGGGAGGTCAGAAATCTTCAGTATATTCGGTTTAACATCTTGTATTCTTATAATTCGTACTTTTACACAGAACTATGTTATTAAAAATATCTTATGGTAAATAATAATCACTTAGACAGCGACCGTCCATAGTTTTTGAATAATCGGCCAAAATGTCGAAAAAAATACCGTTCCCCCCCCCCCCCCCCCCCCCCTTATCTCCGAAGTTTACCAATCGAAAAATCTGAAATAATTATGGTCAATAGAGGTTTAAGTATATTTTACAGGAAAAATAAAAGCAACGCGAAAATTTTTTTAGTTTGACTAAAAAGGGGGAAAGTCGGGGGTTTGAAATTTCAAAGTAAGGTAACTATACCGAGTGGGGTATCATATGAAAGGCCTTAACTTGTGCATTCTAAAACAGTTTTTTATTTATTTCTATATATAATAGTTTTTGAGTAATCAGCCAAAATGTCGAAAAAAATACAGTTCCCCCCCCCCCCCCATTATCTCCGAAGTTTACCAATCGAAAAATCTGAAATAATTATTGTCAATAGAGGTTTATGTATATTTTACAGGAAAAATAAAATGAACGCGAAAATTATTTTAGTTCAATTAAAAAAGGGGGAAAATCAGAAGTTTGAAATTTCAAAGTAAGATAATTATACCGAGTGGGGTATCATATGAAAGGCCTTTACTTGTGCATTCTAAAACAGTTTTTTATTTATTTCTAGATATAATAGTTTCTGATTAATCGGCCAAAATGTCGAAACCAAACGAAATGTGTTCACCAGTAGGTAAATCACTACTATTTTCCAGGAATAGATATTGTGTGATTAATTCATGCTATAGTTATTCTTGAGAGTAAGAACATTTGGTGAAATCAGTGAAAACATTTTTCTCGTATATTATTGTTTCTATACTCGATCTCTAGAATAACACGACCTTAAGGTTAATAATGTATGTTTGTTTGCTGGTTTGTCCGTCAATCATGCCGCAACAGAGCTGTGAATCAAATTCATTTTCACCTCTCTAGCTCAAAAAGGGCGCCTTTGCTGCCCAAAACCAGTGAGCAAAAGTCGTTTTTGCTCACTCAGTGAGAAAAATTGTTTTGAATTTAGAGCACTTTGGATTGGCATTTCTTCAATAAATTGTCTCTTTGCTATCTTGTTGAACAAATAACTATTTCTGCAGACAGTAAGAATTTCTTTCGCATTTGTAATAACTATTGCCTTACTTGGCTTTCGACTATGGACAGAATTACCTCTATAACGGAGCAACTTAATGAAAATTCACGGGGATACATACCTAACAAGAACCTATGGTGTGTGGCTAATTAGAGTTCCTCAACTTAGATTACCTAGCTTAACTTCCACGAAGTTTCGATTACTAGGTATCCCTGTTGCTCAGTAAGTCAATCCAGTTTAAGCCAAAGTTGTCTTCCTCTCCTTATTAACTAAGCTATATAAAGCTTTCGCCTGTGACTTCCCCGTGGAAATAGGCTTCTAAAAACCCCATAATTTTTCGATATAATAATATAAGTAGCCTCTGCCTATGTCACTCTCCAGGTCTTCAGCTATCATTACCCATGCCAAAAATCGTCGGAATCGTATGTGAGAGCTCAAGCTAGATTTATAACCTTGAAGTCGACCACCATCAGAGATCAAGTATGTTCTAGATCCAACGATAGCGTATAATTATAACGAAAAGAACTATAAAGAATTGGTAGATTTATTTTGGAGGAAGCTGATAATACTCGTAACACAAGTCATACGAGTGTCAAGGATGAGGTCTATAGATTCCTTGTCATACGAGTATCTAAGGGTGAGATCTATAGATTCACTCTCACTCAGCTCAGACTCAAGACTGAGTTAAAATGAGACAGATTTATGTCAGGACGTATTTGTGTCTCATTTTGACTTTATCTTAAGTCTTGAGCAGAGCCAGAGTACGTTCTAAAGATCTCAGCCTAAGTAGGTACATACTAAACGATAAATTGAAAATGTTTTTATAAAAGGTGCGGAGTTTTTGATCTTTATACAGTGAAGTGAAAAAAAACTTTATTCGTCGCTTTTTGCTAGCCAATTCATTATTTTCATAGAAATTATAGAGAGCGTATGAAATTCTTACGCCTGATCCCACACACAGAGAACAAAGCAGGCCAAATGGAAAATCGATGAAGCCCTCACACGTAGGTATCTCTTTAAATAATGAGGTTGGGACACGACAAAGCGGAATGGAGCAAATGATTGTTATTTTGTACCGAGGGAATTCAATCGCTTGTCGACAATTCATTAAGTACTTTTGAATGTTGACTTACCTTTCAGATAAGATTTAAGTGATAATCTTTCATTTAACCTAGCACCTCGTTCGTTTTGCCTATTTCTGAAAACTGTATAACAGATTACAATATGTTTGTAACAATAATTGTACCATAGATTTAGGATTGGTAATCGCTACGCACTACTAGATACCGTCGGCGTGCTAGTAAATAAAAAACCGGCCAAGTGCGTGTCGGGCCACGCGCAGTGTAGGGTTCTGTAGTTGCAAGTCACAATTATTATTGCTGACCTAGGACAGCGCTTTTATTTTATTTATGAATATTGAATATAATATTTTGAGTTCCATGGTTTAAAAACTATAATCTAAACTACGAAATATGAAACTTACACTACGTGTAATACCTAACCCAATAAACACAGATATAACTCCTTAACTTATGAACTCTACTACTATACTTTGTTGGCGTGATCAATATTTATACCCTTGTCAAATTACAGATTTCTAGTAACAATAGTCTCTGAGCTAAACCGCGGACGGACGGACAGACGGACGGACAGACGGACGGACATGGCGAAACTATAAGGGTTCCTTGTTTACTACGGAACCCTAAAAAAGCGGCAATTTTTAGTACGCCTGAACTGGCGTACCTACCCAGTACCCACATATTAGTCTCGTAGCAACCAATGTTTGACGTTTTTAATTACGTTGCCGCATTTAAGGAGCTATTGTTTGAAGGAAAGGCGATAATTCTAGTACCTATCCTAAGGCCGACTTGCACCAAACTGCTTAGTTATGTTTAGTTAAATTTTGTAATGCTGTCCCTTTTTGACAATACTATTTCAGAGTTGACATGAGAAGGACAGGTATAGAAAATTTAACTAAACACGAATAAGCAGTTTGGTTAGAAAAATCTTTTTGGTACGGTTCAAGAAGCTTAAATAAAATAAACTTTTTGGATTAATTATTATTATTATTTAATAATTTAAAAGCTAGCAAAATATGGCACGTTATAAACAACATCAATATGTACGTGTCTAAAATTAGTTGGGTATAATAATATTATGTTCTATGGTAATAACATCGCACTTATTAAATATTTTTCCTAGCTTAAAACTTAGCTTAAAACACTTTTAAGATCAGCAATTAATAATAATAGTTAGTTAAAGGTACATTAAACATGAGATAACTGTAAACATAAAAAATCCCTAGCTAATAAAATCAAATTAGCTCAAAGTACCTATAAAAAAGGTTGAAGCAATATTTAGGAGTTCAAATCAACAAAAATCTAGGTCAAACTCGAAACATATCCCTGACGTAATTTGCTAAAAGCCTGTTTATAGAGATGTTTCAGCAACAGGTCTATTCTAATCTACGTTATTTTATAAAAAAGCCGGCCAAGTGCGAGTCGGACTCGCGCACCGAGGGTTCCGTATTCCAAAAGTAAAAGTAAAACGATAATATTATATTAATTTGCTTATTTATCGTCAACTTTGTTTGTAGAGGTTTATTGTTAATATAAAAAAAAACTATGCTAGTTAGAGCATTGGTTTTATTTTTCCTGTAAAATATACATAAACTTCTATTGACCATAATTATTTCAGATTTTTCAATTGGTAAACTTCGGAGATAGGGGGGGGGGGGGGGCGGTATTTTTTTCGACATTTTGGCCGATTACTCAAAAACTATTATATATAGAAATAAATAAAAAACTGTTTTAGAATGCACAAGTAAAGGCCTTTCATATGATACCCCACTCGATATAGTTATCTTACTTTGAAATTTCAAACCCCTCATTTTCCCCCTTTTTTAATGAAACTAAAATAATTTTCGCGTTGATTTTATTTTTCCTGTAAAATATACATAAACCTCTATTGACCATAATTATTTCAGATTTTTCGATTGGTAAACTTCGGAGATAAGGGGGGGGGGGGGGAACGGTATTTTTTTCGACATTCTGGCCGATTACTCAAAACTATTAATAATTTTTTTATTTACAATTTACATGTATTTAGTTATTAATAGAAAATTTCATATATACAATACTATAAACCTAAATTTAATTCTAAAATTAAAACTAAAATAAAAACTAATTAAAATCTAAAACCCCATCCAAGCCACCGCAGTGTGGCATAGTACCCAAGATGCTGGCAGCATTACCTCTTTGGATGGCCAGGCTAATCCTTTGGCCAAGGTAGCTGCCAGCTCTTGGATCCCCGGTAGACTCGATCACCTTTTTTGATATCTCTAAAAAAAGTGCGCGAGCCTCCGGGCCCCACGGCCCCAGGGTCTCTACACCAAAAGGCGCAAATATGAAACCACTGTCAAGTTTCTCATATTTGCGCCTCTTAGCCTGTTCGGCGCTAGTAGCCGCTGCACCCGCCACAGAGGAGGTCGCATGGATGTGGGAAGCAGCTAGAGTATCTACACAGGTGGCATCCCACACAAGCGACCTCCCTGTCCTCCAAGGAACAAGCGTCATACCATCAGGTCTCTTGCCATCACTACGTGCCAAACCAATAGGTTCTAATACAGCTGGCACGTGAGCAGTAGCAAGAGACCTGCGGATGATGTCGTTGAGGGCATTGTGGCGGGAGAAACGACCAGCGCTCTTCGAACAGGAGAGCCCGTGATGACCGTAAGCGTCGACGTGGTCACCGCAGTGGCAACGGTGAGGCTGGGTTATTTTGGCGCCAAGCCTAAGACCAACTACCACTGCAAGAGTGGCGTGGTTTAAAAGAGTGCCCAGATTAGCAGAAGGGATAGCATGGAGCCAGTGTCCGGATTCTTTCGCAGAGACAGCGAGAAGACGAGCACGGTCTTTGGAATTTGCTTGCATTAACATTGCGTCAAAAGTTTTTTTACAAATAATGTCATCCCACTGTCTCTGGGAAGGAAGAGAAACCGGCAATTGATTTGGGCTAATCGCTGACCGACCATTTCTTGCCTCTGCCAAGTACGACACCTCAATTGATCCCAAAGACTGGGATATAATTTTTTCAAAGAGAGTGTGTGTACTATAAGCAGAGGAAAGAAAAGCTGGCAGAGAGACACTAGAAATTTTGCGGATTCCCAGAGCTCCATACCTGATCGGAAGAGAAGCCTGGGCCCATACTTGATCATCTATCGGACAATTTAAGATTTCAGATAGAATATTTTGTATAAAATTATCCAAATTTTCCAATAAATTATTAAATTTCCAAAGAGGTGAACATCTAACGAAATAAGTAAATTTTGGAACAAATAAGCAGAATCGAATGATGGTCATTGCCATATGAGGATTAATATCTAACAGATGATGGGAAGTGTTTTTGAATTTAGAAATTAAGTCAGTAAAAAATTGAGGAACTGAGGCCTCTAAAACAGGTGCTCCTAAGAGGCGAAGTGACTCATCGTTTAAAATTTTAATACCCGGAGCTAAAATATTGATTTTATTTAATATGTGCAGTTTGGATTCGGCCGAAAAAGAATTTGGAATATAAATTTCACATTTATCAAAATTAAGTTCCAAGCCAATAGTTTTAAATTTTGATATAATTATTTCTAAATCCTTCAAAACCGAACTCACTTTGCCGCCCAAGGTTCCATCATCCAAATACCAAACATTGAATTTGGAATTTAGAACCGAAATTATAGGGTGTATGGCTAAACTAAAAATAACTGGTCCAAGCGGATCCCCCTGCTGACAGCCGACAGCGGAGCTCAGAACATTATTTTTGTGTACGAGCTTTGAAGGTTCCCGGTAGCACTGCGCCAAGTATGGGAAAAACTGTGGAAATTTATTTTTTACTTCTGAGAGGAGGACCCCCCGATCCACTGAATTGAAGGCATTCTTCACATCAATTTTAAGGAGTACCTCCTCCCGGGAGTTAAGGAGGAATGTGCGAGCAGCGTGAACAGCTGCTTCGCATCCCCCCTTTACCCCAAAGCCTAACTGAATTGGGACAAAATTAGAAGATATTAAAGGAAGAATTTTTTTACAGCAAATTTTGGAAACGACGCGCCGAATCGTTGAACCCACTGCTATGGGACGAATACCACCATCCTTTTTTTTAGGGCACATAAATTTGCTCCATATAAGGTTTTAGTTATTTCATGGGGTACTCGTCCAGATAGCATCAGGTTCACCAGATCAGTGATCGATTTCAGAAGGGTACCACCTACGTCAACGTTTGCACCACAAACTAAGTCTTTAAAGTGCTGTGGTGACAAACCATCGAGCCCTGCAGCGGAACCACTTCTGAAAGACATCAGAGCTCCCAGCACGTCATTAGTAGTGGCCTGAAAAATAAAATTGCTATTTGTCGATGGGTCTGGAAAAGAGGAATCAGGAGAAGGGGATGGGTGTTTAGAACGCAGTGCTTCCAGAGTCTCCGCTGTATCAGGGGCAATTGTGTCACTGGAGAATAAAAGTCGAGCCGCTCCCTTAAGGTCGCCGTCGCTTATTTTGTTTTCAATAATTTTTTTTTTATCATAATTGTGTTTCAAATATGGATGAGATTGTGTATGTGTCGCGTGTAGTGGATTTAACTGTATGGTAGTATTATAAATGTTGCTTTCATTTAATGTGCAGTTATTTTTTATTTTCTGTGTAAGGGAGAGGTTTTGACTCTTATCCGCGTGTAGCGTGCGGTACGCGAAAGTTAGCAGCAGCTCCCAGCTTCGATAGGTGTTATGAGTGATGACATTATCTATGGTTTTTTTTAACGAACATGAAACTGAATGGCGTGATCCTCGAGGAATGCGTCTGATTAATGGGATGGAATTCTTAAATGTACTTAATGATTCGCAGAGGTTATCAACACATCCATTAATTGGAAGGGAAGAAAATGAAATGGGAGCAATCGATGGCGCAAATGACGATTTGTGAACTCTACCTACATGAATTTTTAATCCTTTACTATTTTTAAAATACCGAGGCTGGGAACACTGATCACAACGCACGCTATCCTGCGACATAAAAACCCCAGCTGTCTCAACCTAGAATAAGTGGCTTGGCGCCACAATAACACATATGATATATATATACAAATAAAATCTAAAAATAAGAAAAAATACAATCACAAAAAGAAAACAATCCACACTTCACACTTCACAATTTAACAGTCTGATAAACTAAATGTGCAAGATCACACCTTCTCAATCGCCTTTTATCGGCCTCCCAAACGAGTTCCGCATCAAATACTGGTGCATGAGACGGTACTACGGGGTCCGTTTCTAACATATATCCATTTAAAGAACCACTGACTACGAAGGGGCTCTTGAGAAAACCGAAACCGAGTCCTTAACGTTGAGGACTATTTGAATTGTTGGCCCTCTTAATTCATCCATCGAAAAATTCTTTTTAAATAGTGTAAAATTTCCAAGGATAACACAATTATCACAACGTAAACAAACAAACAATTCACCATAAACCATGTGAAATTCATTATTATATATTATTATTATGCATTATTTTAATTGTTGTGACATATGGACATAATGACATTTCTAATTAAATTCCTCAATTTCACGTGGCTTTCTCACTTTTCCTATGACTCCTTCTTTGTATTATACAAAATATTGATTAAATTCACCATTTAATAACTTTCCATTATGTTGTGGAATATTTAAATATAATAAATATAATAAATCAATCCATTTGTTATTTTTACCCGGGTGACATCCCGGTGACATTTTATCAAATTCAAACTATTATATATAGAAATAAATAAAAACTGTTTTAGAATGCACAAGTAAAGGCCTTTCATATGATACCCCACTCGGTATAGTTATCTTACTTTGAAATTACAAACCCCCGATTTTCCCCCTTTTTTAATCAAACTAAAATAATTTTCGCGTTGCTTTTATTTTTCCTGTAAAATATACATAAACCTCTATTGACCATAATTATTTCAGATTTTTCGATTGGTAAACTTTGGAGATAAGGGGGGGGGAACGGTATTTTTTTCGACATTTTGGCCGATTAATCAAAAACTATTATATATAGAAATAAATAAAAAACTGTTTTAGAATGCACAAGTAAAGGCCTTTCATATGATACCCCACTCGGTATAGTTATTTTACTTTGAAATTTCAAACCCCCGATTTTCCCCCTTTTTTAATAAAACTAAAAATAATTTTCGATTTTTCTTTATTTCAATGATGTTGGGCCACTATTATACACAACTATGCCAAATTTCATGTCGATAGCTTTAATAGTTACTGAAATAATCGACTGTGACAGACGGACGGACGGACGGACGGAGAAAGTCTCATTATAAGGGTTCCATTTTTAGGGTTCCGTACCCAAAGGGTACCAACGGGACCCTATTACTAAGCCTACGCAGTCCGTCCGTCCGTCTGTCAGCGGGCTGTATCTCGTAAACCGTAATAGATAGACAGATGAAATTTTCACATATTATGTATTTCTATTGCCGCTATAACAACAAATAATAAAAATTAAATTAAATTAAAATATTTCCATGGGTACATGGAAATATTTTTATTTAATTTTTTTTAACGGAACCCTAAAAGCGCGAGGCCCGACTCGCACTTGGCCGATTTTTTACCATTTTGGTACGGAATCCTAAAAAAGGAAAAGTACCTGAAAATAGGATTTTTATTAACTGTATCTTTTATCATGAATTTTTTTAATGCTAGATATTTATTAATAGCCGTTTAGTTGATGGTGTAATATCGAATGGATATAAGCAAACCTAAAGAGGTATACCTAGCATTTATTTAAACCTATATCAACCCCTAACCGTACAGAGCCCTTAGTGTAAATTTTCAATAACATATATTATGCGTAGTACTAATTTCCTAATTTGAAAACTCTAAGGAAAACGTCGTTTTGTTATATCACACAAAATGATAGCAGGAGCAAAAAATTTGAGAAGTAACATTTTGACGTTTTCGCCCTTAATGGTAAGCTATGTCCGTTTTCACCAACTTTCCCTAACTTTTACGGGCTGGTTAAACTAAGTTAGGTGACGCTTTCTGTCAATTTCGTTTACACGAACCTTTAGGCGCTGCGCAAACGTGGTTGTGTGCTGTGTCGGGATACAAGCCACTTAATTTTCATACAATAAATATTATGGAGTGGAAGCAACTGGACACAAAAAGTGTCTAGGTACGTTTGCGCAGTTGCTGGTTGATTTCAAATTTATTGTAATATGAAAATCTATATAAATAAAAATGAATGTTGGTAAGCGCATAAATCAAGAATGGATGGACCAATTCGGTTAATTTATTTTTTTGTATATTCCTTAAGGTCCACGGAAGGTTTTAATACTTAATAAAAAAAAAAAACAATCAAAAAAATGTTGGTGGCAAGAAGTTCGCCGTGTCAGCTAGTATTAAATAAAATAATGTTAGACATAGACTCAGAAGTGGAACTTATCACTCAAAAACTAATCACGCCTTAAGAGAATACATCTCTTTAAACGCTAAAATCCTACCTATAGCCGTCTCCACCACCCCTACAACGGCCCCTTTCCACACATCTAATCAATCTAACCACAAACACGACAGACAAACACCATCTGAACGTGAGGGTAGTTATCAAAACATCAAAGTATTAATTAATCAATTACACTAATCTAAGCGTACAGGCAATATTTATTCGTTTAGGGTGCGATTGCTCTCGCAATCCCTCAATCAAATACAAAACGACCTAGACACGAAAGCATCTACTATGTTGGGCCATTACAAACGTGCGAACTGAGTCATAAATCATTTTTATCAGATCTCTCTTTCACACTTATAGGCATATCGGAACTCTCGCTCGCACTTCTAGTGTTGTGCGTAACAACAAAGAAGGGGTTTGTCGATAGTCAATAGCAGGTAATCAAGGAAAGGTTAAAGAAATAATGCAGAATATTTTTTAGCATGTATTTTTAATGTCTGCTTTAAAAACATACAATATATTAAATATATATTAAGACGAAGTCGCGAGGGCAACAGCTAGTATTAATCTATGTCTATGTCATCGTCGGAGGAGCTATCGCTGTCATCTTCATGTAAATTTATTATCAGATGCTGTACTCTCTGATCTCTTAAAATAGCCTTGGCTAAATCGCGATCCTGTAACTCCTCTGCATGCCTCACACATTTTACCCAGTCCTCTTTGGATACATTCTCGATAGCTTCATGTAAAAGGATCTCGACATCTGCTATTTTAAAAGTATTGTTTTTAGCGTCCGAGCGGCATCCCTTTATCGATATCGAGTTGTGCAGCATCGTCACATTCCTTTGACGACATGTTTTATGACTCAGTTCGCACGTTTGTAATGGCCCAACTATAGTCGGATGAGTCTCTGGGCAAAGACTGCATTCGTATCGTCAAAACAGCCGTTTTATACTAATATCTCAAGATGGCGCGCAAGATGGCGCGCCCGCGCTGTCAAAGTCAAATGTCGTCAATATACGTCATGAAACGTATTAAACATTATAACAATTTGTTACAAATAACAAATCATTGCAAAGAAACATCAATCATGTTTGCACCTACACGAAGGTGCTCAGTAGAAGTATCGCGGGATCGATATGTACGTAACGAGTAAGCCCTTGACCGCTCCATCATTCATGTCGCCAGCTGTTTGTCCAATCGCTCAAAATACAATGTCGTTATCACATGTTGTGACTCACGAGATTCCTCAAAATAGCTCGCTGTATTCAATACAAGTCCGAATGAAAATGGTACGATGAACAGTAAAAAAAACTTTTTAACTGTTCATCGTACCATTTTCGTACCATCAGCTTTTAATTTTTTCTTATAAAAAAGTGAAAAGAATAGTTTTATTCGTTATAATTAACCTACCGAGATCACTAATGCAATGCAATTTGACCGCGCGACGTGAGCGTTAAATCAATTTTTTTATTAACACATATTTTTGAACATTAATTCACGATTTAATGACGACAAAGATTTAATGGTGTTCCTAATTAAAAATACAAAAAAAACATGACTTTTAATTTGTAAAATAAATTTAATCTGCATACTTAAATAAAAAAACCCAATAATAAAAAAAAAACAGTTTGCGATTAAAATTAAAAATTATTTATCGTAATTAAAAAAAAAAACCTACTTTAGATAAGTATAACATTTAGATTTAAGACCCAAAAAAGCTTTATTTAAATATGAAATCTATTTTTCAATACATGAAATAGTAATAAATATTAATTATTATGGTTAATAGTTTATTTTTTGAATAACAAAATGCTTAAATATTACGGAAAAAAGTCAAACTGTTTCCCTTGGCAATATAAGCAGTTTTCTTGTAGGTATTTACAGTGTGTATTAAGCACGTCTGAAATCACCAAATTGACCTTTTGGTAATGCAATCACTGCATTGACACTTCACAGTGACCGAGTTTGTACCTATTCGCCGGGCGTGCATATTGATTTTAAGCCACTCGGCCATAGCGTGAATTTAACTGATGAAGGACGCAATTACCTAGCCTCAACCGACGGAGGTCCAGCTGGACATCACAGGTCTCTTGCAAGGATTGCCACAGTTAATGCTGGGTACTTTTGAAAATAATTCAATAGCCGATGAATAACATAGGTGTAGAAAAGACAAAGAAAATAAAAATTGGCAGTCATATGACTGCCGATAGAAGTGAAAACTAGATTTGATAATAATTAAAAACAAATAAGAAAAGCGCACTGTCACGATTTCGTGAGTGAGATTCGAACCTGCGACATCATACATTAAACGGTAAGGAAGGCGGCTGCTTGCCCGCTGAGCTGTACAAGGTTGCTTGGGAACTTCTAAAATGTTGAACGCTTACTGAAATCTCCAGGTGATGATTGTGAAGGTGACGATGACGCGAAATCATGTTTTTTTGCTCACCCAAAAAAGTGCTCAACGAGCTCGCTTTCATGTACATTGAAGATAATGTCATATAATGGTCAGGTTCGGCGGCCTAGCATGCACGCGCGAGAAAATTTTGTCTACCCCTTTTCTCGTCTTATCTCTATATCTCTATCGAAACTAACATGGTTGCACACCATGATTCGTCTCGTTACGTCAAAAGTAGAGACAAAATTATTTTCTCTAGTTTTCTCCACGAAATTTAACATGGCGAGTGGCGACGTCATTTTCTCGAATTTTGAAGTTTAAAAGAGTAAACGAGAAATCAGTCTACATCACAATATTTCTCTTTGCGAGATATCACTTCGACGTGCATGCTAGGCCTGCAGGTCAGGTGGTGGGAACGACGGCATGAAATGTGCGTGGATGTATAACGAGTCATTTGATTCTCACCTTATGTAAAGGATTACTTCATTTTACCCTTATCTACCAGAAAGTTAACTTAAGTTTGACTATGAAAATAGATAATATTATGTATAACTTAGGAATGTTGCAGGTAAAGGCCCAGCTGCGATATAGACCAAAAAACCTCTGTTTGAGGTAAACATTTATGAAACCTCTGTAACCATTGAAAAGGGCACATAATTTTAGGTTTCGCTCGAAATAACTTTCATTTTATTATCAATTTGGCACGAAAGCTCGCCAAGTTTTCGTGGCTCGCCAAGTTTACAATTACCCGAAAATGAACAGTGTCAAAATCAAACGAAAATAATCATCAAAGTTCCGCCTGACTCTGCCAAGTGAAAGTAGGCGTACCCAGGTTAAAAAGTCAGCAAAACCAAGAGGTAACTTTAGTTTATTCTGCGATAATGAAAAACGAATGAATGGTTTTATGAATTAAATCCATATGACAAAGGAGATCGGACATTTTGTACAGATTTTGGTCCACTTTTTATTCGTTAATTTAATATTGTAACACTAACTGATTGTATAACTTTTTTCCACAGGCCAATTTTATGGTGCCCATAGTAAAAAATATATCCTCTTTTCATGAACTACTAAATGAAATAGGTTTCATCAACCGATAGTCTAAGATCCCGCTGCAGGATTGGTGCGTTCATCGACTTTTTGTTTAAAACCAAATTTTTATGTTTATTTATAATTAAGAGAATATATATTTACTAGGGTGCCTATCAAAATTTGGCCGCCATTATTTTTAGTTAAATTATATTTAATTGATTTTTGGTAAAAAATTTCGTTTATTTATTTTTTAAATAAAATAACGTCTACATCACGGTAATTAATATTATGAAGATTCTAAAAAATCACGGTTGCCGTTGCGCACCTGGCCGCACCTCTTTGCAGCCAGGTGTAAACAGGTATGATTTCGATAAATTTATACGTTTATAACATATATTTATTAATTATATGTCAAATTGAAGCTAATTTTTTTCTATTAATTATCATCTATGGTTGCTTAATTAAATCTGGCCGCAAATAAGGGTTACTGGCTGTTAAAGATAATAAATATTTAAGGTAGAGTGAAAGAGAGTTACCGCGTAACATCATTTGTCAGACGAGGACAGCGATTGCCGGCTGTGCGACGCTTTTAAGCCATTGCGCATGCGTCGAATGTTAGTGTTCTCAACCACCGGGGAGTAATAGAGACGACTTATAATAAATACTCCAAAAATATGTAATTTTTTTCAAAATGACAAATTTAAAAATTGCAACAAAAAATTAATATTGATTTGATATATCGACGGTCTAATTAGCAATTTGTCTATAAACGTAACTACTAGGGCACAGGCGAGAAGAATGCAACAGCAAGCTCCTTGCGATATGATTTCAAATCACAGTTGGCCTGATCAACCAAAGGTGATTGGAAGTCATACGAAACCAAGAGAAGCAGTAGAACTTAGATTTATAGAGAAAGAGGAATTAGAAAGTCTTAGAAGACAACGTAAATTTAGTATTGAAAGAAACGCGTTTTGCTATGTTGAAAGTAAGTTGTCAATTTTTATTAATCCTGCTTTCCAGTCACAATTGACGCGAGCCGCATTTGTGAGGGAGTTGGATAGTCTCTGTAAACAAATAAACGTCGACGAAATATATATAATAAAAATAAAAGTAATAAAATATTCATTGAAAAATTGTCAAGTGAAGTTAAATCATTACAAAATAGGTGCGCGACGCGATTTTATATATTAAATGATGTACAACGAATAGAAAATAAAGATGATAGAAGAGTGATCCTGAACGACTCCTTATTTTTTAGAAGGTGATTTTTTTAACATTTTGATCTAGCAATAATCCAATTACAAATTATTTAAATGATTCAAACTTAAATATTATATCTCTATTAGATATTAATGATATTAAATGGTTTTTCTAAATGATAATAAATTTTGAACTAATTGTTTTTTTCGTACAAATAGAAGATTCTCTAAAATGGAGTTAGACAATTTGCTAATTAGAACGTCGATATTTAATATTGATTAAAAAAAATTCTTTTCAAAAAACCGACTTCTAACGCCACTACAAAGTATAAAAATAATTTTAGTTTGTCCACGTTTGTTGAAATCGGGCGGGCCTAAAATACAAACTATGAAACCGATGCGCGACGCTACAGAATATGATAGACTCGTTTGTAGAAGTCGAGCGAGCATCGCGAGTCGGTTTCATAGTTTGTATTTTAGGCCCGCCCGATTTCAACAAACGTGGACAAACTAAAATTATTTTTATACTTTGTAGTGGCGTTAGAAGTCGGTTTTTTGAAAAGAATTTTTATTTTAAGCTTTTAAGTGTAGTATCCTATGATTGAGGAGCTAGGACCTGGAGCTCCATGATGTAGTCCATACTTGTTACCTACAATATCAATTCGTAATCGAAATTTCCTAAATCGCCATAGTTTTAGCCTGCAGCATCAGGCTTGAGGAGTTGAAAGTTAAAATTTTTATGGGACCATTTCGCAAACATCCTCTGTCGATTAAAAAAAAATCACGCGAATCGGTCCAGTAATCCCGGAGAAATCGGTGGACATACCTCCTCCTTTTTGGAAGTCGGTTAAAAATAAAACCAAGGTGACTTAAGTAAAAGAAAATTTTATTGCTTAAGTACTATTCGAAAATTTTATTCGATTTTATTCAAGTATTTAATCGTCTGTTACATATTAATTAAAAATTTAAGCAATATAAAAATTTAAAAAATTTATCTTTTAATTCTTATATTTCCTTAACTCTTATTTAAAAATCTGAATCATCGGAGCTTTCAGTTGTATTATCATCGGAGCTATCACTTTCATCACTACAAATATCAGAATCGTCGTCATTATCGGAAGCTTTGTTCGTGGATTCACATAGCACACTATTAACTTGCGTTGGAGTTGAGTCTCCCAGGAACCATGTTGGTTTTAAAAAACCATCTAGTACCAGCCAGCCATTATTTTCTGGGCTGAATTTGATGCAGTCTGGTTCAGTGGCATTTAACCACATCGAATTAACAAAGATTGTCCGCAACAATTTTAACTACGTTAACAGATTGCACCTGACCAATATCCTACAAATATAATAATTTTTAGATGCACAAATAAAACAACAATGTAACTATAAAACGTTGTTTATTACGAACTCCAAAACAGCGTGGTTTTTATGTTAGAATAAAAATGCCCCATCTGTTCAGTTGAGAACACTAACATTCGACGCATGTGCAATGGCTTAAAAGCGTCGCACAGCCGGCAATCGCTGTCCTCGTCTGACAAATGATGTTACGCGTTCACTCTCTTTCACTCTACCTTAAATATTTATTATCTTTAACAGCCAGTAACCCTTATTTGCGGCCAGATTTAATTAAGCAACAATATATGATAATTAATAGATAAAAATTAGCTTCAATTTGACATATAATTAATAAATATATGTTATAAACGTATAAATTTATCGAAATCATACCTAGTGTTCACACCTGGCTGCAAAGAGGTGCGGCCAGGTGCGCAACGGCAACTGTGTTTTTTAGGGTTCCGTACCCAAAGGGTACCAACGGGACCCTATTACTAAGCCTACGCTGTCCGTCCGTCCGTCCGTCCGTCCGTCCGTCCGTCTGTCAGCGGGCTGTATCTCGTAAACCGTAATAGATAGACAGATGAAATTTTCACATATTATGTATTTCTATTGCCGCTATAACAACAAATAATAAAAATTAAATTAAATTAAAAAAATTAAATTAAAATATTTCCATGGGTAGATGGAAATATTTTTATTTAATTTTTTTAACGGAACCCTAAAAGAGCGAGGCCCGACTCGCACTTGGCCGATTTTTTTTAGAATCTTCATATTAATTACCGTGATGTAGACGTTATTTTATTTAAAAAATAAATAAACGAAATTTTTTACCAAAAATCAATTAAAAATAATTTAATTAAAAATAATGGCGGCCAAATTTTGATAGGCACCCTAGTAAATATATATTCTCTTAATTATAAATAAACATAAAAATTTGGTTTTAAACAAAAAGTCGATGAACGCACCAATCCTGCAGCGGGATCTCGTACTACGACGCCATTTGGACCAAATCTACATCTACAACTAAACAAAACATGAGGTTTAGTTTAGTTATAGTCTGCTTTAGCCTTGAAAATGTATAAAACAAACACTTTCGTACAAAATTATTATTGTCACAATAATAATGATTCAAACCCAGTCGAACATGCTGTAAAACCCATTTAGCTGATCTAATCTAGCCTGAATTGTTCCTCGATTGAAAAAAAGCCTCGGATCTTATAACCAAATCTCTATATTGTGACTTTTCGGAGAGCAGTTCACAAAACTTTTGTTTGTTGTTGAGGATTTTATTGGACCGCCGCGCGCCACCCGCCGCGCCGTCAGCAGTTTGATTCGTATTAATTGGAAGTTCTACGGAGTATTAGTTTTAGTTTTCATCGAAACTACGATAATGGATAATTGATTGGTAAGTAGGTAGGTATATGAAGTTAATATGCATGACGTGAGATGAATGAGATTTCTAGATCTTTTCGTAGAATACATGTGCTCTAGATGCTGTCTAAATGTCTGTCAGTGCTCCTGAAGTAACTAAAATTATTTCTATAAATTATCAAATAATGTGGAAAACTATGGCCCGTAGCTGAAAATTTAAGCAGCATAATATAGCAATAAGCATTAAAAAAGTTGAAGGTGGTGGCGCCCATAGAAGTAAATGAGGAGCAAAAATATTTTTGATTAATACAGCTTTGTGTGTGTGTGTGCTTTGTGTATAGTTGAAAAAAACTTTTTAAATACAGCACAAAACTATTTTTATATTTGGTTATTTTAATTAAAAAATTGACCGTTGACTGTTCAGAGGGATATCAAAATAGCTCAATATATTACCTATATTGTAACTAAACTCCACGTGTATTAAGTCGTGGGTGAAAGCTAGTATCTAACAAAATAAAATATTATCTGGTTAAAGCATTATAGACGGGCGATTATCCGCTGCACCCTTAGGTGTTAACCTAAATAATGAGAGGCAATCACATCCGGATAATATGATAAATGGCTCCGGCCCTTTTATCGATTTTCTTAAATTCACGCAAATAATATAGAAACCGCGATATGTACGCGTACATCCATTTAAAGTTGCGTTGTGTCGAGTGTTTTAGATTGTAGTCATCCTTACTATTCTTACCAATATTATAAACTAGCTTTAGCCCGCAAGTTCGTCGGCGTGAAGTTAGTGAACGCGTGAACCCTCTGCTTTACCAGGATAAAAGTCAGCCTATGTTACATTCAAAATCTATAATTACCCATGGAATTTCCATCAATCTAAGAACAAAACAACAACAAACACAAGCAAATCGACATGATTTTTTGCATGCTTCTGAATTTGATAGTGACGACTGACGTAGGCTATTTTTTTTTCTGGAAAAACAAAGAATTCCCGCGATTTTTTTTAAGTCTAACTCCACTCGGACGATGTCGCGACTTGTACTTCATAAAATAAACTTCATCGCAAAGTGCTTTTTGAGCCCACGACAAAAAACGGGGGTGTTATATGTTTAACGTGTGTATCTGTGTCTGCCTGTTCCCTCGTAGCTACCTAACGAATGGATCGATTCTGATGTGGATTTCTCTGTTTGAAAGCTAACGTAATTGAGGTGGATCTTAGCTATAATTTATTGAAATCTGCTCAGACATTTGAAAAGATCATGAGCTCATTTCCTACTCGCTTAAAGGTCCTTACAAACTTTCACTGGTGCGATTGATTTGAAAGGTGTACTAAGTATAACTATTACTTCGGATAATTTCTAAGGCATGGTAACCTTGAGCTGATGCTGCAGCAACTCCTAAGCAACTTACAGCAGATATAGTGTGTTTGTGCTCATCAGAATGGTCTCAATGAGTAGGTGTTAGATAGATGATGATCGACGATTGAGGAGGAGGATCTGATGATGGAGCAGAAAACTGGGTAACAGGATGCCAGGGTTTATCGTACATAGTTCGGCCATAGCTTCAAATATCGGGGGTGTTTTAAATTTTCAATTAACACTTGGTAACGTCTGACGACATTTTTCATTGCTATGTTGCATTGTTGACAACTATATAGCCATATAGTCCGGGAGGAATCGGCGCATGCGTACCGAAAACTATTCCACCTCAATTTTTTTATGCGATCCTCTCCCAATGGCCCTCCTAATTATATAAATGCATGTTGCCAGGGCGCCACCTGGTGCCATATTATTTAAACCGAAATTGTTTAAACAATTGCAAGGAATTATTATTTTTCAACCGGACAAATTTTTTTTATATTCTTTATTAAAATACCAATAAAAAAGGTCCTATGACTTTTTACGATAAAGTTAATATTTTTAAAGATATGAATTTTTAAAGGTTCGAAAAATCTCAAATTTGGGTACTTTCGACCTATGAAAAATATATTAAAAAAAAAACATAATGTTTTAGTAATATTTTTTTTTAATTCTCTATACGATAGTTAATAATATTGTTAATAGAGATTTAAAAAAATTTCATTGTTTATATCTTTTTTTTAATTGTTAATTTCGCGCGCTCACAAGTATGCGTCGCTTATAGTCTAGATTTCCTTACTTGAGTATTCGGGTAAACAAACACCTCTTGATATAAATATCACTTATTTACACACCAACCACACATTTTGAACTATGTTTAACTGTCTAGATCTGTTCATTAAACACATTCGTTACGATTTACACTTGAATGTTTAGAAAAAACATTCAAATGAATTGAATTATAGTTATTTATGCAACTGTTGTATAATAAGGGGTATTATAGAATAGAATAGAATAGAATAGAAATATTTTTTATTCAAATAAACTTTTACAAGTGCTTTTGAATAGTCAAGGAATCTACCACTGGTTCGGAATGCCTTTCCTGCCGAGAAGAACCAGCAAGAAACTCGGCGGTTGCTCTTTTCAACTTTTCAAAACAAATTTACAATACAGTAAATACTATTAAAACACAAATGTGGGTTTATCACACGAGGCGTAGCCGAGTGTGATAATAGTATCACACTCATGTGATAATATGACACACATATGATTCACATGTGTGATACTATTATCACACTCGGCTACGCCTCGTGTGATATACCCGCATTCGTGTTTTAATACCCCTTATTATACAACAGTTGCATAAATAACTATTATTCAATTCATTTGAATGTTTTTTCTAAACATTCAAGTGTAAATCGTAACGAATGTGTTTAATGAACAGATCTATACAGTTAAACATAGTTCAAAATGTGTGGTTGGAGTGTAAATACGTGATATTTATATCAAGAGGTGTTTGTTTACCTGAATACTCAAGTAAGGAAATCTAGACTATAAGCGACGCATACTTGTGAGCGCGCGAAATTAACAATTAAAAAAAAGATATAAACAATGAAATTTTTTTAAATCTCTATTAACAATATTATTAACTATTGTATAGAGAATTAAAAAAAATATTACTAAAGCATTATGTTTTTTTTTAAATATATTTTTCATAGGTCGAAAGTACCCAAATTTGAGATTTTTCGAACCTTTAAAAATTCATATCTTTAAAAATATTAACTTTATCGTGAAAAGTCATAGGACCTTTTTTATTGGTATTTCAATAAAAAATATAAAAAAAAATTGTCCGGTTGAAAAATAACAATTCCTTGCAATTGTTTAAACAATTTCGGTTTAAACAATATGGCACCAGGTGGCGCCCTGGCAACATGCATTTATATAATTAGGAGGGCCATTTGAAGAGGATCGCATAAAAAATTGAGGTGGAATAGTTTTCGATACGCATGCGCCGATTCCTCCCGGACTAATACAATATATACACTAGCGGCACGCTATGATGGCCGGTTTGACACATTACAATAGTGATGTGGAATGTCAATTTATTCTCGAACAAAAAACAATTAAGTTTTGTTTTTGTACCTGATTAAATAGGTTTAATAAAACAAAAATGTATATGTTTATTTAATTTATTTGAACGAACTGAATATTTGAATGAAAATGAATATACATACTTTATATGCACACAAGAAACATATGAATACAAAAGATACCAAAAAAGGTGCCACAAAAGGCCATAATTAATCAGATTCGTCCATACTACTATTTTCACTGTCGTCACTGCTATCATCACCTACATTAATAATTATATGTTCGTTTTCTATAATATTATCTATTTTCACATCTCTTTCATAATCTTCCCTTATTAATTTAACAGTTCTATTCACAACCTTTTCCCAGTCTCCTTTAGTCACATGTTCACAAGCTTCTTCTAATAATTTTAGCATTTTTTTGTGGTAAATGGGGGTTCTGTATTGTGTCTTGCAGCATATCCCTTAATTTGAGCCCACACCAACTCAATCGCATTATACTCACAATGGTAAGGCGGTAACCGTATAACTCTGTGCCCATGTTCTAATGCTTTTTTTTAGTTATCTGTCTAACAGTTCGTTGTCCAATATTAAGCGCATCAGCTACGCGTTCAACCACTGACGTTATAGGTAAAATTGGCCCTCCATTTTGAGCTTCACGATCGAAATAGTTACGAAGGCGTATTACGAACTCACGTGTCTGACTATTTAGAACAGTTCTCTGCGTACGTTCGGTCATATCGACGAAATCCACAACAAAGGGCTTGAAAAGAGTCCAAATTAACGAGCAAGGGTCAACAGTAATGCAGTATCAATATTTGAAATCCAAAGCCAGGTCAAAACTATATCACAATCGCATTGCACTGACAGTTTATACTTTTCGAAGCAACGTCAATTCGAAACTGCTTTGTTTTGCATTGAGCATTGACGCGAGTTTGCCGGAGGTAGTAGTTGTGCTAGCCAGCGAACCTATGTGACGATCGTATTAGATTCCATTTTTAAAAATTTTCAATTTAGAAAACCAAATGCCGAGTTGTGGTATATATCATATAAAAATAAAAATTTTACCTTTTGTATGAAACAGCTGATATTTTTTTGCGATTTCAGAGGTTTGTCCACATAGTGAAAATTGTTCATATTCACAAGTACATTCACCCCTTAAATGGTGCAAACTGATTTTTCTACACTTGTATACATTTTAGAAATCAATTTAATAAATAAATTTTGAGTCCTAAACCTAAAACTACATTCGATAAAATTTATGAATCTCTGCACATCACTATCGTCAATAAAGTAATACAATTATTTCCTTCAAAGTCGTTATCAATTAATACGGAACTTCATGAGCGGACAAACGTCAAACCGGCCATCATAGCGTGCCGCTAGTTTAGTCGCAGAAAGTACCACGTACATATACTATGAAGGGAAGTAGGTCCTATATTTTATACCTATTACATATGTGTTTACCCGAGCAATAAGGACAAAACCGCATTCGGGTGTGATTAATGGGGGACGGATTTTTACTCGATATACCTACCCGAAGCTTATACAAATAGAGCAATTTTGGTCCCTCCGTAAAAGGCTTAAAATAATTGTCTTTATTTTAATACACAGAGATACATGAAAAAACCTGATGAATACCAAAACATAAATAATTAAAACTGTGGTAAAATCTCTATTCATAAAAATTAAATTAATTAAGAAGCAGAAACAAAGCTTGTTTAAAAAATCTAAAAAAGCTCCAGTCACTAAAACAATATTTCTCACTCATACAAATATTTTCAAGGGAACCCCCTTTCATTTCTAGGTCAATGGCCCCAATAAAAGGGTTCGATTTTCTTAGTTTTAATTGCGTTGAGTGACTTTAATTATGGAAAAAACCCGCTTGAACAGTTTACCCATTTTTTATTCGCTTTTAACCCTTTTAGGTATACAACGATATTTTTTTGTAAATAGAAAAGGTGAAACACGAGGCCTATAAAATTTATTTTATTCCAAGAATCTGTGGAATTTAGTTTAAAAGAAATACGAAAACCGACAAAGCTAGATTTGATAGTTCGTTTGTTGTCCACGTATCATAATATAATTTCATAGTATCATACACACCGAGCGTGGAGTAGGTACGCGCTCTAATAATAATAGGCACCGCACACTCATACACACACACATTCACACGGCAATTATAAACCGCACTTTTTTTTGCAGGATAAACTTTATCGAAAACATAGTGGCGCTCACTAGCCATAGAAATAGTTCACACATTGGTAATACTGCAAAAAACGTTTGCAGTAACAGATGTGTATGTGTGTGTGTGTGTAACGGATCGGGATTGAACCGTCGACCTTGCAGTCTTCAGTCTTAACCATTGGGCTATTGAGGCTTCAAAACTGAAATAAAGTAACATACTAATATCTAAAATACGAAAGTTTGTGAGGTCGTATGGATAGATTGATGTTTATTACTCCTTCACGTCACAACTTATGAACCGATTTGGTTGTATGGAATGGAGATAGCTCATACCCAGGATCAACACATTAGACATTTTATTCCGGAAATTCAAAGAGTGTCCGCGGAAATCAAAAAAGCCTTAATCCACGCGGACGAAGTCGGTAAATAAATAAAGTAAGCTATGGTAAACATAATAATTCTTATAAGTTACTGTTTTTTCAGTCGGTTCTATGTGATTCAATGCTTGTCTGCGACGAGTGGTTTTTCAGACGAGTGAACAAAGAGCTATTGCGAGAGATGAGGGACGTAAATGGTTCCGATAGTGGCAAAGCTTCAATGCAAATTTGAGATCCAATCGTCAATTGACAATCTGTGGATTGGTTCAGTGACGCTCAATGTTCCAATAAAAATAGATCCTCGAACAATTACTCGTAGCTTAACTTTTATTGGGTATAAAATAAAATACATTAGAATTAAACGAATGAGTGAATAAAATAATTATTCATTTAAGACATCTACGTCGACTTCTTATAAAGTTGAAGTCTCGAAACGTTGAAATTCCACAATGTTAAGTTTTTTCAGTTTTGCACAACGTCGACTTCTTAAAAAAATTAATTCTCGAAAGTAAAGTACATAATAACAATAAGCAAGACAGATTACAATAGGCGGTCTTATCACTAAGAAGTAATCTTACAGGCAGCCTTTTATAATTTCCTTTTCAAAAAAGGACTTTTCACTTCCTTTTCTTTTCAGCACACTTCTTTGCTCCCTAACTTTGTTTTCCTTATTTTGTAATTTTTTTGCTCCTCATATTTTTTGTCGTATTCTGCAAAATTAAAATTCACGACCAAGTCTGTCCGAACAACTAAAGGCAGAATCAAAAACTTGAAAATATGGCTCGTTTGCTACAACACTGTTTTATATCTCAAAATCTTAGTATTTGAAAATTTTATAGTATAAAGTTTACTTTTTAACTAATATAGTTTTCGTAGAGCATAAAATGGCAATTGTTTTATGCACTACTAATTAAGTAGGGAATACGTTTTCGATTTTATTGTAGCAAATTACTGATTGTCATTTGAAGCCTTTGGCGCAATCATTCTTTTCATGAAATCCGACGAGAGCATTAGGTACGTTTTCAAACCTTCTGCGCTCTTAAAACCCCAAACACGCCAAAATAGGGTTAGCAAAATGTAAATATCGCCATTAGCTATTATTACAAGGGGATATGCCGAACCAAATGTATTTTCTTTAACATTAAAGCCATTATTTTTAGAGGTAAGGCGATTTTACGATTTAAAGGATACTTACTAAACAGGGTCCCGTCATTTACGTTATTCACTCCTTTTTTTCAAATCTACAGTAATTTCACAGAATGCAGAGAAAACTTAGCATAATTTATATTGAAAACTAGCTGATGCCCGCGTCTTCGTCCACCTGGATTTAGTTTTATAAAATCACACGGGAACTCTTCCGGAATAAAAAGTAGCCTATGTCACTCTCCCGGTCCTTGAGGACCGGGAGAGTGACATAGGCTACTTGGTGGCATGGTTATAGTTGACTATAACCATGCAAAAATAACGTCGATTCGGCAATTCGATGCTCTGTTGCGGCGCGGTAACTGAAGGACAAACCAACAAACAAACACTTTCGCACTAATAATATTATAAGTAAGGATTGTTTACTAAAGAGAAAGAGCTAATTAAACATCAACATTAAATATCAAAATTGAGGGAAGACGACGAAAATGAAAGGTTTTGTAGAAAAAAACAAAAAGTGTGTGTGTCAGCTCCGACGCACGACTGGAGTTTACTCCTTAGGCGACGTTTTAGCATAGGCGTGGCTTTGCGCGGCGCGTGCGGCGTCGTGTCGCGGCGGGCACCGCGGCGGGCGCCGACGTGGGCACCGCGGCGGGCACCTCGGCGGGCACCGAGGCGACGCACAGTGGGTCGAAACTGCTATATGAGGTACATAGGATTTTTTGTTACAAATTCCATTTAAAAAAAATACTTATCGAAAGACCTTGTCATTCTGATGAATAATTGTTATTAAACATTTTTCTCTAAAACTGATTGTTTGCCCGGAAAAAAATATTTTCAGATTTTGTTGAATGGAATGAAACAGAAACAGCTAAAATTTGCTAATAATAAGCTGATGCCCGCGAATTCGTCCGCCTAGGTTTAGTTTTTAAAGTACCTCGGGAACTCTTTGATTTTGCGGGATAAAAAGTCACTCTCGGGTCCTCAACTATACATGTAAAAAACATGTACAACTATACATGTACAACATGTAAAAAATCACGTCGATCCGTAGCTCTGTTGCGGCGTGATTGAAGGACAAACCAACAAACACACTTTCGCATTTATAATATTAAGTATGATTAGCTAATTTTTCACTGTTTGTAATTAGTTTCCAATAACAAAGACAGTTTAGCTAAGGAGGTACATTAGATACATAATAAAATGAATTGTTAAAAAGAAATAAAGAAAGCTATATTTTGAAAGTTTTATTTTTGTAGATCCTTTGTTTGAATTCACGTTATTTTAATATAATTTACAGTTTTAATCTATGAAATATCCTTTTTAAAGTGCTTAACTTATAAGTTTCTCTTCGATGAACTAGTGATTTAAAGTTAATTTCAATATTTATTCATATAATTTTCATGCAGCACATTATTTTGGTCAAATATTTGATAATCCACGACATTATAAAATCAATAATAATCATATTTTTTTTTTAAATTTCGGATTCTTATAACTTTTAAACAGGCAAGTTTGGGTGCAAGCTGATAGCATAGAGTTATAGCCAACAAGCGAAAGAATAAGAATAAAGTAGTTTTAAAGCAAGACCTCTCAAGACTTGGCCAAATTTTAGCAGTTTCTGTTTCATTCCATACAACAAAAACTGAAAATATTTTTTTCCGGGCAAACTATCAGTTTTAGAGAAAAACGTTTAATAACAATTATTCATCAGAATGACAAGGTCTTTCGATAAGTATTTTTTTAATGGAATTTGTAACAAAAAATCCTATGTCCCTCATATAGCTGTCTCGACCCACTGTGCGTCGCCGCGGTGCCCGCGTCGGCTCCCGCCGCGTGCGACGCCGCGTGCTCCGCCGCGTTCAACGCCGACGCCTCTCTGTAAACGCTCTCATACTTGGCCATATGTTTGAGTTTCACGCGCGACTCGACGCCGCACGCGCCACGCAACGCCACGCCTATGCTAAAACGTCGCCTTAAAACGTCGTAATGCATTCGCGGCGCTCGGACCCGATCGGTACGCGCTCGGCTTCCCGAAGCGAAAGCTCTTTCGCATTCGACAACTCAAGCGAAAACCAACCTTATTTACTCAGCGTTAGGGTAGAAATTTGCATTGTTGTGAAAAACGTAACACGGGCATTCGACAACTCAAGCGAAAACCAACCCTATTTACTCAACGTTAGGGTAGAAATTTGCATCGTTGTGAAAAACGTAACGAGGTCATTCATAAGTAGATTTTACTCCTCGAATTTTTCTCAAACCGGGCGCTTAAAATCGATTCTTAAGGAGTAAACTCCAAAAAATAGACCGGCCAAAAGAGAAGAGATGTGGAATCTAGAGCTTTTGGATTATTGTCTCATCAAGTTAATAAAACTCCTTACATTCTTTTTAGGGCTCCGTACCCAAAGGGTACCAACGGGACTAAGCCTACGCTGTCCGTCCGTCCGTCCGTCTGTCAGCGGGCTGTATCTCGTAAACCGTAATAGATAGATGAAATTTTCACATATTATGTATTTCTATTGCCGCTATAACAACAAATAATAAAAATTAAATTAAATTAAAAAAATTAAATTAAAATATTTCCATGGGTACATGAAAATATTTTGATTTAATTTTTTTTTAACGGAAACCTAAAAGAGCGTGGCCCGACTCGCACTTGGCCGATTTTTTTAATTATAAAACGTGGGCTCTCTTCATTTCTCATCGGCCTTTGAACATCGTCATAATAATATTATGTTTTGTGCCACTTTTAAAGCTACGAGTACATAGCTAGAAATCGTAAAGCATCACAATAACGTGGCAATAACAGATAGAGGCGCAATAACATTAAAGAGTAAGCCAGTTTAACAAAGAAATAAACATTGCCGTCTCGTTCAAAATGGAATAACGTAAATAAAAAAGGAGAATAAACGAGGTCGGACATACGTAAGCCAATAAATAGCATATCATCCTGAGCTCATGTTGTCCAGACGATTTAGATTATTATTGTGACCTCTGTTATGTTTTAAATCAACTCAATCAGTTATAATACATTTCATTATCATGATTATATTCATCTTTTAAAATGAAGTAATTATGTACTAATATGATCTAAATATATTTTTTTCTAAATAAAATCGGCCAAGTGCGAGTCGGGCCTCGCTCTTTTAGGGTTCCGTTAAAAAAAATTTAAATAAAAATATTTCCATGTACCCATTGAAATATTTAATTTAATTTTTTTAATTTAATTTAATTTTTATTATTTGTTGTTATAGCGGCAATAGAAATACATAATATGTGAAAATTTCATCGGTCTATCTATTACGGTTTACGAGATACAGCCCGCTGACAGACGGACGGACGGACGGACGGACGGACGGACGGACGGACGGACGGACAGCGTAGGCTTAGTAATAGGGTCCCGTTGGTACCCTTTGGGTACGGAACCCTAAAAAAGTATAAACCCCTATTTTCACTAGGAAACAAAAGATATAACCTCAACGTCATCATCGAGATGAAAGTACCAAGTCGTAAACCGCAGCCAAATTCTGCAAAGGAAGGAAACTTATTTACAGATTGCTGCTCATATTTGATATCTTCCTGAACCTACTGTAAGTGTATACAATAGACAATGCTCTTTGAATGAACTCCGTCTCGATATCTATGATAGAGGTACTCGTATTTCTCTTAAAAATGCTTCAGAATCGAACAATGGCACTTGAAAACTTTTCAGAATACATATGCATGAGGAGACAAATGGCGCTTTCCAATCACGTTTAATTTGACTCGCATTCTATTTCCTTGTCTATTTTACCCCCTTTGACTGTATTCACGGTGAAAGTATCTACACACAAGGACAACGTTTCACCTTTTCTTTTGTTTTTTTTTGGAACGAAGTTTGGCGGATGGAGGCTAGGCGAAAAAATGTAAGAATTTCCCGTCACGACACTTGTTGCCTCCGTTTATTAAGCACGTTCCATTATAGCTTTGGTGGCGTAGCGGATAAACGAAGGAGTGAAACTATTGGTTCGGGGGTTCGAATCCTAACTTCAGATTATTATTTTTTATTTTATTTATTTTATTTATTTCATTTATATCATATAATTTACATTTTTAAATATTTGATTATAAAAAAAAAACATTTAAAAATATAAAGAATAGCGGTCCACCGGCCTCGGGAACAGGGTCCAAGCAACCGGCGGTCAGGGCCCCAGAGAGAGGAACCTCCTGACGATGCGAGCCGTGTCCAGGAGTACAGCTTTCTGGATCTGGCCCTTGACCCAGCTACCCAACGAGAGCCTCGAAAGATGTTGGTCGAGGCTCTTGGCTATAAGACCATTAGCGGTGACGACTATCGGTACAATGATTGCTGAGTCTACATTCCACATGGCGACAACCTCGTGCGCCAAGTCGAGATACTTGGTGAGTTTCTCTTTCTCGGCTTTCACGAGGTTCTCGTCATGCGGGACAGCAACATCAACAATCATTGCACGGCGCTCTGATCGATCTATCACCACTATGTCAGGCTTATTGGCTACAATAGTCCTGTCTGTAATGATAGATCGATCTCAGTACAGTGTGATATGACCATTTTCAAGAACTGGGTCGGGCACATACTTGTAGTACGGTACCTCCGATTCCACAAGATTGTATTTCAAGGCAAGTTGCTGGTGGATAATCCTGGCCACTTGGTTATGTCTGTGTAAGTATTCGCCGTTAGCCAGATGAGAACAACCAGAGACAATGTGACGGATAGTTTCTCCAGGACGGCGACATGCCCGACATATGTCTACCGTTCCATCCTTCACTATGTATTTTCTGTAATTGTTCGTCATCATGACCTCGTCCATAATTGCACACACAAACCCTTCGGTTTCCCCAAAGAGGTCACCAAAGCGCAGCCAGGCCACGGACGCTTCAAAATCAACATCAGGCCCATGGAGGGCCCGATAAAAGCGTCCGTGAAGCTCCTTACCTTGCCATACAACCCTGCGGTCATTGGTACTGAGCACCACAGGTATGCACCAGTTCTCTTTAGCCAAGGAGAGCGGCGTCAGACCCCTGTCCACTGCGACCACATCGCGGTGCATCTCCGTCTCGGCGTGGAGAAAGTACTCCCTGAGACTGCACACCTCGCGGTTGTGGAGGGTTTTGGCATTCAAAAGGCCTCTTCCCCCACACTTCCGCGGGATGTACAGCCTCATCACCGAGGAGCGCGGGTGATGCATCCGATATGTGGTCAGCAGTGCACGAACTTGTCTGTCCAGGGCGTCAAGCTCAGTCTGAGTCCACCTGAGTATGCCGAAGGAATACATCAAGACCGGCATGACCCAACCGTTGAAGGCGCGCACCTTATTGCCGCCCGACAAAAGGCTTTTCAGCACTTTCTTCAGGCGGCCAAGGAAACGCTCCCTCACCGACTGCCTCATGTCGGCCTCTCTGATACCTAACGCCTCCGCCATGCCCAGGTATTTGTAGGTTTCAGTTGGGGAGAGCGATCTGAGGTATATGGAATCCGAAAGCTCAACCCCCTCAGATTCCACAATCCTCCCTCGCTTTACATGCATGACCGCACATTTGTCCACACCAAATTCCATCCTAATGGAATCACTAAAGGCTTTAGTTACCTTTAGTAACTCTAGTAGATGTGATTTGTTGGGGGCAATGAGTTTTAGGTCATCCATGTAAAGGAGGTGTGATATAACCTGACCATCTCTCCTCAACCGGTAACCTAGCCCTGAATTCTCCAAGAGAGTACTCAGAGGATTCAGAGCCAGGCAAAACCACAAAGGACTGAGGCTATCGCCCTGGAATATGCCTCGCTCAATCCTTATAGGTTCCGCGCTCCCCAGGGTCCGGCGACACCCTGGATAGTGAAGGACTGTCCTCCACTGCCCCATACACGTCTGTAGGAAGGCACGTAGTACTGTGTTTACTTTGTACAGTTCCAGCACCTTCATGAGCCATGTATGGGGCACAGAGTCGTAGGCCTTCTTATAGTCTATCCAACATGTCGACAGATCCCTTCGGGAGCGCCGAACCTGTTGACAAATGGCCATATCAATGAGGAGAAGCTCCTTAGTACCACGGGAGCCATTCCTACATCCGTTCTGAGAAATAGACATGATGGATTTTGTATCGATGTGATCGTTAATTTTCGTTCTCAGAATGGATGTAAGAAGTTTATACAATGTTGGTAGGCACGTAATCGGCCAATAATTTTTGGGCTCCGTGGTACTACCTGACTTATGGAGCAGGAGGGTAATACCTGTTGTCAGAAACTGGGGTAGCGACTCTGACTCTAGAGATGATTGGAATTGGGATGCCAAACGAGCGTGCGAGCTGCGTAGCCACTTTATCCAAAAGTTGTGCAGCCCGTCCGGCCCAGGGGATTTCCAATTGGGCAGGGGACGGGCTGCAGTGGCCACGTCTTCAGGGGTGATAGTAACTAGGTCCATTTCTGGAATTTGATCGCACGCTCTTTCTACATCCCACGTCCAACCACCCTCAGTGTGAGCGACAGGCGCCGACCAGATGTTGCGCCAGAATGAGGTCATGGCTTCATCATCCGGTAGGCGCGCATCGGTGACACCTTGGTCAGGGTGTTCCCAACTTCGGTATACCCGCCTCTGATCGCTTTGGAAAGTGCGATTCAGGGTATATCTCTCGACCCGGCACTTGTATCTGCGAATACGGCTAGCCCATGCCGAGACCTTCTGTTTCAGGAAGTCAATGCGCTCAGTGACGCGCGCCATATAATCTTGAGGGCTGATATCAGTCCCCAAGAAAGCGCGCCTCACAAAGCGCATGACTCTAGGGCGAGTGTTGCCCTCCCTGAATCAGAGTAGTTTGCCAATGAGTGCCCTAGCCCCATCAATACGACGTTCGATCCTGCACTGCCAGGCTGGTGCGGCAGGCTTCGGTCGTGTTGCTGTATCATTATTAATAAACTTTACATTAGCAACACGACATGCCGCAACAGCCGCGCAGTACAGAATCGAATGTGTGTCGGAAAGATCTTCGCTGCTGTCAAAATAACTCGGCAGCAGTGAATCCAGGGCACCCATTAGCGCTTTGTTCTTATTTTTCATGGGCAACCGAGGTAATCGCGGTCTAAACTCGGGTGGTGAAGATCTATATTCCCGAATAGCACTCTCCAAAGCACTCCTCAATTGTTCACTACACTGGGTACTTACATGTGCAGCCCCGCTATCCTGTCCCTCACCAGCCTGAGTGGGCTGCAGCGAAATCGCATGAGCAGTTTGCGATTGTGCTGGAGCTTGCGGTGAGGAGGGGGTAGCGCGGTTACATTGCAGTTCAGAGCGAAGCCGATCAAGCACGGCGTTGTCCAGCATGTGATTACGCTGAATAACCCGCACCTGGTCCGACAGTCGCTGAGCCGACACATTGAGAGCTGGTTCAAGGACCTGAAACAAAGCATGCATCCTAGCACGGTACGCGGTCATGTTGGTTCCACCCTCAGTAGCCCCTAAGTATGCGCGCATGACATTTTCATTAATGGATGTTGTCCACCTCATGCGCGACACACTACCGCCGGAAGCGGGAACCCTTTCAGAAGCCGGTGGGCCTCGGGATCCCAAGCAAGTCGGCGGCCGGCCTCTCCCACGAAGATGTACTGGTGGTGGCGACGTCGGCGGGGAGAAAAACTCGTCGCTCGAACTCGACGCAACTGCAGCATTGGGCGTGATTCCGTGTGGCTGCGAGGCGGAACTGAGCGACGAGTCCGGGGGTGTTGTTTGTGCGTTCCGTGCTCTGGATCGTGTCAGCATTCTACATTATTAATTCTTCTAATTTCTTTTGTATTTTATCAGGTCTCTATTGACAGGTTGTGTCAGTTATATTTCGGATTGATTTGATTTTCTTTGTTTGTTCTTTCATGGTTTGTTGTTCTAATTAGTTTTTACTATGGTAAATTTATTGAATTAAATCGAAAATTCTGTTGAGATCGGTTTTATAATATTTATTTCGGCAAAAATGTAACGGTGAAAAAATATGATGTATGCTGACATTCAGGGTTGCCACTTCGTTCAACCGAGTGTTCCACGACACTTACCCATTTTTTGTGTTTTATTTCAACCAAAACGAAATTACTTAATATAAAACAAAAACTATTGTTATGAATGAATACACTTTATATGTATACCACATTAAAAAACAAATCCTATAATTCCTACTAAACCTACTTATATGTATTATAAATGCGGAAGTTTGTGAGGATGTATGGATGGATGGGTGTTTGTAACTCATTAACGCCACAACTAATGAACCGATTTGGCTGAAATTTGATATGAAGATAGCTCATACCAAGGATTAATACAAAGGCTACTTTTTATCCCGGAAAATTAAAGAGTTCCGCGGGAATTAAAAAACCTTAATCCATGCGGACAAAGTCGCGGGCATCATCTAGTTATAAATAAACTTAAAAAAATAAATAAAAAGAAGGGTACTTACTACTTAACTAGAAGCGATCTCTGCCAGGCAACCACGCTTCAAAGAGTTTGATGTTCTGAGGGAATATTGTTATCTTCCTAATTACCTAATGTTTGCCTTCGCCCGGTGTTGTTAACTGTTAAATCAGCAATACGAAATTTATGGTCTATGAAAAGCTAACTGCAAAATGGCAGTTCGGAAACGGGTTTAAAGCAGTTGACTGCGTCCTAGCTGTGTGTGTGTTCGAGTGATTACGCAGTCAGTCAGCAGTTTTGATGAAGTTTAAATCACCTCCGACTTGTGGAATCAATGGCTAACCTATATCCGATATATCCTCTTACCCATCCCCTTTCTGCTCCATCATCATCAGCGACCCATCAATAGCTCACTACTGAGCGCAGGTCTCCCCTCTCAGAGAAGGGTTATAGGCCTAAGTCCACCACGCTGGCCCAATGCGAATTGGTGGACTTCACACACCTTCGAGAACATTATGAAGATTTCTCAGATATGCAGGTTTCCTCACGATGTTTTCCTTCACCGTTGAAGCAAGTGATATTTAATTGCTTAAACGCACTTGACTCCGAAAAGTCAGAGGTCCCGGGATCGAATCTGCGACCCCCCAAATAGGAGACCACAGTCCTAAGGCTAGGCTATCACTGCTGTGATAGATCTGCTCCATCATCAGACATTTAATAAATTGTCTACCAATTAAAAATCAGGAACAACCCCACGAGAACAAACTCCAACGAGCAAAACTCCTCAAAAACTGTTTTGAGTTGTTGAGGAGTTAGGCAGTTCGCAACGTCTTTCTTAGACGTTGGCGTAAACCAAATCGTTGGTATCACCTAATTTACTTTTAATTTTTAATTGGCACAGTATTCGGGCCGTATATAGAGATTAATCTTCTACTCATCTACGAAGTGTTACCAAATTCTTTAAAGTTCAAAAAACGTCTTAATAATACATCACGTGATTACGCAGCGTTAAAAAGCCTTTTCAAAAAATACATATAAGTAAACGGCTTTTTATCACAAAGAATACCTGTAAACGGAAACTTTTCATTCTCAAGGACTACAATTCTTCAGCTACATTAAAACTCTGTATAATTTACTGTTCCGTTTCTTACAAAGACATTCTTTTCATTTCGTCTGCGTGTGTTGGAAAACGATACCTACGTAAAATGTATGAAAGATTTTTTTTTATTAAATGTTATTCATTAAGATCGTAGTTTTCTTTGGGAACTTGAAATTAATATTTATTTATCAATTTCACTTATATTCAGGTGGTCCCTCGGTTCACCACAAAGCGTAATATTGCTGCGGTAAGCCGCTAACACTACTAATGGTTATGTATGTCCGGGAGAACAATTTCGACGTGTAGTAAAACCACCGGCAAAACAGAGATGTACGAGTATGAGATTCACGGCATGCGAAATTCTTTTTTCGTAAGAATGAAGATTTCGGAATTTTTAATTCTTCTTCATTCTTCTTTTCTTGCCAGCTCTTCTCAGCAGAATCAGCATACAAACCAGTGGTAGAGTCTTAACTTGTCATAAAATTTCACAGTTTGGTTTACAAGAAATAAATAATAATATTGAATTTTGATTTTTGTTTGAATGATTGTGGGGCACCAGTAAGAGCACGGAGTTAATTTACTGATTGATCAAAAGTACGAAATTTTGCGAAACACCATCACCCTCTATCACCATACTCTGTACGTACTCTGTACTCTGTACTCTTTCAAGTAAACGGGGAAAACATTACTAACCTTATTTGCGGTACAAAAATATAACGTGTCTAAGCGAGACCTCCATGGATAGCGACAGTACGCATTACTGTCGCAATCCATGGAGATCTCGTTTAACATTATGAACGTGTTGGTTTGGAGAATGACTGCAGCCTGAATTTACATTTTTTTATGCATATACTTAATATTACTACATGTTACTACCCTATGGCAGACCGTGATGATTTTATTCCATGATGGAATGAATCTTTTTTCAACAATACTAGCTAGCCATGTTAAAAAATTATGAATAATATTTAGAGTAGGAAGAGTATTCTTTAAACATTTTTTTTGGATCAATATAGATGAAAAAGCTGCTCAAAACAAGTCGCCAATAATAACTTCGTAATGTACAATTAAATAATACATTTTAAATATTTAAATAACAAACATAATTACGAATACTATAGAGACGTAGGTGTAGGAGTTCAAACAACTGTTTAGGAGTTTCGAAATTTGCGGTTACCAACTTTGACTAACATGTTATTAATACTCTCACGGAGCGAATTTACACTTAATTTAGTGTAGCGCCTACTTATCAAATTCAAAATAAAATATCTTAGTTCTGGATAAAAGAAATATTGCCATACAGTTTTAAACATACTTGAATGGTGAAGGAAAACATTGTAAGGAAAACTGCACGCCTGAGATCTCCATAATGTTCTCAAGGGAGTGTGAAGTCTGCCAATTTGCATTGGGCCAGCGCGAAGGACTATGGCCTATAACCCTTCTCTAATAGAAGACTACTCAGTATAGTGAGCCCTTGATGGGTTACTGATGATAATGATGATGCACTCCGAATATGCGTCATCTGTGAAAGTTGTGAAAATTCTCGTTATTATAGGTTTACTAGATGATATTTGGACACAGACATTATAGACAATCCTTTGACTATTCCAGAGACTCTCCATGAATAAAGCATGTTTTGAGTTGAGTTGAATATGATAGTGTTCGCCAAAGTTAGCTAGTATATTGTATTACCTAATTGGCAAAATCAAAGTTGCAGGATAAGCGAGTGCTCTGCGATGGGTCTTCGCAAACAACATTTGATATTTATGCTTAGCGAACAATGGTGAACATGGCGTATAAAGACGTGTCTTACATTATATCAACCACTCAGACTAAAAAGGTCGTAAAGGCCAAGTATCTGGAAAGCGTTTTAGCTAGGTATTATCTCACTCAGTTTCCTTCATTAAATATTAGTAACGTCGTTATGGTGCTCTCACAAAACAGTTTAAAACAAATATTTTCTTCCCCTTTAAGTAAGAGGAAAGCTTGTGGTAGGCGTGGGTACGACATCACAACGGGTGAGGATTGAACCATCGACCTTCGAGTTTTCAGTACGCACCTTTAACCGTTGGGCTATTGAGGCTTCATAAGTATTACATAACTGGCAAAATCAAAGTTGCAAGACATGTGAGTGCTCTGTGATGGGTTTTCGCAAACAACATTTGATATTCATGCTTAGCGAACAATGGTGACGTAGGTGTGCCGACAGGCCTTGCAGCGCATAAAGACGTGTCTTACGTTATATCGAAAATTCAGAATAAAAAGGGCGTAAAGGCCAAGTGAATGGAATGCGTTTTAGATAGTGTCTCACTCAGTTAGATATTACAGAAACTCATAGAATCGCTACAGATCGCGTCGTTATGGTTAAGCTTGTGATGGCCTCGTAGTTAGGACTGCAGCCTCCTATTCAGGGGTCTAGGGTTCGAACCTGAATACGCAACTAACTTTTTGAAACTAATTGCGTTTATTTATAAATATCAAATGCTGCAACGGCGAAGGAAAACATCGGGAGGAAACTTTTAGGCCTGAGAGATCTCCATAATGTTCTTAAATGTGTGTGAAGTCTGCCACTTTGCTTCGGGCCAGCATGTTACATCTATAACCCTTCTCTGAGTAGTGAATGGAGATATTAGTGCTCAATAGTGAGCCGTAGATGGATTGCTGATGATGATGATGACTGTTATGTTGCTCTCACAAAAAAGTTATACACATATGACGTTATATAACATGCAATAATTATTTTACTTTCTAACACATTTTCCACTGTTAGGTGACCCAAGAGCAGGCGTTTATTAAGCTTAACGGGAACGGCTAAGCCATCCTATCCACAGAGGCAATTGCGCCATAAAATATGAGGAGGTCCATGTTACATATTGTTACAATTTGTTAGTTGTTAGAACACTTAACTACTGCTACCACTGGTGTGACCAAATATTTATGACGTGATAACTAAAACTAACAGTGATAGCCTAGTGATAAGACTTCGGCCTCTAGGCTTGGATCCCAAGCACACGTCTCTCTTTAAACGATTTCAAAATAGGAGGAGGTTCTCAATTCGTCGGAATCTTTTTTTTATGTATGTTCACCGATTACTCAAAGACGCCTGAACCGATTTGGAAAAATAATTTTTTTGTTTTATATACTTTATGGTGACGGGAGCGTTTGAAGTCTGTTTATTAAAAATAATTTTTTATATTAAATAATTAAGCAATTAAATATCACTATTGCTTTGACGGCGAACGAAAACAAGTTAGGAAGTTAGCAAACCTTCATGTCATAGAGTTCTCGTTGTATAGCTATACCTATAAAACTAATTATATATATGCGTGCTCACTCAAAATAAAAGACTTGCTGATATTCAGGATTTATAAAGGAGGATTTAAAAAAGCTCAATACGTGTTGCTCGGTAAGCTGGTAGGAGAGAAGTAGGGGCTTGGGAGCCGACCAACATGGGTGGAGACAAATAATCAAATGACATTAGCGCATGTTCTATTCGCAATAGATTTAAAATTATCTTCTAATAACTTAAATTTCCAAGTCAACCTATCTTCAAATGTGACTATCAGTGAAAGTAAACAAATCCAACCCTCGTACCCAGACGTCACCACGTCATGTGAAATCTGCCAATCCACATTATCATTATAGTGGACTATGGCCTAAACTCTTCTCATTCGACAGGAGCTGAGCCCAGTAGAGGACCGACTAGAATGAATGATTGAGTGATTTAAAACATTATCCTACATTATGAGGACGGATGGATGTACGAATGTTTGTCACTCTTTCACGCCGCAACGAATGGACCGATTTGGCTGAAATTTGGAATGGCGATAGCTCAAACCCAGGATTAATACATAGTACCACATTTTATAGCGGAAAACTAGTTCCCGCGGGACTTAAAAAACCTTAATCCACGCTGTCGAAGTCACGTGCATCATCAAGTACATAATAATTTTAATATCTCCTGTGCATTTATAACCATAGGTACTTTTAGTATATTGAGTCTAGCATCTATAGTTATGATTATGTAATATTATATTAGTAAAAGTCTCCAATTCCCATTATTCTGAGAGCCATAAAATATAATACTGTACTATCAGATAAAATTCCATTCAAAACTTTTAAAATTGTATTATTGCCTGACTGGGGTGTTCCGAGTATAACCTAGTTGGAAAGTGTAAGCAAAGCTATGAAAATGTCACTACTAGGAACTTTAAAGAATTAAAATTTGCTAAGTTATTGTGAGTTGTCGTGACCGAGCACAGTTTCGAACGCAATTGAAGCAAGAGTTATTTTTAAATTTTAACTACACTACCTTCTAACTACAATTCTTCTTGTTCTCACAGGTCAAGAATTGTTATAACTTTGCATTGCACTTACTTATCCACCTAAGTAAATAAAAGGAGAATGGGCACCTTTGTATGAGTTGCGTCCCCAGACTGTATCAAGTTGTGATATATGTCATTTTAAAGGTCATGATAATAGCTTCATTTTATTGTATGACACCAATTATGAGACACGTGCAGGGAAAGAACTAGAAGTCATTTAATTTTTTTAAGCCCATGAAAGTCTTAAGACTGTGTTTTTTAGATTATACGGTTTTTTATTCCTTATGTCGACCAAGCGGCATATATTCAACTAGCTGATGCCCGTGACTTCGTCCGTGTGGATTTATTTTTAACAATCCTATGGCCTACGTCACTCTCCAGGTCCTCAACTATACCCATGCAAAAAATCACGTCGATACGTAGCTCTGTTGCGGCGTGATTGAAGAACAAACCAACAAACACACTTTCGCATTTATAATATTAGTATGATGATGTCCCTGTGATCAATAGGGTGAAAACCGGGAGCGATCACCGGATGGTAAGAGGCACGTTGAATATTAATGTAAAGCTGGAAATGGCCAGACTGGTGAAGTCAACTCTCCAACCTTCTCGTGCTCATATCGAAAACCCCGAAACCTTCCAACTCGAACTGCAGAACCGATTCGATTGCCTAGCAGACTGCGTTTCTGGGGCCAATCTAAACAACAGGATCATGAAAACTGTCCATAATCTGGGTCTAAATTCTTTAAGACCCATCGGAGGAAAAGAACCAAAAAGTTCTCTGAGCATATTCTCAAGCTCATGGAGGAGACAACAGATAAGGCTGCAGTCATCGGCAGACGCGGCTGCCTACCAGAGGATTAAAAGGCAGATCTCTACGGCACAAACTCGTGACCTTCGTGTCTTTAATACTAAATGTATTAAAGATACCATCTAGCGAAACAGAGGCTAAGTGTTCGCGAGAGATCGGTTTATCGGACAGTCGTCTCGTCTCTTCTCGACCTGAGATCTTGGGAGAGGTTGAGAAGTTCTATGAACAGTTATATACCACGACACAAAAACCTGTTGAAGATTTGGCCAAAGATCCCAGAGCCAAACTGACCCGTCACAATACCGAAGATATCCCGGACGTCAGCCTATACGGGATTAGTATGGTTCTCAAGCAGCTCAAGGAATCACTGCGGAACTCCTGAAAGCGGGTAGAAAACCAGTACAAGATTTTAAGCGTCAATTTCATCATTCATGAGGGCATAACGGTTCTTCAAAAAAGTGATACTAACTTGTTGAAGAATTATAGACCCATCTCGTTCCTGGGTCAGGTAACAGGTTAAAAGTTGTTCATTTATTCATTACTAATCGCCTTTCTCGTACGTTTGAAGACTTCCAGCCTCCCGAAAAAGCCGGATTCCGAAAAGGCTTTGGCACAATAGATCACATTCATACGCTGCGGTAGGTTATATATAAAAGACGGAAGAGTATAACCGGTCACTTTGCTTAGCGTTTGTGTACTATGAGAAAACCTTCGATTCGGTGGAAACTTGGGCTGTATTGAGGTCGCTGCAGAGATGCCGGATTGACTGCCGGTATATCCAAGTGTTGAAGTGCTTGTATGAAAACGCAACTATGTCAGTACGTACATACGATGGACCAGACTACGAAGCCAATCCACTCAAAGGGTGCGACAGAGAGAAATGATCTCCCCGAAGCTCTTTACCGCTGCGTTGGAGGACGTCTTTAAGATTCTGGATTGAAACGGACTTGGCATCAACATAAACGGTGAGTACATCACTCACCTACGATTTGCCAATGACATAGTAGTCATAGCAGAGACTCTGAGATACCTCAATACTATGCTCAATGATCTCAGCAGGGTTTCTCAACAGGTGGGCCTGAAAATTAACATGAGATCTATCTAACAAACAGAGTGGTGCATATATGGAATAAGTTGCCTAAAGAAATAGTGACGTTAAAGTCAGTTAATGAATTTAAAAACAGATTAGACCGCCATAACAATGGCAACTCTAAGCACAGCAAGTGATATAGCCGCATCAGCGACAGCTGCGTAGCCTATTATAAATAATAATAATGAGCAAGACGAAAATCATGACCAATGCTCATGCTCCGCTCCACCCAGTCATCATCATCATCATCATCATCTCAGCCTGCGGACGTCCACTGCTGAACATAGGCCTTTCCCAGAGAACGCCACCACACCCGGTCCTCAGCCTTCCTCATCCAGCCACTTCCCGCCACCCGCTTTATATCGTCAGTCCAACGTGCTGGAGGGCGCCCCACACTACGCTTACTTGTTCGCGGTCTCCACTCTAGGACTTTTCGGCCCCAACGGCCATCGCTTCTGCGACAAGCATGGCCTGCCCACTGCCATTTCAGCTTGCTAATGGTTTGAGCTATGTCGGCGACCTTGGTTCTCTTACGGATCTCTTCATTTCGAATCCTGTCCTTAAGAGAAACTCCTAACATAGCCCTCTCCATAGCTCTCTGAGTGACTTTAAATTTGTGGATCAAGCCTTTTGTTAGTGTCCACGTTTCAGCGCCATAAGTGAGGACGGGAAGGACACATTGATTGAAGACTTTCGTCTTCAGGCATTGAGGTATTGACGATGAGAAGACCTGACTTAATTTTCCAAATGCCGCCCAGCCCAGCCGTATCCTTCTGTTGGCTTCTTCGTCGAAATTGTTTCTACCCAATTGTATGGTCTGGCCAAGGTAGTTGTACTCTGAAACAATTTCGATTCCAACATTTTCGACGTTCACGGGTATCGGGACAACATGTTGATTGAGCATAACCTTGGTTTTGTCCATGTTTATCCCGAGACCAACTCGTCTGGAAGAGCGGCTTAGACTACTCAGCATCTGCTCCAGATCTTCTGGAGTCTCTGCAAGGATAACCACATCGTCGGCGAACCGCAGGTGTGAGATGTATTCGCCATTTATATTAAATCCTCGTCCTGTCCAGTCCAGCGTTTTGAAGAGGTCTTCTAGTGCACTATTAAACAGTTTTGGTTTCCACCCAGTATTCGTTGAGAATTCTGCAATCGAAATTGTGGACGAGTGTATATACCTGGGACACACAGTCCAGCTAGGTAGGTCCAATTTCGAAAAAGAGATCAACCGCTGAATCCAGCTCGGCTGGGCGGTGTTGGAGAAGCTCCGAGATGTCATCTAGTTCAAAATCCCTCAGTGCCTGAAGACGAAAGTCTTCGAAGAGTTCGTGTTGCCAGTGATGACTTACGGATCAGAGACATGGTCGCTAACTGTGGCCTTCATAAGAAGGCTCAGGGTCACTCAGCGGGCAATGGAGAGAGCTATGATCGGAGTATCCTCGCGAGAGAAATGAGAAGATCCGTAGGAGAACCCAAGTCACCGACATAGCACAGCGAGTCGCGAAATTGAAGTGGAAATAGGCGGAGCACATAGTTCAAAGAGCTGATGGTCATTGGGGTCCCAAGGTGCTGGAGTGGCGACCCCGCACCGGGAAGTGCAGTGTGGGCAGAATCGGGATTCTGCCCACACTGCACCAGCTTAATCCAGCGGCTCCCTACGACTAATTGACGGGTCAATTAGTCGTAGGGAGCCGCTGGATTCAGGCGGCGCTAGACCAAGACCTGTAAAAGTCCATGCAAGAGACCTTTGTCCAGCACGTCTATCGGTTGATAAAGAAGAAGATAATAAAAAATTAAAAATAACATAGTTCTTTCCCTGCACGAGTCTCACAGTTGGTGTCATACAATAAAATGAAGCTATTATCATGACCTTTCAAATGACATATATCACAACTTGATACACCACTGGGGACGAAACCGCCCATTCTCCTTTTCCTTTTTCCATTCAAACAATTACATAAAACAACAGTGGATAACAAAATAAAACCTGTTAGCAGCAAAGGTTCAAGTTTTGATAAGTACAAGTACCTAATTGAAAGAAAGCTTCAAAAATATATACCTAGATACCAAAAGCTTGAAGTAGCAGGCAGAGAATTGGTCACATTTATCGGAAGACTGATGGTGGAGGATATCGGAGGATATCCTCGAGTGGAGACCGTGTCTCACTCAGCAATCGAAGTGTAGATGGAGCGATGACAACCGGAAAGTGGCATGCATCGATTAGATGAGAAAGGCCGAGGGTTGAGGATAGGCAACGTTGGCGCTACCTAAAGGAGACTTATCTTTTACAGTGGATGAACTGAAGTGGCTGATGTTGTAGAAGTGGGAAAACCGGTAATCCAAGAACGGCCATGGATTTTTAGAGATGGCTCACTGCCGAAAAAAAAAGAAGTTTTAATTTGGTGTACAATAAAGTGTATCTCAATAGATCGATGTAGTGAATATCGATTATAAGTCGACTTCCAATCTTCAACAATAATTACGGAAGGACCACGAAGAGAGACTGAAATAAATCATTCGTCTCGCTGCAACATTCACAATTTTCTCGAAAGTACTCACTACTCGTATAATATGGGAAAATCGGTTCTGTACATTTGAGTGTTGTCCCCATTTGCGCCCTTCTCGCTTTAATTTGCGCGCCGCCATTTGCAGGAATTGTCTAATTAACCTGCCCGTTCCACGATTTATTACCGAACCCTTCGCTGTCTCGGTCGGTGTAATTTCGTAGGACTTTTTATTGACTGTGGTGTTGAGCATAAATTAAATAACGTCTTAGCAAATTATCTTCGACAGTACGGCGGCCAACCTCCTCAGAGATTAGCCATCTGCACGGGAGATATTACAGTGCACAAGTGTGTGTACAAACATAAGTGCGCTCTCTATACCCTCAAGTCTCACGGTCCGGTGGGACGGAGATCAGGCGCAGGACCAACGGCTTTACGTGGCTCTCCGAGGCACAGGGGTCATTCACCTCTCTCTACTCCACCACTCCGCGTTGAGTATACTGAGGGTTTCTTGACGTAAAAACCCAATACTTTCTACTCTACTAAAATTCTTACGCCTAGCAACAAGGGTCGTGCCGGAAAATTCTTACACATTTTTTCGTCTAGCCAATCCACCAAACCGTCCGAAAAGGAACAACGTTCCGAAAATTGATCTATTCTATTCTATTCCATTCTTTAACTAAACAAGTAAAAAGTTTAGAAACCCAACCACGGTTTGATGTAACTTCCGTCAAATTAATTTTGTTCGTATAAAATGTCGGACCATAATAAGGAATCGATTAACATGCTTCTCATTCATCAAAATTGGCTCAATTGTTTAGGCGCTATGGTGGAAAATACGTAGATACAAACATGCACTGCTAAAAACATAACTCTTGGCTTTGCCATAGTCGGGTAAAAACAAGAGCCAATCGCCGTCGCTAAAGCCGCAAATAAATTTTGTCGCAACAGAGTAAATTAAAGTCATCTTTCAGGATAATGTGTTTGATTAATGATCGCGAAAGACACGCTCAGTAAGCATAAACAAGAAAGTTTTGCTTTAACTACGTTCGCAGCATCAAGCCTAATTGCGCTGAGCCAATTCTGACAGGCGATTGTGTCTCGAAGACAAATGATAAGGGAGTGTCGGAGCTGGAATATTAGAACGGAGAAATTTCAACATCGGAATGACCGAGTCGCCTAGAAATTAAATATGTCTGTAACTAACTGGTTTTGGAACGAAGTTCCTTATCGCGCGATGCGAAAGGGGGCTGGACGGAAAAAATTAAGACTAAATTGAACCGACACTTTTTTGAATGTGAATTTGGCATTGTGTTCAATATTTTCACACTACAATACTAGATCTCCGTAGCCTTATGGTTTCTACAGTCGCATAAAGGTCGATGGTTCGAATCCCAGCTCGACAGACTGAATTTTCTATTTTCAATTTTATTTTAAATAATTTCTACATGTGGAATTTTTCCCTAATTCTTTTATTTTTATTATTAAAAGGAACTTCGTTCCAACCGAGTGTTCCACGACACTCACGCAGTTTTAATTCTTATACAACGATATTTATTTGAACACGTTAAAAAGCATGGGCTTGGCATTCAGTTCCACTTGACTAGACTTGGAAGTGGCAAATAATCCATTTTAGAAACTGACAACACACCGACAAACGGTTCGGGCACATCCGACAAAACTTTGACAAAAACAATGCAAACTGATATAAAAAGCTAATGATAATGTTTATTAAACTCAGTATTGGTGGTGGTGGAGTTGGTAATTTATCACAGCGTAGATTTGTGTAATCCATACTATTATACTAATATTATAAATATGAAGGTATATTTGTTAGTTTGTTCTTCACGTACTTATATTATAAATGCGAAAGTGTGTTTGTTTGTTGGTTTGTCCTTAAATCACGCGGCGACAGAGCTACGGATCGACGTGATTTGTTGCATGGGTATAGTTGAGGACCTGAAGAGTGACATAGGCTACTTTTTATCCCGGAAAATCAAAGAGTTCCCGAGGGACTTTATAAATTAAATTCACGCGGATGAAGTCGCGGGCATCAGCTCGTAATATTATAAATGCTTGCATATGCCTGTCTGTCTGTATGTAAAAATTCAAACCGTTTTCAACAAAAAGCGAGCTTGATAGCTGGTGAACATCTTGAAATGGATATAGAATAGGGATTTGAAAAAAAAAACGATATCCATGTGAACGAATTGCGTCAAGCTGGTTAGGGACATCCCTAAGTATGGCGTTATCTTTGAGCACTTTACGCTTCTTGTTGCAGGACAAAGGATGGAAAATGAGAGAGGTGGACAATGACAACATGTCCCCGCCGCGTGCGATGACCCTGCAGGGCGCCGGGGGTCGCGAGCCGGCGGGGCCCGCCCGGCACGACGCGACCTTCATCTCGACCCCGCGTTTTAGAAAAAACATAACGCTTATTAGGCTATATCTACAATTTATATTATACGCGATGTCACATCGCGACACCTCCAACCCGGGGCTGCGTGCGAACTTCAATCTACCAAAGCGTCCTCTAGTGAAATTAAAAGCTTACTTATTTCGAACTAGTACATTGATAGTTCAATCGTTGTTAGTGAATACTGTAGTGCAATTATTCGTTGTTGCCAAGTGTATAGTGTGTGTGCGTGTGCGGAAATGCGGCAGAAGTGCGTTGCTGCTGCTGCTGTTGAGTGGGTTGTGTAAATACAGTGATGGGAGGCGTGATGATGACTTGCATATTGGTGGTATTTTTCCCATGGAGGGCGAGGGCGGCTGGCAGGGCGGGCAGGCGTGCAAGCCGGCCGCTGAGCTGGCCCTCGCTGATGTTAACGCGAGATCGGACCTTTTATCTGGTTTTAAGCTACTTCTACATAGCAACGATAGCAAGGTAATTACAGTTTTGATTTTTTTTTACCATCAGTGGATATAATCCTTACTGACATTACAAATGCGAAAGCGTGTTTATTGTTAGTTTATCTATCAATCACGCAGCACATTTTTTGCATGGATATAGTTGAGGATTTAGGTAGTAGTAAAAGAGTTCTTACAACTGTAAATTTCTGTTTTTCTAGGATAAAAGGTATCCTAGAAAAACAGAAGATTACACTTGTAAGAACTATTCTTTGTCAAGTTCAATATACATTTTTACAAAACCGTTATAATGAATTTTTTATATGATACAATATTGTAGACTGCTAATAGAGAAATTGAAATACCTACTAGTATTTTTAAAAAGCTAACTCCACATGAACGAGGTCGCGGGAAAAGCTAGCCAGTTTATAACCAAGATGACGTTGCACGTTGGTTCGTGAAGATGAAGAAAATGTGCTTGCTTAAAAGGGTAATGGCAGTTTTAATCAAACCCATAACCTTAATCGGTTTCTATTCGGCAACTTAACAGACTGCTAAATTGTTGGGTGACTCAACATTGCCGATAGAGATAAATTGCCTCATACCCAACTACTTAATAGACACTTAGAAATTGTAAATTTCTTAAATTTCCCCTGTCCGGAATTGAACCTAGTACCTCCCTTGTAAGAACACTGCACTAAAAAATAAATATTATGGCCAAATATTTAAATCTCTAAATCAGTATTATTTCAAAAACAAATCTAGAGCCCATAGAGTATATCTTCCAAGTTAAGGTTTTAACGTTATATTACGTACCGTTACGTAAAGATGGTTTTCCATAATTTTTATAGCTTTTTAGGAAAAATTATTGATTTTATAACCACAAAATGAACAACAAATTGACGCACTATTAACGTTATGTTAAAAAGTTGCGCTAGTTCTATTTGAGGTTATCAGCAGATGTGATTGGTAATAACAATAAATCTGCTTTTAGCAGGACAGTAAAATGCAATAATAGGCCTATTATACTCAAATAAAATATCGATAAATAAAATAGCCTACAATAGGTAAAATAGCCTACAGCCTAATAAGTGGAAGATAGAGTTAATTTTTTTAATTTTATCATTAGACTACAATAATAATTCTTAGCACTCTATTTATTTACCTTCGAGCCCTAATTACAATTTTAATCAACGAAATGTTCGCCAGTTTGTCGCCTACTCTAGTAATAAGCTCAATCGATTACGTCTTTCATTTGGATAATAGCTTGAAAGCGGCTAGAACAATAGAGTATTAGCTATAAATGAGGTTTTCTGGATGAACTTCGATTATCTGGACAAGTTTGTTAAAACTTATGACGTCTGACTCTTTGTAGGCGAGCAAAATTAAAAAAACCGGCCAAGTGCGAGTCGGACTCGCGCACCGAGGGTTCCGTACTCTAGAAGTAAAAGTAAAACGATAATATTAAATATGTTATAATGCTTATTTATCGTTAACTTTGTTTGTAGAGGTTTATTGTTAATATAAAAAAAACTATGCTAGTTAGAGCGTTGGTTTTATTTTTCCTGTAAAATGTACATAAACCTCTATTGACCATTATTATTCCTGATTTTTCGATTGGTAAACTTCGGAGATAAGGGGGGGGGGGGGGAACGGAAGGGTGGGGCAACGGTATTTTTTTCGACATTTTGCCCAATTAATCATAAACTATGAGATATAAAAATAAATAAAAATCTGTTTTAGAATGTAAAGGTAAGAAAACCCTTTTGAAAATAAATAAAAATCTCTTTTAGAATTTACAGGTAAAGGCCTTTCATATGATACCCCACTCGGTATAGTTATCTCACTTTAAAATTTCAAACTCCCGACTTTCCCCTTTTTTAATTAAACTACAAAAAAAAATTTGATTTTTTTTTATTCCAATGATGTTGGGTATTATACATCTATTCCAAATTTCATGTCGATGGCTTTGATTGTTACTAAATTAATCGACTGTGACAGACGGATGGACGAACGGACGGAGAAAGTCTCACCATAAGGGTTCCATTTTTACCATTTTGGTACGGAATCCTAAAAAATTCAGCTAAACAAGATTTAGCTGTAGACTACGAGTGAGCCCACCCAATCCACTAGCAATCCACTAGTACCACTGATTGGATACTTAAATTCACTTTTTGAATCTAAAGGTAATTTACACACATCAAAAGTGTCTAGGGATCAACATATATTTTTGCAATAACTTTTCTCCTGATTGATATTAATTAAAATTTTCTTTAAGGATTCATCAAATAAAGTGTTTTCGTTTGTCACAGTAACGATAAACCAAGTCACCTTTGCATTAATAAAGAAATTTGCCATTTTCCTAATAAAGGGATTTTTGACATTTGAACCACTAACATTAAAGTTCGAAAAAAAGACTGAAATAACAGTTTTCTTTAAAATTTTATTGGGTAACTTAAACAATTAATAATCCGTGTTTCTACCGCGAACACTAACAACACAAGAACATCGGTTTGGCATACTCAAAATGAGTTCATCCAAATCACGCTGTGGAATGGCCGCCCATGTTCGTTGCAACAACAAAAAAAGGTCTTCTTGCCACTGGATACCCTCCATATTCGGCAGAGCTCTTCTCTGTAGCATATCCCATGCATGCTCAATCGGGTTCAAGTCTGGCGACTGAGCAGGCCAGGGCAGGACATTGATGTTAGCTGCGGCGAGAGTCTGTCTTACAACTCTTGCGGTGTGCGGTCGTGCATTATCATGCATTAACTGAAATAAGGGACCGATTTGCACTTGTAAGGGAACGATGACGTCTGATACAATCGTCTCAGCATAAATTTGAGCGTTGAGGTTGCCTCTGATCCAAATCAACTCAGTTCTTCCGCCGATCCAAATACCCGCCCATACCATGATGGTTCCACCACTATAAGGATGGATTTCCTGGCAGGATTTTAATCGCTGTTGGCGTCCAGGGGTTCTCCAGTGTCGTATACGTCTTGTATCCGGTCTCATACCAAAACGAGACTCATCAGAAAAGCACACGAAACGCCATTGTTCTTCTGCCCAATTTCTGTGTTCAAGAGCCCATTGATATCGAATCCTACGATTGTGCATTGCTATAGGTGGTACCCGTAGCGGTCTTCGGGAATGAAGGTTCACTTCATGCAAGCGGTTTCTGACTGTTTGGTAGCTAATTAAGTTCCCTGAAGAGTGATGAAGCCTCACGGCTAACATCATGGCGGTTATTGTTGGAGCTCTTCGAGTTAAGATTTGAATGTATCGGTCTTGTCTCCGTGTGGTGCAGCGATACCGTCCTCCATGGCGCTCAGCCACGGTACCAGTGCTTCGGTAACGTGTCCAAAGTCGACTGATAACACTCTGACTTGTATTCAGAGCTAAAGCCACAGTACGTTGCCGGGAACCAGCTTCTATCATTCCCACGGCTCTGAGCATTTCTTCCCTGCTTAAATGACGTCGCCGCTCCATAATAACGTTGGTTTTAATCAGTAGTAGGGAAACAGTAGCACTAATAATGTCTTCAATGCGTTGTATGTTTTTATAGGGAAAATATTGACAGCTGATTTTCATCTTTTACTCGAATTTGATTGACAGTTCCTGATTCAAATTATGAAATGCACCAAAAAGGATCCATATAAATTTATAAAATCATAAATTTATTACAAAGCCACATCTCAATCTCAAGAAATCCGCATAAAAATGCTTGATCCCTAGACACTTTTGATGTGTGTATTATCAGCATTGATGTTCACTTAGTTAATTCAGATACATTTTCGCATCACCATTGATTCCTCTGATTTTTTCCAATAAAAACTTTTATATACCTAGATGATATCTAATGGAAAAAACTCTGATTCAGACATTTTGATTGAAATAAAACGGTAAAACTTTCCACTCAAATATAAATTAATTTGATATTGAATTTTCCTTGTCAGATCAAGACTCCATTCGAGATTTTCAAATGAGCGTCTTTTTTCTATAAATAATAATTTAATATTGCTCAAATCTGGTCGTAGAGATAAGAAGAAATCACTCTTAAATGATTCTAATTTGTAGTTGCCTTCGTCTTCGTTCGCGAGACAACTTTTTGAAGCCAGTTATTAATATCCTTTGTTTTTAAGAAATTAAAAGTTTCAAATGGATTTCAGGATAGCCCTTCTAATATTATAAATGCGAAAGTGTTTGCTTGCTTGTCCATCAATCATGCGTTGAAGCGTAACATAGACTTCATAATAATATAATCCCGGAAAAACAAAGGGTTCATATTATACCCGGCTCTGCACAGGTGCAATTTTCTTATGAAAAAAGTTTTCTTTCATCTAAACCTTGTGCTGACACATAAACAAATTCTGTCAAATCGGTTGTACTATGTCTATGGTTGAGCTGCATTTTCAAGTGATGATACCAAGGAGTGACTGGCGGGCTTTTCTGTATTTCATAATACCAAATTCCTTTGGATTTACTTATTTCTTCCCAGTATGACTTCCATAAGGATCTCAAGTCATTGCTTAACAAGGCATATATATCTGTAAATGGTATTTCCAGCATTGAGGAGTGATCGGAGCATGTTGATGAGCATATATCTCTAGTAGCAATGTCTGCATCCTCATAAAAAGGGATTAATAATAGAAAATTCATTACGACTATAAACCGAATGAGATTTGGACATAGCAGAGTACCCACCCACCTACATCGCTTGGGGTTGAAAGAAAATGCAGATTGTGAATATTGTGGTGAAACGAATGGAGACTTGAATCATCTTGTTTTTCAATGTCATTTCAATTTGGTATAAATAGATTGCTCCTCATTAGTTCCATTCAAGATATCAACGACGATAAAGTTCCTGATAATCTTCAGAATATTTTAGCTGACCAAAAATTCTTCCGACTATTATATTCATTTATTTCTAGTGCTCAAGATATATAAAAATACTGAAAACCACAAAAAGTTAGAATAAATTGTAACTTCAGGCTCAGAAGGGCTGGAACCCAGAGCCGTAAAGCTAGTTAAATAAAAAAAAAACAAGTGATGATCCTTCATCTTCTTCTTCTTCTTTATCAACCTATAGACGTCCACTGCTGGACAAAGGTCTCCTGCATGGACTTCCACAGGCTTCGGTCTTGCGCCGCTTGCATCCAGCGGCTCCCTGCGACTCGTTTGATGTCGTCGGTCCACCTAGTGGGGGGTCTGCCAACACTGCGCTTGCCGGTGCGGGTAAGCGCAGTGTTGATCTCGGATCCCGGATATATTACCTACTAGCTGATGCCCGCGACTTCGTTCGCGTGGATTTCGTTTTTAAAATCCTGTGGGAACTCTTTGATTTTCCGGGATGCCTGTCATAGATAGCCTATATCACTCTCCAGGTCCTCAACTATACCTATCCAAAAAATCACGTCAATCCGTAGCTTTGTTGCAGCGTGATTGACGGACAAACCAACAAAACCAACAAACAAACACACTTTCGCATTTTTAATATTACTCGCGGCATTGTTAATGATGATTCAAAGAGAAAACATATTACTGATGATATTATCAATTACGTTTAGCTATCATTTTTATAATTGTCAAATTTTTTACCATACTTAACCAAAGACAAAATTACGTTTAGCTGTCATTTACGTTTTGTTATTCCACTGTCATTTGCGTTTTATTATTCCATGTCAGATGCGTTTTCGTTATACCACGTTTTATAGTGACTTGACGGAAACGCGGTCAAACGGAATAAAAAGTATCCTATGTCCGTCTCCTGGTTCTAAGCTACCTCTCCACCAATTTTCAGCCAAATCGGTTCATCCGTTCTTGAGTTATAAATAGTGTAACTAACACCACTTTCTTTTATATATATAGATAAATACTACGTGAGCAGTGATAGCCTAGTGGTTAGGACTGTGGTCTCCTATTCGGGGGTCGCAGGTTCGATCCCGGGCACGCACTTCTGACTTTTCGGAGTTATGTCCGTTTAAGCAATTACACATCACAACGCTCCAACGGCGAAGGTAAACATCGTGGGGAAATCTGCATGCCGGAGAGTTCTCCATAGTGTTTTCAAAGGTGTGTTGAAGTCTACCAATTCGCATTGGCCCAGCGTGGTGGACAGTGGACAATGGCCTATAACCCTTCTCTGAATGGAGACCTGAGGAGGTACTAGTGAGACGTTAATGGGTCGCTCATGACGATGATGATTTTTTTCATCATCATCATCATCATTATCAACCTTTAGATGTCCACTGCTGGACATAGACCTCCTGCATGGACCTCCACAGGCTTCGGTCTTGCGCCGCCTGAATCCAGCGGCTCCCTGCGACTCGTTTGATGTCGTCGGTCCACCTAGTGGGGGGTCTGCCAACACTGCGCTTACCGGTGTGGGGCCGCCACTCCAGCACCTTGGGACCCCAACGACCATCAGCTCTTCGAACGATGTGCCCCGCCCATTTCCACTTCAGTTTCGCGACTCGCTGAGCTATGTCGGTGACTTTGGTTCTCCTGCGGATCTCTTCATTTCTGATTTGATCTCGCAGGGATACTCCAAGCATAGCTCTTTCCATCGCTCGCCAAGTGACCCTGAGCCTTCTTATGAGGCCCACAGTTAGCCACCATGTCTCGCGGATCCATATGTCTGATTATTTCATCATCATCATCATCCATATGTATGATATTGATGATTTTTTTAATCACAAATATTTTCCCCAGTGTGAACCTGGCCTCGGTGCCAGTGTGATGTACAATCTACTGTACAACCCGCCGCAGAAGCTTCTCCTACTGGCGGGCTGTTCCACCGTGTGTACTACGGTCGCTGAGGCGGCCAAAATGTGGAACCTCATGGTTGTAAGTATCTACTGTAAGCAGTGACAGCCTAGTGGTTAGGACTGTGGTCTCCTATTCGGTAGGTCACAGGTTCGATCCCAGATACGCACCTCTGACTTTTCGGAGTCAAGTGCGTTTAAGCAATTCAATATCACTTGCTTCAACGGTGAAGGAAAACATCGTGAGGAAACCTGCACACCTGAGAGTTCTTCGTAATGTTCTTGAGTAGTAAGCGTCGAGTGGGATGGCTAATTATTATTGTTTTCTCGTGGGTGAGAAATACAGAGCGATAGACGCGCAACGTATTTTTAACGATGTAAGCGCCAAAACTATTTTTACCTAATTACAAGTTAATTAAACAACCATTCGAAAAGTAAAACAAGTAATATTGAAAAATACTTCTAGGTTTCTTGACAAAACAAAAACCCAATAAAATAGTTTGCTCCTCCTGAGATATATAACAAAATGTGTGCAGAACACGTATTTAAAAAAAATACACTATTGAGAAAATTGTGTTTTTTAAACACGTAATCCAAGATAAAAGTGCGATGTATCATTTCCCCAAATATATTGAGGTGGTAACTTTAACTAATTCTGAGATAAATAAAGATTACAAAATACAAAATTGCATATCACACACCCTCTGGGATAGTTTTCCGGATTAGTTTTGACGTGATAACGTCTTATAAATTTAGAAATAAATCGATGAACACCGCCTGCACGCACGAAAAAGTGTCACGTTCCACATGAGCCTGCGCGTGCTAGCGAGAGCGCGGAACAAGCGATAGAAAGGCCCGATCAGCCCAAGCGTTGGCTTGTGACTAGAGAAAATTGTAATTTTCAAGTAACTCCTTCTTTGTAAATATACAAAATAATGATAATTCAGTGATAATAATTCGATTCAATTCATAAAAGTATGCAATTTTTCATCAATGTTTCTTTATGACGTTATCACGTAAAACTATCGTCCGTAAACCGACTTTACAGACAACCAATTTTTTTTTAACTTTCCTAATTGTGTGTCCTGTTTTACAGTTATGTTATGGCGCATCTTCACCAGCGCTCTCAGACCGCGCGAGGTTTCCCACTCTGTTCCGCACACATCCATCCGCGACTGTACACAATCCCACGAGGATCAAGCTCATGCAGAAATTCGGCTGGTCGCGCATTGCGATATTACAACAAGCTGAGGAAGTCTTCATATCGGTAAGTTTACAGAGCTCTGTTGTTTTCTCTAGAAATTCCGTCATATCGTCACACCTACGAAGTCGGCAAACTTACTATGCTTTTCTAATCTTTCAAAACACTCCACTGAAAATGCATCTTATGCAGATTGCGCTATAAATAACGTCGAATGACGTCAATAAAAAGTCCAATCACTGTGCAGGTAGATTTTTGCATGTCGTTTTTGTTGCTTGTCGCCACTTGCTCATAAAATAAGACATTACTTTTTTCTTTTCTTTTAAAGTTTTCTAAAGCAATAGAAACACATAAAATAAAAAATAATAACAAATAAAACGACACAAATACAAAATACCTAACTTAAAAATCTATAAATTTATTATAAAAAAAATACTAAAATCTACTTGGAAGCAGACAGAAATTTTTTCTCACCTTCCTGTAGTGATGTGAACACCATTCTTAAGCAAAAAATCCGAACTGAGGAACACGTTTTTTGCATCGGCCTAACATAGTCCTACGTACCTAGCTACTATCAGATTATAGTACGTAAGACTGGCGTGGCCGTTGTATATAGCACGTATTAGAATTAGTTCATCCTAGTCAACTTCAGTTGCTCCAGGTTCCTTCTACGTTTCGCGAACCTTTCGCTTTTCACGGCTCTTCTGCTATGCTACGATCATCTTTTTAGCTCTGAGAAAATCTTCTGTGGATTAAAACTTTTCCATGAAAAACAAATCAAAGGAAGTTTTATTTTTGTTCGGTTTAACTTTGGTTTACAGCCTGCGAAGCTTTAATTCAGCAAAAACAAACGAACCGCATAAGTTTTGGTATTTCACCAAAAAGTCTTTCACTCAGCTGTACTTGACTTACAAACAAACTTATGAAGGTTATTCGGGCTCCAGCTTTCCTTTGATGAATACAATATGGATCTCCACGCCGGCTTCAGTGTACTGTGTTGTTAAAGCTTCCAGGGTTTTATGCAAAAGTGGTTTTAAGATGTACCTACTCATTTTCTGTTAACAAATGACAGTACCTTTAATGCAAAGCCTTTATAGCCCAGTGGTCAGAGCCCTGACTGAAAATAGAAAGGTCAACGGTTCAAACCCTAACTCCATGCTCAAGTTTTATGTAGATTGAATGACGGAAATATTGATTTTAAAAAAAAGCTCACGAAGTATTAACACTTCGTTACTTTTTGACCCACAGTTAAACGAAGGTCCGTTTCCCATATTGTTGTAATAAGCGAGAGGGCACACTGTTTAATTTTAGCTGCAGCGATCGCGCGCTTTTATTACCTTTAGCGTTTTTATGACCCTTTGAGTCTGCAGCGCGATTGGCGCGTTTTTATGGCCATTAGCGTTTTTATCGCCTTTTGCGACTGCATCGCGTTTTCGCGACTCATTCGATTCGATTTGCGATGCATTCGCGTTTTTATTGATTTTGGTGTTTTTATGGCCTTTTGCGTTCGATCGCGGAATCGCGCAGCAGACGCAAAACACTAATGGCAATAAAAACGCTTCGATCGCTGCCGCCAAAAATCGAAGTTTGCCCTCTCCCTAATGCTTCTTAAATCAAACTTAGATGGCTTTCATATACCTGAATTTTCTATACTCGATAAGCTTATGCTTGACGACTTTTATGCCTGATAGAAAACAATGATAAGGTCAGGGTTCGCTTGCCTATAGAAGATACTTATTTATTCCAGTCTTTGAAATACTCTAGCTATAGGAGGCCTTACGTGGTTTTACACTTTATACTGTTCGTATCAAATACCAACCTGTGTTGGGCAAGAAACGTCTAAGGAAAATACGTCATAGTAGACCAAAGACCCACACACAAGAGTTGGTAAACTTTAGAACTTAACTGATGATGCTCCAATATACTCGTACCTCTATGTATATGTACCTACATATTTCTCCTTGGCATTTTTTTCCTTCCATCATTCGGGTGCAATATCGCTTGGCAGTTTAATAATTCCTCCCAACTCAAAGACTCGTTCAGGAAAACTGTGATAAATTATATTTATATAAAGTTCTATCTATAAAACGCTTACTTTCCGCACTGACACGGGTAGAAATCTATTTAACATTGAGTGCCTGCGGGGAAACTTTTACAGGATTGGTAGAGTGTGTACCGTATACCAGAGATGTGTGTACTGTGTACATTGTACACGCTTCTCGCTCGAGTGAGTCCACCATTTTCTCGCTGGCCTCAATATCATTCGGAGTAAGGACGCTACGCTTTTTGCATAAGTGGTTTTCCCTTGCATTTTTGGAATGAAGTTCCATTTCGGACGGTCTGGCGGACTGAGGCTAGCTGAAAAAACCGTCACGACACTTGTTGCTTTCGTTTATTACACACGTTGCATCATAACTTTGGTGGCATATCGGTTAACACAAATTTCGCTGAAAACGCATGCGTTGCGCATTACCGTTAGAATCCGTTTCTCGAATTGTGCGCATCAGCTGTGTGTATTAGTCTAGGTAGTGTAGGTAGTCTATACCAAAAGATGCTGCCCATCACATAAGATGTGTATGTACAATAAGATACAACGCTAGTGCGACAGAGACGCATATGGCGTGGCATAACTTATGCACCATATTTTATACATTTTTAACTGCAGTTTTTTTTATTATGTATATATAGTATATATTTTAGAGCATGACGGTAAATAATTAATAATTATTATTTACCGTCCGCTTGCGGGCCGCGCACCCACGCGCCCTACTTATATAGGTGTCCATACATATTACTGAAATAGATAGCAAGATCTCATGGTAAAGTAAGGAGAGCTTATTTAAGATTTTATTTTTTATAAAATAAATAAAAACACCGAAAAAATAAAAATATCTTTTATTCACATCTATACATATCACCTTATAATTAATTAAATTAATCAAAAGAAAGGAATCTTTTATTTACATCTATACATATCACCTTATAATAATATGTTAGACTAACTAGATGAAGTTTTCAAATGGAATTAATCAAAAGAAAGGAATCTTTTATTTACATCTATACATATCACCTTATACTAAGCTACACTGACTAGATGATATAATAAAGATAATAATATTACATTGATATCACTGAAATTGAGAAAATAACATACATAATAAAGATAAAAAATGCTTATTATTCTCTACAAAATGTCCCCGAGAGAATATATCTAAGTATCACATTTACACCATTTAGAAAACTAATATTTATCATAAAAAATTCTATGTATTTTGTTATGTTCTGAAATAAAAGGCTATTTTATTTATTTATTTACCATCATAAAGTAACATCACAATAAAGTTTGGTACATTCGTAATATTCGACTATTTGAGTATTACACCAGGATTCTGTTCTTCGAAAGGCACTGTTTCAAATTTATAATTAAAAGTTCGTCGTCAGCAAATAATATATTTTTAGTACTATGATACATAAACGTGTAATTTAAACGAAGGAGTGAAACTATCGGTTCCGGGGGTTCGAATCCTGACTTCAGATTATTATTTTTAATTTTTTTAATTTTATTTTTACTTTATTATTATTAGAAGGAACTTCGTTACAACCGAGTGTTCCACGACACTCAAATATTTTTAAATATGAATAGCGAGCAAACTGGCAGGCGGATCACCTGATCTTACTGAATGTTAATCACTTAACATCAGGTGATCCGCCTGCCCGCCACCCATGAACATTTATTTTTCGTACCTATTACAAGTAAAGTAACATCTTTCAATAGGGATATTGCCAACTAATCGAACTAGCAAACGCGTAGCTTGTATGAAATAGTGAACTGTATGTTGTGGCATCTTATAAGGTACAGTTTTGTACTTTAAAATGCATATACACCTAAAACAATGGTGGAAGTGTATTTATTATAAAATAATAATAATTGAAAAAAAAAACATTTACTAGTAAATAAAAGCCCAAAATTAATAAATAGCAAAAGAATGTACAAATAACATAATAATATCATTTTATATTTGAATCCCTTATAGTATAATTTATGTAGTAATCAATACTACATAAATTATACTATTCGCTCTTTTTATCCGCATAAATCTTGGTGTATTATAAAGACTTAATTTTCCAGACTGTCATGAATATAAATCCTTTCATACGCTGGTTATACGAGTATGCAGTGGAACACTTCATAAGGTTGCCACGATACGTGTAGTGAATACTCGTTCGAGATGAATTGAGCTTGAGTCTTTCACGTCAGCGTCAATGTAATTAGAGCGCTGCTAGGTTACCGCACTAGTGGCTGAGAGAACGAAATAAGTGGTGTTTAGACCACAAGTTTAGACGTATCATTTCTATCATGTCAATGCCAGAATCCATACACTTTGATGTAGCTGCAGACATTACTACAGGTAGGCAGGCTAGTATTAGGCATAGACCCAGAAGAGGAACTTATCACACAAAAAATAATCACGCTCATCTCTTAAAACGCTAAAATCCTACCTAAAGCCGTCTCCACCACCCCTATAACGGCCCCTGACCTCACATCTGATCAATTTGACAACAAACATGACGGACAAATACCATCTGAAAGTGAGGATAGTTATCAAAAACATCTGAATATGAATGAGGGTGCGATTGCTATCGCAATCCCTCGATCAAATAGAAACACCTAGACTCGAAAGCATCTACTATTCGAATGAATCTGTGGCAGAGAAACTGAATTCTTATCGTCAAAATAGCTGTATTTATATATATTTCAAGATGGCGCTCAAGATGGCGCGCCCACCCTGTCAACAAAGTCAAATGTTGATTCCATTAAACTAATTCCAATAAATAAAATGATGATAATATCTTTATCATTTCTAAAAATCTTTATCAATTTAAAACACGAATCTAACACTAGGAAGCATATTACCACAGAGTAAGGAATGCTATTACTGAAGGTAACTTTAGGGAAAAATCGTCTATACTTTCGACGACTTTTCACTATACCTAATAGCGAAGTACTCGAAAAATATTCCTACTAAATACCTATTATGAATTCGAAACTGTATTTGTTTATTGTATTGTCCTTCAATCACGCGGCAACAGAGCTACAGACAGACGTGGTTTTTTGCATGAGTATACTTTATGACCTGGAGAGTGATATAGGCTACCTTTTATTTGTAGAAAACGGAGAGTTTCCGCGGAGTGTTTAAAAACCTAACTCCATGCGGATGAAGTCGTGGACAGAAGCTAGTCTCCATAATATTTATGTACCAATAAACAAGTAGTTGCTTCACTAAGTCAAAGTTTCATAACTTTTTTTTTATTCGATGACAAGCTAGTCCTTGACTGCGATCTCACCTGATGGTAAGTTACGATACAGTCTGAGATGGTAGCGGGCTAACTTGGAAGGGGTATGGCAGTGAACTTTCAACCCATACCCTTATATCTATCCCCCCTATTGCTTGGCGGCACGTCTTTGACGGTAAGGTGGTAACTAGCCACGACCAAAGCCTCCCACCTGCAGACAAAACTATAACTGTAGGGCATATAAAGATAGTATTTCTATTTTGTTTATGTTAATGCAATGTAGCATCTATATGATAGGTACCCGTCTATTCATTCGATACATTCAGTTAATGACGCTCCTATGTTTTTTCTAATACTACTTTTTTTCGCAGACTGTTGAAGACCTAGAAGCCCACTGCAAAAAGTCAGGTATCGAGATAGTAACCAGACAATCGTTCCTGTCGGACCCGAATGATGCAGTGCGGAATCTTCGAAGACAGGACGCGAGGGTCATCGTCGGCCTCTTCTATGTGGTGGCAGCCAGAAGAGTCCTCTGTGAAGTCTACAAACACAAGTTATATGGAAAATCGTACGTCTGGTTTTTTATTGGTAAGTAAATTTTACCTATACACTCATTAATATTAGGATCGAAGAACGTTGCAGCAAAGAACAATTGAAGCGTTGAGTGTTGCCTCAAAACAAAGTAAATAAGAGCCGATTCACACCGGGATAGCAGCGATGTACCCATTACCTAATAGTTATTTGTTCAACAAGATAGCAAAGATTGTTTTGTTGGGAGTGCCTAGTTTTGAACCCGAGCAAAAGAAGGATACTGATTTAGAATCATGAGCGTAGCGAGTGATTCTTATTTAGAATCCTGAGTGTAGTGGGGGGTTCAAAGTCTCAAGAAACAAAAAAACTTTGTTATCGTGACATACAACTTTTCACCTCAATAGCGAAATAATACCTAGTTAAGTATACCGATTCTCATGTCGACAAGCAACATTGCGTAACCTTTGTTAAATGATTGGGAAACTCTTTCTACTGAAAAAGACCACCGGCGATGCAGCGCGCCATGGGAAACGAGAACAATAGAAGAGCAGTCCCTAACTTGGCTCGTTAGCGTTAAGACATTTAGTTTTTATAATTATTATAATTAATTTTAAATAAAGTTTTCAATTTCTTTTTTACTTTTTAAAAACTAATAACTACGCACCCGAAATTTGACTGGCGCAGCCGATGTAGATATTTCGTGAAGCTGTATATCCAGAGGTCCCAAAATCGACTTCGCTTACGGCTAGCGAAATTACGAACCATAAATCAAATAAATAAGTCATAAGTGGCGGTGTTCCTGGAAGAAATAACTTACCTTGAACGGGAGGATGCAGATGCACAGAGGGTGAGTAGAACTTTTCGCTTTCCTGTGTTCCCATCCTATACCTGTTGGTGTAGCTATTTTTGTCCGTAATAAAAAGGGAAATTGAAACGTACTCGATAGTTCGGTCCAAAATCACCGATTATCTGATTTTTATTAGTCCTGTAATGCACTACATAGGCATTATTTAGGAATTAGTATTAGGATAACCGTGAAATTGTAAAATTGAATTAATTAAAAAGAAAAGTTGAAAAGAAAAGTTTTATTAATATTTTAATGATTATATTATAATTAAATTAATTTAAAAAGAAAATCTTAAAAGAAAAGTTTGCATTAATATTTTATATTTTAATTGCTAATATTATAACATCTTACTATTTTGTGTTATTATCTAATCAAAATGGAAAAAGTAACTATTGTCCCCCGCGAAATTGCGGAACTGATTCCGAAATTCGATGGAGAGGCAAATTTATTGAACATATACCTAAGAAAATGTGAATACATCATTCACAACTTCAGACAGTCAGATAGTCCAGCCCAGGAGCTCTATTTATTCCATGTAATAACGAGTAGGCTAACAGGAAAGGCGGCTTTCCTAATTAGCGAAAGAGAGGATATTCATTGTTGGCAAGAACTGAAAGACGTTTTAATACAGCATTTCGGTGACCCTCGTTCAGAAGAATGTGTTGCCATCGAAATGGAGTCATTAAAAATAAAATCCGGTGAACCTTATTCCGATTTCTGTAAACGTATCCAGCACATCAGAAGCATTTTAATTTCGAAAGTAAATAGGCTGGACGATGTTTCGCTCAAGGAGTCCAAAATGATCATCTATAATAACTTGTCGCTGAACGTATTCTTATACAACTTACCAGAGCATTTAATACGCATTGTTAGATTAAAAAATCCCAAAACACTAGAAACAGCTTTGGAATACGTCACCGAGGAAGTTAATTTTCAATTCCAGTATGACTCCAAAAATAACAAAAAATCTCATCAAAATCAGTTGAGTCCTCTCAATAATAAGCTGAGCACCCCACAAACAGCCTTTAGAACGGCAGTGAATCCATTTCAAAATCGGTTCACTATGCCTAGCCAATTTAATCAAGGGTTCAGACCCCAAACTAATTTTCAAAGCCAACTGAGGTCCAATAATAATAATTTTAAATTTGGATCCCCGACGCAATCTAATAATTTTAAATTTGGAATTCCGAACCAACAACAGAATTTTAAATTTGGCATACCTCAACAAGGTCATGGTCAAATCAGAAATTTACAACACAATAATAATTACCAGAATTTCAATAGACAAGTGAATAACCCAGTCCACCCTGGAAATTCAAATCAATTTAAGTTCGGCATACCAAGGCCACAGAACAACACCATGCCGACCGACGTATCCATGCGTACCGCTCCACAAATAAGGCAAAATATGATGGAAATTCCGGAAAATGTATTTTATAACAATGACCTAGACATAAGCGAAAATTATTATTACGATAGTTGTTGTGAGACCTACCCAAATTCTAATTACGACGAAGGAATCCCGGAACCTTATTTCACAGAAAATCCAAGTTTAGAAACCGAGACTTTTTGCGAAAACCCAGAATCAAATGTTGACGAAAATTTTTGCGCAACAGCCTCGAAAAACCCAGGTCCGAGATAATACGTCTTAATTGTGATAGCATATTAAAATTGCCGCATATAGAACTCCCTGAAATTCAGGCTAAGTTCATGATCGATACCGGGAGTTCTCGATCTTTTATAAGCCCTAAAAAGGCAGACCAATATTTCTCAAGATTTAAACATGCAGAGCCTTTTGAAGTCATAAGTACTCACGCCCGCAGTAGACATAGTGAGGTGATACTCATACCTCTTTTGAAAACTTTTAAAAGCAACTCTATTCATAAATTTTACGTCTACGACGTAGACAACCGCTACGACGGTCTCATAGGATCAGATTTATTAAAACAACTCGATGCTACAGTGGACATGAAAAATCAAATTTTACACACGCGTGACACTGACATACCTATTGTATATAAAGCTCCATACGAGTTGACCTTACAACCTCGAACCGAAACTCGTGTAAAGCTACCAACTACTTTGGAGAACGGGGAAGCTATACTAAACTTCATAGATTTCGGACAGGGCGCACGCATGCCCAGTGCCTTAGTGAACTGCGTAAACTCATTCGCTACAACGGTAATTCAAAATACTTCTGAAAATACTATTACTTTAACCATTAACAAACCTTTTAGTGTTACTAAATTTGAAAATAATGCATGTAGAGTGAATTCAATCCGCGAAAATTATGAAATCGATGCTTTACTGAAACAAAACTTATCAAAGCTTCGCTTAGACCACATGAACTCGGAGGAAAGTCAATTAATCGCTGATCTTTGTTATGAATACCGCGATATCTTTTACTGTGAAGACATACCACTATCTTTCACGAATCAAGTGAAACATTCCATCCGTACGAAACATGAAGATCCGATCTACATAAAACCCTATCGGCACCCCCCTGCTCAAAATATTGAAATACAACATCAGATAGATAAATTGTTACGGGATAATGTGATTCGCGAATCGTATTCTCCTTGGAGTGCCCCGGTTCACTTAGTTCCAAAAAAAATGGATGCATCAGGCCAACCTAAGTACAGAATGGTAATAGATTACAGACGATTAAACGAAATAACCACAGATGATAAATACCCACTGCCGAATATCACAGACCTCTTTGACAAATTAGGTAAATCTGTTTACTTTAGTACACTTGATCTTGCTAGTGGCTATCACCAAATTGAAGTAAAAGAGGAAGATAGGCATAAAACGGCATTTACCACCCAAGCAGGCCATTATGAGTTTACCCGTATGCCTTTTGGATTGAAAACGGCACCAGCCACCTTCCAGAGGGCTATGGACAATGTTTTGCGCGGCTTACAGGGTATCCATTGCCTAGTTTACCTGGACGATATTATAATCTATTCGTCTAGCCTACAAGAGCATATTGTAAAACTAAGAAAGGTATTCGATCGGTTAAGAGAGACTAACTTAAAAGCTACCTTAGATAAATGCGAGTTTTTAAAGAAGGAAGTTCTTTATCTAGGCCATACAATCACAAAAGATGGCCTTAAGCCAAATGACGATAAAATAAAAACAGTGTTAGATATACCAATTCCTAAAACACCAACGGAAATTAAAAGCTTTTTAGGTCTTATTGGATATTACCGTAAATTCATAAAAGATTTTTCAAGAGTAACTTACCCCCTCACATCTTGTCTTAAGAAGGGAAGAAAGGTTGTACTCACTGAAGAATATATTGCAGCTTTTAATAAGTGTAAAGAACTCTTAGTTAATGCCCCGTTATTACAATTCCCTGATTTCAACAAACCATTTATTTTAACGACAGACTCATCCAACTTTGCCCTTGGTGCTGTCCTTTCTCAAGGAAATATTGGTAGCGATTTGCCTATTGCCTATGCAAGTCGCACCCTCAATGATGCCGAAAGTAGGTATAGTACAATTGAACGCGAGTTACTTGCTATTGTATGGGCCGTAAAAGTTTTTCGCCCGTACCTTTATGGTCGAAAGTTCCGTATTTACACAGATCATAGACCTTTAGCCTGGCTAAACTCTATAAAAGAGCCTAATAGCAAGCTTACACGATGGAAACTGCGATTATCAGAGTTCGATTACGATATAGTATACAAAAAGGGATCACAAAATACTAACGCAGACGCACTTTCAAGGATAAAACTGAACGCATTAGAAGACGATAGTTCCCTACAAGTAAACGTTGACACCATATCCCTCAGTAGTGATGACGAGAGAGAAGATAACGACAGTATTATACGCATTCCAGACTCTGACGGTTCGAATATGTCTTTTCCCATTCGTACCCCATCTGAAAGTACGATAACTTGTAGCTCTAGAACCGATACTGCCCTCTCTGCCCTAGACATGGACGGTGAAGTCATCCCCGTACTTAACGAAGCTATTGACACAAAACCATACCAATTTCTCATATTCACTTGGAATAGAAATCATACCGTAGTTCAAGATTTCTCTCGGGATAAACAAAAGGTTTTTGAAGCACACATGCCTGAAGGAAATCCGGAGTTAATTAAGGATTTCCTGAAACAATACATAAACCCAAAAATTAGGCACTTTATCTATTTTGAAAGCGATACTCATCGTAAGGATTTCCAAAAATGCGTTATGGATTTGTTTAAAAAGGACTCAGTCAAAATATACGAATGCACCAAAAGAGTAGTTTACGTTTCAGACGAAAATGAACAGAGGTATATTGTCATAAAATATCACCAGGGTCCATCTTGTCATAGGGGAATAAAAGAAACCCTCATGAAAATAAAACGCACTTATTACTGGAATAATATGGACCAAACTGTTTCATCAGTAATAAATGCCTGTGAAGTGTGTAAGAAAATGAAATACGATCGTAAACCTCTAAAGCCTAAACTCCAGCTTACCCAAACTCAAACTAAGCCCTTCGAAGAAGTTTTTATGGATATTTTCTCAATAGAAGGAAAATATTTCTTAACCCTTATCGATGCTTTTAGTAAAATAGGGCAAGCAATAGAAATTAGTAACAGATCTACCCCTGAAGTTGTCCGTGCCCTAATTAAGTACTTTTCATTTTATGGTATACCTAATAAAATTAATTGTGACCCCGCAACCGAATTCAATAATATATTATTAAAAGAAACTTTAAATTTCTATAAAATCGAGCTTCACATAGGCACACCACATAACCCTAACTCAATGGGCTTAATAGAACGATTCCACTCAACCATACTAGAAATATATCGTTTAGCTAAATACGAGCACAAATTAACAGATGCTTCTTCTATTATGACTTACGCGATAATGTCATATAATCAAACGATACACTCGACTACAGGTCTTACACCCCTAGAAGTAGTTTTTGGCCATACCGATTCCTCAAATCCATTCAACGTAGATTTCAATCAACAGTACACGCAGAAATTGGTAAGAGACCATGCTAAGCGAACAGCCTTCCTTTATAAACATCTTTCAGACAAAATGATAGGACAAAAGGAAAGAATTAGAGAAAAACGTGGTGGTGAAACATCATTCGACGTGAATGATGGCGATGAAATATTTATAAAGGGTGTTAATACTCGACGTAGCAAGGATAAACCCCGTTATCAGAAGGCAAAGGTGACTGGAGATATCTTCAGGAATACTGTACCTGTAAGAACCCAAAATCGCGATACTAAAGTTCCACTTAAAGATATTAAACGTCCTCCACAGGTTCGTCCTTCTGCTCATTCCAGCCATCATGATCCAGGCCCTAGTACAGAAAATGGAACATAACCCAGGTATCTTACCTGTAAAAGAAGGCCAAGCATTTATAGTAGACGATAATTGGTCTTATATTAAGGTTTTAGATTTAACTTCATTAAAGGAAGACTTAGATTATAATGTTAGAATGTATGAGCACTTAAATAAAAATTTATTAAAATACTTTGGTAATAGTACGCACTATAGCGATATAACTAATATTAAGACTCAAACAGATCATTTCCTAAATATTACATTGGACAAATGTAGGCAGCTTATTCCGACTAGTAGGGTTAAACGCGGCTTATTAAATCCCTTAGGTTCATTCATTAAAATTATTACCGGAAATTTAGACAATAGCGACGCTTTAAGGTATGATGAGTTAATCACGAACCTACAGACGCGACAGGAAAGGATATCAAGAAAAATAACCATAGTTTCTGAAATGGTGCAATCTTTCGTTAATATTACTGGTTTCTCAAAAAATAATTTAATTCAACTAGACAAGGAAATTTCCGATATTAAGACATGGATAAATAACACAAAACAAGTAATAAGCGATACTAGTTTAATTAGTACTTTTCAATTATTCTTGAATAACTTCCAAATGATTTATGTTAAAATAGATGAAATTGAAACAGCTATAGCTTTTAGTAAGTTAAGAACTTTACACCAGTCTGTAATTGATACAACCGAATTGTATAGCTTGTTAATCGATATTGAAGTAACTGATAAGCTTGTATATCCTGTTAATCTGGATAATCTTTTGTTAATAGAGCAATCTATCGAACTTAAAGCTTATTCTAAGAAAAATCAGATAATTTTTATTTTGGACATTCCCCTTGTAAAAAAGGATCTTTATAGCTACTTCCGAATGATACCTCTTCCCGTCACAAATTCATTTAACCAAACATCCCTTATAATCCCTAAAACTCCTTACCTATTGGTGAAAGGTTCGAAAACCATATCGCTCGCTCAACCCTGCAAAGAAATGGACAAATTCATGTTTTTATGCCACGAAATAGAAGTCGAACCTCTGATGAAAGATGACTGTTTAGAGGCACTTATGCTACTATCCCAAAATACTAGCGCTTGTAGCCCAATTCTAGTTGAAACATCTGGAATAAAAATAGAACCCATCAAATATAACCAATGGATTTTATACAGCAAATTTGAAACACTCCTCTTGAAAGTATGTAACACAGAAGAAACTCGTGAACATATAAAAGGAACCTACATACTTACCATAGATGACACCTGCAGCTTTAAAGTAAAGGGATTAACACTGAGAAGACATCAAACTGTTGGTAGAACTATAAACTACCCCAGAATATCAACTATTCACTTCCCCGAGATACTTAATTCAAGCCCGCTACCTGAAAAGAAGCTTTTAAACCTAGATGGCGTTAACCTTCAGCATCTTCAACAGTTAGCATACAGTTTAAAGGAAAGTGATAGTGAGAATGTGTTCGATCAAAGTGAAAGCTCTATAAATGTGAAAAGTGTTAGCGTCGGAACACTAATTTTATATGTAATATTAGCACTAAGCATTTGTATTCTTTTAATGTATAAATTCATCCCTTTACAATTTTTCCGTCAAATTCAGCAGACGGAAAATCATCCCTCTGCTGACTTTGAACTTAAGGAGGGAGGAGTTAAGTATACCGATTCTCATGTCGACAAGCAACATTGCGTAACCTTTGTTAAATGATTGGGAAACTCTTTCTACTGAAAAAGACCACCGGCGATGCAGCGCGCCATGGGAAACGAGAACAATAGAAGAGCAGTCCCTAACTTGGCTCGTTAGCGTTAAGACATTTAGTTTTTATAATTATTATAATTAATTTTAAATAAAGTTTTCAATTTCTTTTTTACTTTTTAAAAACTAATAACTACGCACCCGAAATTTGACTACCTACAAGCATAGATAAATTATTTATTTTATCTATGCTACAAGATACATTAAAGAATTTTTACATTCGTGTATATTACGTACTTTAATTAAGATAATACCACAGTTTCTGAGCAGATCGGACACCTTTAGCAAGTCTCAAATCGCTAAATAATATATAGACTTTCAAGTATTTTTCACGCTTCTTTTCCGGAAGAAAGTTTAATTCAGCGTTAGACACTGATTTCTTTAATTCTGATAGTGTTAAATTATCACTAGAAAACTAATTTTGTTTCTTTGAAAACTTTTATAGCAATTATCTACAAAGAAATTAGGTGCGTAATTATTAAGTTATAGACCACATAGACAATTTTTCTTTTGTTTTCCCGCCATGTTTTATTCCTTTTTATTTCGAACGCTGTCTGCGTTCTAAATTGTGTCATTCATAAAATAAGTAATCAGTAATCAATTCATTTTAATTGTCTTTTATGTTCCATGTTGTTTTACAGAATCATAAAGTCTAAAATATATTTTAACAAAAATTCAATAATCTAAATATATAAAAGGCAAAGGTGACTGACTGACTGACTGACTGACTGGTCTATCAATGCACAGCTCTAACCACTGGACGGATCGAGCTGAAATTTTGCACACAGATAGTTATTATGACGTAGATGTCCGCTAAGAAAGGATTTTTGAAAATTCCAACCCCAAGAGGGTTAAATGGGCGTTGAAAGTTTGTATAAAAGTCCGTCATTTATCAAATTATTTTTCATGTAATATCCATGAAACTTTAATTTTTGGGCTTTCGATAAAAAAATAAGAAATACGTGTTTCGCAAATTTTGAAAATTCCACCCCCAAAGACTTCAAATAGGGGATGAAAATTTGTATAAAAGTCCAGATTTTTAAGTTAATTTTCAAGTAATATCCATCAAACTTGGTACTTTAGCTTTCATCTTCTTCTATCTAAATACATAAAAGGCAAAGGTGACTGACTGACTGACCGACTGACTGGTCTATCAACGCACAGCTCTAACCACTGGACGGATCGGGCTGAAATTTTGCACACAGATAGTTATTATGACGTAAACGTCCGCTAAGAAAGGATTTTTCAAAATTCCAACCCTAAGACGGTTAAATGGGGGTTGAAAGTTTGTATAAAAGTCCGTCATTTATCAAATTATTTTTCATGTAATATCCATGAAACTTTAATTTTTGGGCTTTCGATAAAAAAAATAAGAAATACGTGTTTCGCAAATTTTGAAAATTCCACCCCCAAAGACTTCAAATAGGGGATGAAAATTTGTATAAAAGTCCAGATTTTTAAGTTAATTTTCAAGTAATATCCATCAAACTTGGTACTTTAGCTTTCATCTTCTAAATATATAAAAGGCAAAGGTGACTGACTGACTGACTGACTGACTGGTCTATCAACGCACAGCTCTAACCACTGGACGGATCGGGCTGAAATTTTGCACACAGATAGTTATTATGACGTAGACGTCCGCTAAGAAAGGATTTTTCAAAATTCCAACCCTAAGACGGTTAAATGGGGGTTGAATGTTTGTATAAAAGTCCGTCATTTATCAAATTATTTTTCATGTAATATCCATGAAACTTTAATTTTTGGGCTTTCGATAAAAAAATAAGAAATACTTGTTTCGCAAATTTTGAAAATTCCACCCCCAAAGACTTCAAATAGGGGATGAAAATTTTATATAAAAGTCCCGATTTTCAAGTTAATTTTCAAGTAATATCCATCAAACTTGGTACTTTAGCTTTCATCTTCTTCTTCTAAATACATAAAAGGCAAAGGTGACTGACTGACTAACTGGTCTATCAACGCACAGCTCTAACCACTGGACCGATCGGGCTGAAATTTTGCACACAGATAGTTATTATGACGTAGAAGTCCGCTAAGAAAGGATTTTTCAAAATTCCAACCCTAAGATGGTTAAATGGGGGTTGAAAGTTTGTATAAAAGTCCGTCATTTATCAAATTATTTTTCATGTAATATCCATGAAACTTTAATTTTTGGGCTTTCGATAAAAAAAATAAGAAATACGTGTTTCGCAAATTTTGAAAATTCCACCCCCAAAGACTTCAAATAGGGGATGAAAATTTGTATAAAAGTCCAGATTTTTAAGTTAATTTTCAAGTAATATCCATCAAACTTGGTACTTTAGCTTTCATCTTCTAAATATATAAAAGGCAAAGGTGACTGACTGACTGACTGACTGACTGACTGGTCTATCAACGCACAGCTCTAACCACTGGACGGATCGGGCTGAAATTTTGCACACAGATAGTTATTATGATGTAAACGTCCGCTAAGAAAGGATTTTTGACAATTCCAACCGCAAGAGGGTTAAATGGGGGTTGAAACTTTGTATAAAAGTCCGTCATTTATCAAATTATTTTTCATGTAATATTCATGAAACTTTAATTTTTGGGCTTTCGATAAAAAAATAAGAAATACGTGTTTCGCAAATTTTGAAAATTCCACCCCCAAAGACTTCAAATAACGTGAGCTAACCAACCGCTAAGAAACCATTTTTGAAAATTCAACCTCTGGTAGGTAAAATGCGAAGCTTTTCGCGGATTTAATATCATTCTACCATATCCGGATGCGGATAAAAATTAATTGTTTTGTTATATGGACTGTATGGGCGCTGGTTATGAGTTAAATTCCCCTTGTTGAAAATAAATTAACTTTTGTTTTCATTTTCATTAAATGAAAACGTTCACATTAAACACATTCAATCAACACACACACACACACACACACACACACAACATTAAATGAATTCGTTTCGCTACGAAGGTCACCGGCTCGCTTCGCTCGCCACCTCCCCCTTCGCTCCACTCGGCCTCGTAGTCTAGTAGGCTCGTTTCATTCAGGCTCTCCTTCGCAAGCTTCTAGTTGTAATATAAAATAGAGAGTAAAAAAAATTTGGCCAAATAAAATGTCGAGGTAAAGTCCAGATTTCCTTACTTGAGTATTCGAGTAAACAAACACCTCTTGATATGAATATCACTTATTTACACACAAATCACACATTTTTAACTATGTATAACTGTCTAGATCTATTCATCAAACACATTCGTTACGATTTACACCAAAAATTGCTTCGAGTTTACCATTATAAGATATTTATTTTCTCAAAACCGAAATAATAGCAGAACTCATTTGCACAGATTAGGAGAAAGTGACATTTCGTAACCCTAGATTGTCTATGAATTGTTGAGGTGGGGACAGGCGAATGAGTGACCTTATGAATGGATTGAATCCATGGAACTAGGAATTACGACTAGTCGTCCTACTTCAATGATTAAAGCTGGAAACAAACTAACGGACGCGGCTGACGGACGCGGCTTACGGACGCGACTTATAAGGGATCTGGTTACTAAACGTACACTGAACTGTGCACACTATCGGACGTAAGTCGAGGACGTGACCTTGAGTGTTCGGACGTCCGAGAGCAATCTGGCCCGCTGGATGCGAAAACGTCCGCGGACGCTATGCACGGGGTGCGGGACGCGTCCGTGCGTCAGAATGACCACAGAGAAGGACTTTAATGAATATTCGGGAGCTCGCACGTTCGTGCCAAAGAGAATATAAAGTACACTACGATTTTCGTGCGTGACATTAGTGATTAAATTCTGCGGGCAAGCCGTCACAAGATCTTTTTAATGCATTTTCACTATAATACATTGATGCCAATTCACTAGACATGTTTCTTCGACGAAGAATCTTCGTCAACAGCAAAGACCATCGATTAGACATAGTCGTAATTCCTTGTTCCATGTAATAAACACTGTGTCTGTAGAATATTCTGGGGTTGGGTCTGTGGGCGCTCGGACGAATCCGCAAGACGCGTCTTAACGACTGTGCACACTTATCAGTCGCGTCCGTAAGCCGCGTCCGTCAGCCGCGTCCGATAGTTTGTTTCCAGCTTTAATCATCATTACAGTAGAGGTGAGTAACTTTAGAACATAAAATATAATGGATACTGATAAAAAGTAAATCACTAGCAGAAAATGATTGTAATGGTTATCTTAAATAAAATTAGATATTATTATAAAATAAAATATAGATAATCTTAATCTTTATTATTACCAAACTAAAGAACATTTTTCTTAAGAAAACAGGTAAAAAAAAATACACTACTGTTTTTTTTAAGAAAATTGTTTGTATCACAATGTTACCCACAAATGGGGTATACATACTTTAGAATAGAACAAAAATCTGATTAGTAATAATTAATAAATCTTCTTTCTTGTAAATTCCTCTTTTTAATATAATTACGAAAAAGATATTGTTTATTTACTTTTTACGTCTTTGTAGTAATGGTACACGTCTATGACCATCGCAGTTGGGATGAAAATCATTCAGTTGTATAATGCTTTCACATTCGTTCAATCGCTTATGCGATAACTTCCCAACCCTATAAATTGTCTTTGGTTAACATTCGGCCATTATTGTTTACTCGAGTACTCAAGTAAGGAAATCTGGACTATAGGTACAAAATTTACGAACTTTTCTTGAGACGATGAATTGAAGAAATGCCAATCCAAAGCGTTCTAAATTCAAAACACTTTTTCTCACTGGGTGAGCATAAACGATTTTTGCTCACTGGTTTTGGGCAGCAAAGGCGCCCTTTTGAGCTAGAGACGTGAAAATGAATTTTGTAAGCAGTCTCGGAGCAAGTAAACATTTTTCTAATTGGTTATATTCTGATCCAAATAGTATAGTATATTATAAGGTTATCATACTAATATTATAAATGCGAAAGTGTGTATGCTTGTTGGTTTGTCCTTCAATCACGCCGCAACAAAGCTACGGATCGATACGGACGGTATAGTTGAGGACCTGGAGGAGAGTGACATAGGCTAATTTGCATCCCGGGAAATTAAAGAATTCCCGCGGGAATTTAAAAACTAAATCTACCCGGACGAAGTCACGGGCATCAGCTAGTAGGTAATAATTCTAATGGACATTATTAACCTGAATGAGCAGCTCGGTCTCCAAACGGGCTAAAATAATACCTATAATTTTAACAAGGGACGTGTGGTTCAGATATTAAAATCATGAAAATTATAGGTACATGAACAACATAAATAGGCACATAATCGGAAATTGAATTTGATACCATTGGATTTTAAACCGCCAATGCAATCACATTACAATATTCTGAAAATCAAGATAATCGTGGGAATAAAATGACAAATCAAAATAATATAGTAAGGGCCGATTTCACCAACGTTATTTTACGTCTTATCCGAGCGTAAATTTGATATTTTGACAGTATTTTCAGTACAAAAACTGTCAGAACGCCCAATTAATTCCTTGGATAAACGTCACTCGGCGTTGGTGAAATCGGCACTAAGTAACATTAATTTGTAATTACGAATGCGAGCGATGGAGAGCTATGCTCGGATTATCTCAGCGTGATCAAATCAGAAATGAGGGGATACGTAGGAGAACCAAAGTCGCCGACATAGCTCAGCGAGTCAAGAAACTGGGAGTGGAAATAGGCGGGGCACATAGTTTGAAGAGCTGATGGTTGTTGGGGTCCCAAGGTGCCGGAGTGGCGACCCCGCACTGGGAAGCGCAGTGCTGGCAGACCCCCTTACTAGGTGGACCGACGACATCGAACGAGTCGCAGGGAACTGCTGGATTCAGGCGGCGGCGGCGTAAGACGAAGCCTGTGGAAGTCCATGGAGGAGACTTTCGTCCAGCAGTGGACGTCTATCCACCTATAGACGTCCACTGCTGGACGAAAGAGAAGAATTAAGAAGAAGAAGAAGATTAATTACGTATACATTTAAGTATCATACTTATTATTATTGATTGAGAAATTAAGACCGTTGAAATTCTGACACGATAGTACAGTTAAGTGAACAGTAACGTAGTTAACCAGTGCATCTAATATACCTAAGTGTGAAGTGCAGTAGTAGCATCGTAGAAATGGATATTGGAAGACAATATACAGCAGTGTGTTAAGGAGCGTTCCGTGTAAGTACGCCGGTCGTATCTGTTAAGCTTGCTCGTGGTGTCAATAAAATCTTGAATTGGAGTATCTATGTTCAATTTCAATCCCTAAACCCGGCTCGTAGCCTACTCGCATAATTTAGGCCTGCTTGCAGAGAAACCGAGTTAGTTAACCCAGGAATAAAATTGTAATTTTGATGGAAGCGTTATACGAAATCTGTCAAATCTGTCGACGTTTCTGCAAACGCGCCCTAACGTCAGATTGCAAAGCTGCACTTCAAACTATGTATATGTAAAGATCGCAGTCACGCCACAAATCACAATGCGGTTAAACAATTCATAGTTCCAAATTATTATTCACGAGCACAGAGCTTTAGTATGTTCCAACTTTCAGATGTCGCCCTGGCTTTCATATATTTAACCTTTGGCTTCGCAATCGCACATAAAATGGAACATCAATAAAACCCCATTTTGTGTATTCATGAATTTTGTTCGGAATAGCACTTGTTACTATCTAAAGCCCAATTTAGACGGTGCCCCGTTCATCGTTCATTTTTGCGAACATTGTTTGCGAAAATGCACCCTGAGGCCCTTTGTCAATTTCAATCCCTAAACCCGGCTCGTAGCCTACTCGCATAATTTAGGCCTGCTTGCAGAGAAACCGAGTTAGTTAACCCAGGAATAAAATTGTAATTTTGATGGAAGCGTTATACGAAATCTGTCAAATCTGTCGACGTTTCTGCAAACGCGCCCTAACGTCAGATTGCAAAGCTGCACTTCAAACTATGTATATGTAAAGATCGCAGTCACGCCACAAATCACAATGCGGTTAAACAATTCATAGTTCCAAATTATTATTCACGAGCACAGAGCTTTAGTATGTTCCAACTTTCAGATGTCGCCCTGGCTTTCATATATTTAACCTTTGGCTTCGCAATCGCACATAAAATGGAACATCAATAAAACCCCATTTTGTGTATTCATGAATTTTGTTCGGAATAGCACTTGTTACTATCTAAAGCCCAATTTAGACGGTGCCCCGTTCATCGTTCATTTTTGCGAACATTGTTTGCGAAAATGCACCCTGAGGCCCTTTGCCCTAAAGGTTAATTTAGACGGTTCATTTTCGATGACTCATCGATGCAGCCTCGAAAATGAAAGCGAAAATCTCGAAAAATGAACCGTCTAAATTCGCCCTTAGGGTGAATTAAGACGGTTCATTTACGCAAAAATGAACGATGAACTAGGCACAGTCTAAATTGGGCTTTAGTGCTGGCGAAGGAATTATTCAGTATTTCACACCAATACTTTACAATAAAATGCCACAAATCTGAGGCCTTAGTTGTAACTTTTCAAGTTAACGTACGTAATAAATAATATGTCAATTAATATGGACGGAAAAGGAATAGAAAAGTTTCCGTCCCTTTGTCATCCATACTAAATGACAGATATAACGCGCAGTGAAGTTACATAAGACCCTCTGGTGCGCCTTCCCATTGTGACAAGTGAAATTCGTCTTATCACGAACGTGATAATCTGAATGTCACTTGTCACTTTAGCCCCTTAGCACGACTGTGCTTATTTTGCCAACTATCTTTCATTTTATATTTTCCCGACTGCAGTAGCTATGTTCACTACAATCGAGGCGAAGTAGCATGACAAAAATTATGTTTTGTGTGATATAAGACAATAAAAGTAAATTACAAGGGCTGTAAACCAACTTGTCTTAAACGGAAACATTTTGTAGGCTGTCGCGGAGGTTTTTTTGCCATACGGACAAAATGCTGTGACGAGTAGCTCACGATAAAATCTTCCAAGGCCTTTTCGTGTCGCTTTATTGCCGGTTATTTTATAAATAGATTTCTTTATTTGCGGAATAAAATAAATTTAATCTACATATATTTATCGAACACGCCACAGTGACATGACGGTTAAAACATTAAGAAGGGCCGATTTCATCAACGTAAAATAAGTCTTATCCGAGCATAAATTTTATATTTTGACAGAGTTTTCAATACAAAAACTGTCAAAACGTCCAATTTATCCCTTGGATAAAAGTCACTCGACTTTGGTGTAATCGGCACTAAGTGTTATAATTTTAACTATATATCAAAGGCCAACAAAATAGTCGGCATTTCGTTGTTCCATTTTTGAAATATTTATGTTCTTAAAAAAAATATTAATAAAGAGCATTTATTTTTACAAGCTTTTATTGAACTTGCAATGCATGTATGTTTATTGTTTAGGTCAAACCTTGCAAGATGAATTCCAGTTTCCGATTGAGCTGAAATTTTGCATGTATGTGTAAATCGGATGACTATGCAATATTATTGTAACACGGAGCTGACCTGATGATAGAGCTGGAAGATGGCTATTGGAACTCTGCAATAAAACGACGTAACCCCATCAAATTTGGACTCGTTTGATTCGTTTTGACAAGTGCCCTGGTCCTAGATGATATCCAGGATGTGATGATGTACTACTAAAAGCTTGTATTTTAAAGATAAAAGAAAAGATAAATTATGTGTACTGGGGTGTCAAAAGTTATAACGCTGGCGAAATACCTATACCCGAAATTGATCATATTGCATACATTTCTCATTTTCAGCGCCGAGGCAAACGCATTAGCAACAAATAACAAGTTTGGTTTATCTAATAAACAACAATAATATAGCAGTTAATTCTAACCATGGGAAAGTTTACGTTGGCTTTTTAGATAAAAATACGTACTTGAAAATATCTGTTGAAAGAAGCTTGAAGACATTGATATTTTTACAACGCGATATTTTTAAGCAAGAAATTCAGCGGAAGTGCAATTTGTACATTCAAGTTACAGCATCAAGCTCTATTTTGCTTGACTGAACATCTGGTGTAGGGGTATCTAGTTACCTACTGTACCTACCTATCTAAACTATCTTCTTCTTCTTCTTTGTCAACCTATAGACGTCCACTGCTGCACAAAGGTCTCCTGCATGGACTTCCACAGGCTTCGGTCTTGCGCTGCTTGGATCCAACGGCTCCCTGCGACTCGTTTGATGTCGGTCCACATAGTGGGGGTTCTGCCAACACTGTGTTTCCCGGTGCGGGGTCGCCACTCTAGCACCTTGGGACCCCAACGACCATCAGCTCTTCGAACTCTGTGCCCCGCCCATTTCCACTTCAGTTTCGCGACTCACTGAGCTATGTCGGTGACTTTGGTTCTCCTACGGATCTCCTCATTTCTGATTTGATCTCGCAGGGATATTCCGAGCATAGCTCTCTCCATCGCTCGCTGAGTGATCCTGTGCGCTATCTACTACTACGATATTATATATAACATTATATTTAATATACAAATTGTGTAATTTACCATCCTTATCATCTTATCTCCTCTCCCTTTCAATTAATCGGATAGCTTGTGGTGTGCCTCAGGTATTGTGGTGGTACGGTGTGATCGTCTAAGCTTGATGATTTGTGATTAAGTATACTTGAAGAAAAGTTCATAAAAAACAATATTTCAGGAATAAGAGACACGTTGGTAGTTGGCATGTTATCTGTAACTTCGCGGATTTCCCAAAGCAAACGGAGACGCATCGCTCACCTGGGCAATACATTTGCGGGTGGACAATTCAGGCTATCATTCCATTCTATCTGGATACGCGAGGCCCATTTGTATTGTATGGGCCTACCTTAGTAGAGCAGTAGAATAGCGTCACTTCGACACTCGGAAGTCCAGAAGGACTTAATTAAGAATATAAGCTAACGATCAGTATAGAATGCATGATTAGCTGGTGAATGTATGAGTGCCTTCTCTGGGCCATCGCAAGCCGACCGATTCTCTCGAACACCGGGGAACCCTACACCCAGCACAGGGGTCTTTAAACATTGTTATTGGGGCACAGACCAGATCACCCTTTTGCGCTGCGAAGCGTATATTGCCTTTGTCTTCGAGAGACAGGTTCTTTTGAGAGCCGTAGCTCGCCCCATTACCATGGTTTTATTGATATATTCATTTGTTATATTTGGTATGTGGTTTGGCCAAACCAGAGCGGGGCTGGTCTGTATTTCAGAGGGCGTGTAATCTTTGTGTTGGAGAATCGCCGCCGGTGCGCCACACTGGTAGCCATGTACTGATATTGTATCAATCTTTGACTATTAAAGTCAACAAGTTAATATTTAAAAGCCCACATCAACCTTAATGTCTCTCATTCCACAATATCGTGGTCACCCTAGCCATTTCCAATAAAGTCTCTCCTTTACACAATACCCTATGGTCACCCTAGTGCCTTGCACTGCTTAACAATAGGACACAAAAAAAAGGTTCAAATCCCCTACCTGCGTCGAGTCGCTGCCCGTAGAATGTGTACAAATACTCGACGAAACTGCGGCTTTTCTCGGGTATTTTACTAGTGTTGAAATACCTAATTAAATACCCTAATCGGTTCATCGTGCTAAGCTAGATGAAGTCTAGACTTCATAGACTGCACAGTAATTCAGAGACGATAGGCTTAATCTTTGATTCTGAAATAGTCACGTAGCTCTTCGAACTAGACCTGTTTAGTTCGCTATGAAAGGTATTTATCTGTTTAAATCAAAGTAGCTTACGGTAATTGTCCAAGTTGGAAATAATTAATTACTCACAACACAGAATTTCACTCGTCTGGGAGTCGAACCCATCGAGAAATGTAGAAATAACATAGCTATATTTGACCTGACTTAATTTATAATATCGGAGTATGTAATCAGCCTGAAATAAAGTTATTGACCTTAATCAGAACCTCCATAATATGTGGGAGTCGAACCCGTCTCGGAATTATAAATATTCGTATATCGACACCTAATAGTTATCTGAGCTTAGCTCTCTGAAATAAAATCCATGATCGTATCTAGGTAGCATGAGGGAGTTTATAAATTATATTAATAAAAGAAGTGTTTATGGATAAAAGAATGAGATTTATTATCAATTTCTTAAAGATTATTAGAAAAGAAACTGTTTGATTATTTAACTCATGTTTAAGGCACTAGATTACCTTAAACCATTTATAGAATAGAATAGAAATATTTTGTTATTCAATTAAATTTTTACAAGTACTTTTGAATAGTTAATGAATCTACCACTGGTTCGGAATGCCTTCCAACCGAGAAGAACCAGTAAGAAACTCGGCGGTTGCTCTTTTCAAAAACAGTTACAATACAGTAATTACTATGTTAAATATGTAGTATTTCCACAATGAGGAAAGTTCAAGAATATATACAGACTCACTTCTATCTTAAGATGGTCAGACATACTGAGTTGGTTATAATGCAAAATGCTAGCTAAACTGTCTCGAAGAGAAAAGACACACACACACCTTAATTTTACAGTAGGAACAAACATATATTTACATAATATTGTGCTAAGATTCACAGATAGTTAATTCAATTTAATTCAATCTTTCCCTTAGGATAAATAATTTTACATAATTGAACAGGTGGTCTACTGGTGTGCTAGGTTATCGGCGGGTTTATGTTAGACTTTCTCCCTCTATTATCCACGCCACACTAGTCTGTAAAGTAGTATTAATAGGTACAAGATATAGACCACCCCTGTGAAAAGAATTACCCAATCTACAGGGTTCCATACCATATTCCTATCTCTCTGTATTGATCGGCTCATAAGCTCCAGCGAACTGTCTGCGTCCATTACCATCAGCCTTTGAGACCTAGGCTTCTCGACTTAAGTCCTACAATTAACTCGAGTCTCTGTGGATCTTAGCAGCCTATTAATTAATTACGAAATTGAATCGAGTACATTACCAATTTACTGCAATCGCCTCACTTAATCACTGTAGCTCTTAATTTACTAAATTATATTCTCAACCCTGAGTTACTTTATTACAATTTCTTTCTTAAAAGGTTTACAATGATAATCTAACTATGCTAAATTAGAACTGCTTGGCTTGGATAATACGCGCACTGCCAATCAGCTTGTAAAGGACCCTCGAGTGTGAGCCATTGGACCGCCACTCGGACGCCTCAGAGATGAACTGTCCACGTCTCTCGCCAGCTATGCGCTCGCGCCTTCGCATCCCTTCTCCAGACTTCAGCCTCTGTGGATTTAAAACACGCCCAAAGTCAACTGTACAAGATATAATTGGTCTAATTGTATCCGTCACCCGTTGTCCTCGACCAATCCTGTCGCGTTACTAAATGTCACCTCCCAAGCCAAACCTCGTCATTGAGTGATTGGTTAAGTTTCTATTTTTTGTTTGTTCCCATACATCTGGTATTTTTAATGTCCAAGTTTCGCACGGCTTGTAAGGCCACAAAAAATATAGTTTACGATGCACTTCCTAGTTTAAAATTTCTTATCGTGCCTTTACTCAGATTTCTCCTAATTTCTATAGTTTATTGCTTTCAAAGTGGTTTCGAAGTTTTGTGCCTTTTGTCTTATTTTGGCTTAATTGCCTTCCACATGCGAGCACACTATTTAACTTGTCTAAATTGTTAAATTTATAGGTCTAAATGTTTATTTTACGAGTCGCTTTTAATGTTAAGGTGTTGTTATGTTCGAAAAATTTATTTATGAGTCTATTCGGCGAAGAAAGAAAAAATATGCGTTGTAGGTATGAGCGGACCACCTCAGTATGGTGAAGAGAAGAACTATGTGTTGTAGAGGATGGGCTGTCTCGGCAGACGACGCCGGCTGGGTTGCGCGAACGTGATATGGTCCCGTTGCCCAGTCACCAGGCGATGAGAAGGAACACCGTGGGGTTTTAGCCGGTTAGAGTCCGACATAACTGTTGCGCCACCCCGGGCGCGGTGGTATCCATGATGGATTTCCCCACGGGGGAAAAAAATGGAGTGGGTATGACTAATAGTGCAACAGGTGGGGATCGAATCGTTGACCTTTAAGTTTCAGTCCACACCTTTAAACGTCGGGCTAAGGAAGCTCCGTCTTCTTCTAGAGCCATCTCCTAACGAAGTTTGGCAACCATTAAGGCTAGTTGTACATTGTTGACTGCAGCTCTATAATTATAGGGACCTGGAACTCATGTTGAACCACTGGCAAAATTTTTAAAGTTAGGATATTCTTTTTCGTCCAGGCCTTTGTCTGCCTTTTATTTCGCTTTGAATGATGAGTACGCCATATTTGTCATTTCGTTATGTGACCCAGATTGATCGAGATTCAGATTGAGGCTTTACCATTAAAACACTATTATAAAATTGAACTATAATATTTTCTTTCCACTACTCACGCCCAGGTGGAGCGATAAATATAAAATTAATCTTCAGAAGCGATTCTCCGGCTAGCTCCTCGCTTCGGAACACAATAAAATGATGAATGGCTTTTAAAAAGAATAATATTTTCTTTTATTCGCAACAGTTTTAATAGTACTGAATCAGTATTACCTACTGCATTGTCATCAGTTTTTCACAAATCTTTATAGTAAAGCTTTTTTTTCCGCTACTTCGTTCGCGTGAAGTTAGATTTTTAAAATCGTTCGAGAACCCTTTGTTTTTCTGGGTAAAGAGTAGCCTATGTCACTTTTCAGCTCCACAACTATAATAAAAATAAATAAAATAAAATAAAATTAGCCTTTATTGCTGTTTAAACTTACATAACATTGACTTTAATTAACTACCTAAATTTTTTAATGTTATTTTACTTATATTTAACTTCTTATATCGACGTTCGGTACAAAAACAGCTTGTCTTTCGACATAGGCCTCCTCCAAAGATTTCCATTTCGCCCTGTCTTTTGCTATTCGGAACCATTCTGGACCAGCCACCTTTTTTATATCGTCCTCCCATCTTTTAGGTTGTCGCCCTTTGTTTCTTTTACCATCTCTTGGGTACCACTCCGTTACAATTTTCGTCCATTTCTCTTGTTTTTCCCTTAACATGTGTCCTGTCCATTGCCATTTCAGTGTTCGATATAATGAATTTACCTGCTTGAATTGTGTTTTGTTTTTAATTTCTGTTAGTCTAACTTTATCTCTTCTCTTGACTCCAATAACACTCCTCTCTATACTATTTTGGCAGACGTTTATTTTATTTGTTAAGGTTTCTGTTAAAGCCCAAGTTTGACAGCCATATGTTAAACATGGCAGAATGCACATATTGTAGACTTTCCTTTTTGCTTTAATTGGCATGTCCCTGTCCTTCATAACTTCACTTAATGACCAGTATATTTTCCATGTATTGGCTATTCTCCTATCTACTTCCTTATGCATGGTTTTCGTAGGTACGTACCTACGAAAACCAGCTCCACAACTATATACTCACGCAAAAAACGTCAGTGCGTTGCTCCGTTGCTACGTGATTGATTGACAAACCAACAAACAAACACACTTTTGCATTAATAATATTAGTACCTGTAAGTACTTATTAAATTTATGCAAATTATTCACTTCATATAACTTAACAGCCTATCACTACGTATTATAAAACAAAGTCCCCCGCCGCGTCTGTCTGTCTGTCTGTAAGCGATAAAATAAAAATCTACTGATCGGATTTTCATGCGGTTTTCACCAATATACAGGTGATTCATGAGGCAGGTTTTGGTGTTTAATTTGTTAAGTTTTTTTGTAAAGTGGTTGTGAAATATGATGATAATTGTTGAAAATGTTGGAAAAAGTCAAGCCGCCTGGGAGCTTTCATCGAAACGCTGCCCTTTGAGATTTATCAAAATAACTAGCTGTTGCCCTCGCGACTTCGTCCGCGTGGAATTAGGTTGACGTGTGAACTGTGACGTGTTTCATAAACATTACTTGATAAATAACTTGGAAAATGAAGGACTATCCTACAAACATTCAACCCCTATTTTACCCCTTCGGGGGTAGAATTTTCAAAAGATGTAAAATACGTACTTCTTTATTTTTCATCAAGGGCCCAAATTCTAAGTTTCATAAACATAACTTGAAAAATAGCGAACTTCCATACAAACTATCAACCCCTATTTTACCCCTTAAAGGGTAGAATTGTCAAAAAATTTAAAATACGTACTTCTTTATTTTTAATCATCAGCCAAAATACCAAGTTTCATAAACATAAATTGAAAAATGGCGGACTTTCATACAAACTAACAACCCCTATTTTACCCCTTCGGGGGTAAAATTTTCAAAAACTGTAAAATACGTACTTCTTTATTTTTAATCAAGAAACAAAATACAAAGTTTTATAAACATAACTTGAAAAATAACCTGAAAAATGAAAGACTATCATACAAATATTCAACCCCTATTTAACCCCCAAAGGGGTAGAATTTTCAGAAACTGTGAAACACGTAACTCTTTATTTTTAATTTAAAGCCCAAATACCGAGTTTCATGGGTATAACTTTAAAAATGACGGACTTTCATACAAAGTTTAACCCCCCATTTAACCCCCTTAGGGGTGGAATTTCAAAAAATCCTTTCTTAGTGCTCCCCTACGTCATAGAAGGAACCTACTGTCAAAATTTCACGTTTCTAGCTTCAGTGGTTTAGGCTGTGCGTTGATAGATCAGTCAGTCAGTCAGGACAAGTATTTTTATAAGTATAGAAGATGTATGGTAGTGGTATGGTAGGATAGGTCTATACATAAAAGTCCGCGATGGCATATATCTATCTTTTTAAGGATAGCTTAGTAAACCCATTTTAACTTCTAATAAAATGGTCACGTACAATGCGGTAATAAGAAATAATATGTTAAGACGGATACAGTATTAATCCTTATCAACTTAAATACGTTAGTTAGATACCATAAGCATTTCATGCACATTAAGATAATCCTTTACACCATATAATTTAAATGAATATCTTAAGAGTTATCACAAACTAGAAAGGAACGCGCGCAAAAATAAATCCTACGATGGAAAAGACAATATCTAGGCGTAATAGTATTATGCTCTACTACGTAGTTATTTAGAATGGCGGATAGAATAATTAGTATGTAATAACATAGTAATTATAATAATATTAGTTCAATTTGAATTTCGAATTCATGCCTTAAGTTACATTGCAGCAAATATGTAATTGAACCGGTATTTTGGCCTTGGTCCAACAATTGGTATAATCTTGAATTCGGCAGGTTCTTGTCATCCGGTTGACCCGAATATGGGCCTCAAATACCTCTTCTCGTCGACCGTAAAACTTTATTACGACCTATAAATTCTTTAATATTTTTTTGCTAAGAAGTCGTGTAACACAAGACTTAACATTATATTTTTTATTTTTCAAAAGATCTATAAAGAAAATAAAATATATAAAAGGAAAAGGTGACTGAATGATCAACCGACTGACCGACTGACTGACTGACTGATCTATCAACGCTCAGCTCAAAACCACTGGATGAATCGGGCTGATTGGCATGCAGATAGCTATTACGCCGCGCCGTAGGCATCCGCCAAGAAATAATTTTTGAAAATTCAACCCCTGAAGGGGTAAAATAGGGGTTTGGAAAATCGAACTTAACATGAGCGAAGCAGCGGGCAAAAGCTAGTTTATTAATAAATTTCTCAGCTCGGTATCTTTTAAACAAGAGTGAATCTTCTATGCAAACCCTAGATTGCCTTTGCGTAAACGTCTGTCGTATAAAAAAACTGGAATAAATCTGTATGATACAACGTGCAGCATGTGCTTTGTTTAAACTGAATATCTTGCATATGCAAGCAAAGGAAGCAACCGAGCAAGCAAAACGCACCACAAGCTCACAGCTCCAGACAAATACTTTACACACACATCTTTCACTCCAACACCGAAGCAACCCCAGATGTTGACTCTGCAATGCACAATCGCAAAGATCCTTTCTACAAAACAGATGTTCCCGTCTTGGCGGACTATTTCTATCTTATAACGAAACTCTAAATAAATATAAAATGAAGGTGAAGGTTGTCGGCGTTTGTCTGTTTGTGCGCTTAGTTTTTCTTCACGCTGAGAACTTTTTCTTTTGGAATGTTTATAATGGATATTATTTAAAAAAAAAAAAGTAAAAAAAAGTAGTTTGCAATCAAGTCATAAAACAAAACATTTTCGGGAACCTACATTGTTGAGGCTGTGCCGGCCTTTTAGATTAGATTATATTTTCCTCATAAGTATGAAGTTTTACTTACGATTTTTCCTTCATATATTTAATTGCTTAAAACACACATAACTCCGAAACTTACAGGTGCATGCGTGCTTGATATCCGAACACCGGACTAAATAACGCTATCGTGTGAAGAATGTGTATCGTATTTAACAAAGTCACATAGCTCCTGTGTGCGAAAACCATTAGGCTGCAACTTTTCGGGTAAAAATAGTGTTGTAATATGGGGTCAAGCACTGAATGAAAGGGTACTAAAACTCAGTGTATCCAGGTGTTTTTACAAACTGCAGATTTCTTTTCCCTTGCATTAAATAGATTTCTCACTGAAGTGGAAAGTTTTTCACAGCGAGTGGTCTCTCTATTGTGTTTTGGGGAGAAACGTTCGCTATTTAGGTCAGATTGTTACATTATGAATTAAATGGGTCTTTAATGGTAGACACCTGATACCTTCTATCTTAGCACTTATTACACGAAGTATCTTAGTTACTCCTAAGTTCTCTCATACTGTCTAAAGAAAATTGTATTCACGACAAAACTAGAGACGTATATGTTATGTCACAATCGTGTTTTAAATTTTATCTTCTTTACATTTAAAATCCCTAAAAGCTACTGCTATTGAGCAGAATTTGACGCAGTTTTTTGCATTACACAGGTATCACTCTTGATTGTAGTAAATTGCACTGTGATCAACTGTCTATTTTAGTTATGACTATCCGATGAGTTATCTAGGTTCTCTTGGACTAATCAAACGTTTTATCCATAGGTTGGTATGAAGACAACTGGTTCGAAACAAACCTTGAACGAGAAGGTTTAGACTGCACGGCAGAACAAATGCGGGAGGCTGCAGAGGGACATCTCACTACTGAAGCACTAATGTGGAATCAAAACGCCAATCAGACCACAATATCCGGAATGACTTCTGAAGACTTTCGGTACGTTTTCATACCATGTCATAGTATTTCACGATTTTCAAAATGATTTATTATTTATCTTACTAACTTTTACCTGCGAGTGCGGCGCAACTTCATTCACGTGGAATTTGGTTTTTAAAAATCCCGCGGGAATCCTTTGATTTTCCGGCATGAAAGATATTGACTTGTCCTTCGATCACGCCGCAACTGAGCAACGCATCGATGTGATTTGTTTGCATGAGTATTGCGTATAGTTGTGTACAGTTTTATCCCAGATATACAATAGATTCCCACGCATTTAATAAAGCTATCTCCACGTGGACGAATAAGTGGCAAATAAAATTAACAGCACGCTTGGGAATGATAAATAATTTTTCCTGCCAATATTTATTTTCTTTTAAAAAATGATAGTCAAACGAACTTGTCAGATGATGAGCACAATGATTCAAATAATTTCAATATAACGAATAAACATCAATTTTTAATTATGTAGTATTTTTGATTAGGCAAAGAGTATTTGGTTTCATAATATTTTGTTATTAATCATTCAATAAATAAAATATTTATTATAAATATTATAATTTTCTTGTTTCCTTTGTTTGTATTCTACCTCTCTTTATTCACTTGTTTAGTTTTTATTACAGCGCATGTGTTTTATTGTTTATTGTTTACCGTTCCCCATAACGTTGTTTTGTTTGGTCCAATTACATTTATCCAATGTTTTATTCTAATAGATAATAAACTTTAATATAACTAGTCGATGTCCGCGACCTCGACTGCGTGGATTTAGGTGTTTTAGGTAAAAATCCCCCTTGATGTTCCAGAATACAGAGTATCCTAATGTACTTTTTTTAGGATGAAAGCTATCCCCAAGTCAAACTTTCGTGAAAATCGGTAGAACCGAGAAGAAAAATCAGTGGAATCTACGCACATTTTCGAGATTTCTAGGCCGATTTGTCTATACATATTTTTTTTCGTATTAAATTAATGTTTTTGATTGATTTAATTTTAATTATGCCTATTATCGCAAAATGAAATCCCTCACTTAATCCCACTTAATTCCAACAAACGTTACACTACGGAACAACCCACCCAAAATTTGGAATATTCGGCAAAACATTTTCCTTCAATGTTCGGCTGAAATTGCGTGATATGGCCGGGGATAATCGTAAATGGGGTGTGGTTAAACTCACCTTTTCGTCCCGATTTTATGACACATCATAAGTTAGTAATGCCTTCGGTTTCGCCAGATTTTAAATTCACTCTTTTTACTACTGGAACGCAAAATCAAGTCAACGGTGAAAACCTGATTCCTGTACCTAATATTACAAAAACAAAAAATTCTTGATAATCCCTACTAATATGTACCTACTATTATATATTCTGTGCTAATATCATAAACTCCACTGAAGCACAGAATATATTACAAAACCTAGTACTACACTGGAGTTTGTTAGTGTGTCCATCACGCAGTAATTGAGCAATGGATCGACGTCATTTTTTGCATTTTACATATATAAAGTTGAGGACCTGGCGAGTAACGTAGGCCAATAGAGGCTTACCGTGAGATTTTTACAAATTTTTAAAAAACTCTAAGCGAACCAAGTCGCGGGCAAAACCTTGTACATAATACCTTATACTGTATTGTTATTTTCTTTCAAACTTGTTTATTATTATGTACGTTTATTTCATAAGCTAAACACGGACCAAGCCCCCAGGCCCGGCCTGTAATCTTTCGGGAAAAGATCATATCAGTTTTTGTCGTAACGAAAACATTCTTGAAACAATGGTAGTATGGTTTTGTTATGTTAAATCGTCAAAAGTTTAAAGGTTTCCAAACCGGTGGTAGAGTCTAGACATATCATAAGATCAACAAGTTCATCTACACGAAATAATTAATTTGGAATTTGAATTTGCGACTGTACTGCCTATGTATACTTACTATAATTTTTTAATACGAGTAGTTTGCTAGTCTCCGTATAGATTAACTACCGCGACGAAATTCGGTCGGCTAAACATTAGAAATTCTATATTGCTACACAAATAAATTAATGATTGCAATAATTGAAATAGACAAATAAATAGTAAGCGCGCAAAGGCGGCGTTTCTAAGCGATCTCCAACATTGTAATATTTTTGTATACTTACATTTTTTTCCCTTATAACAAATAGATCACGGTTGAACGAAGCACTGCGGGAGGCCGGCTATAACATCGACGGAGAGAGATTTCCGGAGGGGTATCAAGAGGCGCCCTTGGCTTACGATGCGGTGTGGTCCGTTGCTTTAGGTAATTTTCATGAATAATAGAGTCTCTTTGTAAAGTAGATACGGTACCAGACTATTTATCATTTCAGGATGATGTCGCATGAACTGCCACTCCTTCCAGATTAGAACGCTTCCGTCTGACTGCATCGCCGTTAACAATCACTTTGCAAGTTAACTTTAACCAAAATGGCAGATTTACGGACAGTTAACGTTAACTCAAATAGTATAGAGCCTCAGTAAAAAAGACCAAATTTCATATATTTCTTTACTGCCGTAACATTTCTTATACTCAGCTGTTATTACAGAGGTTTCCAGTAGAAAATTGACCTCACAAATCAAGCGTTAAAGAAATAAGGGAATTTTTACAACTTAATAATTAAATCGCAGATATAGAACTCAATCAATTTAGTTCAATTTTTTTTTCAGCGTTTAATAAAACAATGGAGAAATTGCAAAAGGATGGCTTGAGCTTAAAGAATTTCACATACACTAATAAGAAAATCGCGGACGACATTTACGAAGCGATAAACTCTACTTCGTTTCTAGGCGTGTCTGTGAGTATCTATTTCTTTTATAGCTTTGTCTCAAAAGAAAGCTTCTTTCTCGAAACTCAAGCTCAGGCTTGAGAAGTTACAGTTTTTGCAATTCACGAAGGCGAGTGAGCTTTACTTGTGGTTACTTCGTGTACATGCACATTGCATAAGTTTGCGTGCCTGTCAAAGCCTAGGTGGGAGCAGGCAGGCGCGAGCATTGCGCTCGCTCACACTTATACAGATACGACACACACACAACCATAAGTCAGTCGCTCTCGTGAATTGCAAGAACTATAATTATGGTCTCCAAATATAGGTAAATGTTTAATAATTAATCAGTGGAGACCATTTAATATTCCTTCACGTGGTTGTTTAAAACTAAGTGTCTCGCCCATCGTCACTTCAGCTACGATGAATAAGAAACATCGGTATAGCTATGGTTCTCTCTATACCGATTGTTCATTTTCTTATTTCTTGATTTGATCGTTTATGGATATTCAAAGTTTAACTCTCTCCATCGCCCGCTGAGTGGCTCTGAGCCTTCTTATACTTTGAGTATTTTAATACTCTAAGTTCTTATAACTAGTGGTTCGCCCCGAACTGAGACCTCGCGGTATCCCATAAGGTAGTTTTAACTATATTATATTTTTAATTAAAACGCGCCGAATCTGATGACGTCAATCGTCATCTGCTTTCGTGGATGGGATGCGTATTTACAATATTAAAGACAGCGCCATCTATTAACAGTATAGTGAAGTTTTGTTAAAAACATTGATGCCCATTAAAACTTAAATAATTTCGTTTCTTTATAATATTTATCTAATCTTAGTATTTGTTGTTCAAGTACAGAATATAACTCAAATTATGTGTAAGTTTCAATTTTTAAAATAAAGTGGTTTTAGAGATCTAGCCTCGAATAAAATCTCCACTTTGAAAGCCCCCCATTTCGTCAATTTTAGGAAAAAAAATAAAAAAAAATACTTTTATACTCTGTTCCAAACTATCTTTAAAATAAGGTACTGCAACCCTATGAAATGCAAAAAATTTTATTTTACTTCGCATTCGCTTCTATGAGAGCCCCCCTGAAATAAAGATTTTTATAACTTTTTAAGCCATTTTCGGCTGGAGGCCATCGGTTTACATATCATATCTAAAATTGAAGTAATTACGTTCAGTAATTCAGAAGTTATAAGGCTCTGACAGACGGACGGACGGACGGACAAGTGCAATTCGCTCTAGTAAACTCAGAGACCTTCGCTTCGCTCGGTCGATTATAATCTTGATGATATAACTCTCTGAGAATCGTGAAATACAAACCGATCGCTGTTATGTTGGTACTAATTACTCGTATTTATTGTTACAATTATGTAGTTTTAAGAATGCCGTAATGGCAATAAGCTTTTAACAACATGGAATTAGAGGCCAGTTTTACAGCAATTTAGTCCTAATGTGGACTCAGCATTGCACCCCAAATTAGTGGGGCAATTATATACCTAACAAAATGTACGCCCGGTCATAAGATTTTTTAAGAGTGAAGGGCGAGTTGAGTTACCCTCGTTAGCCCTAATGACTTGCAGATTATATTTCCATTAGAACTACAATTTAGGGTGAATATTGTTTTCGTTTTAATTGCATTATTTTGGGATAGGATAGCATTTTAATAACTCTGGGATCCCAGAGTTATTAAAATCGTATCCTATATCCTAAATAATCCCAGAGTTCTTTAAACTGTTACCATAGCGAAAAAGGTAGATGTATAATAGTAAATAATTAATAGATAGCTCATACTGCAGTTTAGTGAAGCTTTTAAGTAGGTAGAAGCCTTTTACTAATTACTAGAATAAAAATTACTGTGCCACATTAGGTCCACTAATATAGCTATAATTTTAACTATCCTTGTGTAATATAATTGTAAATATCCTTTAGAGTGTCTTCTTAGATATGCAAAATTGTTTTGAGGAAATGGAGGTCTTTAAAATCCATTTGTGTTCAGATGGCTTAAAAGGGAAAGAAGTCGCTTATTGCAGACACGTATGCAAAGTTCTTTGTATGGCACATATGATATTTTTAACGAAAACTAACGAATGAAATCATAATATATAATAGGTATTGAAAACCAAGCTGAAAAGAAAAAGAAACGATATAGAAAAAAATCTAAAAACAAAAATTTTAAAAAATCTAAAAGGTATAAATATCTTATCGCTCAGGTAAACATCTCACAGAGAATTTTTTATGGATTTGTTTAGAGTTAAACTTTATCTCATAAGTCAGCTTAGGAAAAAAAATATCATATTAAACAATTACTACTATATTAAGCCACGAAACTTAACCAGACCAAGGAGTTTTAATATTTGGAATCCAAACCCCCTAACTGCAATTACAACCTTTACGTACTTAAACAAAAATAATCTAACCCACAAAACTTATTTTCAATATAAAATTAATTAAGCTAAAGTATATTATTGTATAGGCCTTTCCCAGAGAACGCCACCACACCCGGTCCTCAGCCTTCCTCATCCAGCCACTTCCCGCCACCCGCTTTATATCGTCAGTCCAACGTGCTGGAGGGCGCCCCACACTACGCTTACTTGTTCGCGGTCTCCACTCTGGGAAAGGCCTATGTTCAGCAGTGGACGTCCGCAGGCTGAGATGATGATGATGATGATGATATTATTGTATTATTAATGTGACAAATTTTAGTGGGTTAGTTCCTTTTGCATAACTACGTTCTATTTGTCCTATACCGCTAGACTATCCTATCCTGTCTATGTCCTTTAGCAATCTCTTTCTCCGTATAATTATCTGCTATCTATCCTATCTACCTATCTATCTATCTGTCTACGTGGTACAATACAATAGATTGTTACAACAGGGTTTGGTGGCATTCTCCTCTCAAGGAGATCGCATAGCGCTGACACAGATAGAGCAGCTGACGGACAACCATTATGTGAAGTTGGGATACTACGACACACAGGCTGACAACCTCACATGGCTAGACAGGGAGCGATGGGTTGGTGAGTGAAAACTTATTTTATTCCTTCAACATAAGGTGTAAATTTCGCTAACCTTTGTCGACTCTATATTGTGCCTCAATAAGTATGTTTACCTGAAGGGGACAAAGACTATCCACTCACTACAGTCTATAAACCGTAATATGTATATTTATACCTATTATGTATAAATACAGCAGCAGTAACTAAAGTTTCTCACCCACTAATTTATTAGATATATTTATATCTCTATTTATTATAATATACTATAAGGAGTATTTTTAGTAATTTAAAGTTTATTTGGCAATGGTAAAACAGACCTTAAAAACAGTGAAAAGCAAAGTTCACTACTTTTGTATTTTCAACCGAATCATAAAAGGAGGTTCTCAAGTAGGTTGATATTCTTTGTTTGTTGTAAGGAACAAAATATATATTAGGTGTGTCTTGTTGCTGTCTTGTCTCTAATCATAATTATTTTATAGTTGCATTTTTGTTTTGCTTTTATGCTCATAATGTCATTCAGATGCATAATCGAGAAAACGTAATGCAAGTTGTGCCTCGTCAAAATTTTCACCATTGTCGAACTTATGGATTTTTGAAATATGGAATAAAATAAACTATACTTACACAATTAATTTAAAAACACATAAAATATTCGTCACTGTATACCCCAACTGTACGAGCATTATGTGGGTACGTGTTTGGATAGCATACAAACATTATAAGCAATGCAATAAAAATGCTGCAATGCTGTTATTGTTCCCAAATTCCCTATATATACTATAGAACCACTGTATACCTACAGAAAATAAACATAATAAGTACTTGAATGTTAAAAATATGATATGTTACTAGAGAATATCAGTCAAGTCCAGCTTGGTAAAAAACCAATTGCCCAATATGGACACGGGTGTCCTCTCACAATGAGAAGGGTTAAGGCCACAGTCCACCACGATGGCCAAGTGCTGATTGGCAGACAAACCTAATAGAGAGGTCTTAGGCATGCATGTTCAGTTGTTTCTTCGCGATGTTTTCAAAGCACACAACTCCGAAAAGTTTGAGGTGAGTGCCTCTAGCACTAGAGGCGTGCCCTGGATCGAATCCCAGGCATATGCAATACACAAACGACACAAGATCGAGTTCTGTGGCGAACCTTGCGAGATACCTATGCCAAGCCGTAGATGTCAATCGGTTGCAAAGAAGATGAGTTGAGTTAATACAAATGTCGCTAAAACCCGTATAAAACCAAAATATTGCAAGTTTTATTGAAACGGTTTAATCAAAGAAATTGCGAAACAAACCTTAAATAAGTGGAAAAAAAGATAAAGTCGACAGACATTTTTAATTCAGTTACGAGTCGGCATCCAAGATTGTGTTTTTCTCTTCACAAAATAAAAGATGTACCTACCTACTATGTTATGATCCGTCAAGTTACACGCAGTTTTGCTAAGAAATTGCAGGTTCAATCCCGGGCACGCACTTGTGACTTTTCGGAGTTATGTGCGTTTAAGCAATTATTTATCACATATGCTTCAACGGTGAAGGAAAACATCGTGAGAAATCCTGCACATCTGAGAGTTCGCCATAATGTTCTCAAAATTGTGTGAAGTATACCAATTCACATTGAGCCAGCGTGGTTGACTATGGCTTATAACCCTTCTCTGAAAAGAGACCCATGTTCACTGCTCAGTAGTGAGCCGTTGATGGATTGCTGATGATGATGCTGATGAATCAAATTGTGTGAATATTGTACTAGCACGTATTGTGCTCTAATAAATATCAAAATTAATTTATTGCCTCCTCGCACAACTGCGATGCGGCGAAAATATTATTTGCATTTTACCAAAACCTAAATATTTATCCAAAGCATTAAAGTAAACACTTATTATAGCTTCCAAATTCGGATGGTGGTTTAATTAAACTAAATTGGAAACAAAACTTATACTATACTGAATAGGTAGATAAACAATATAATAAGTAATTATTTCTGAATCACTTTAAAGGTCGCGTTTTCATCATTTCATTCATCATTTTTGAAAAAATATTTGCAAAAGAATGAAAGAAAGAAAGAAAAGTAAAAAACTGTCACTCGACTACGGAAAAATGGATGGAGCATCCGTTATATTATTGATTTTGGTCATAGCCTATGTCACCCCAGACTGTAATGAATCGATTGATACCGCAATCACCAAAATCGGTTCAGTAGTTTAGGCGGTACGGTAGAAAAACCGTAAATACAAACATAGAAAAATAGATGGCTAAAATTAAAACCCTCCCTTTCGGCTTTGCTGTAGTCGGGTGATAATTAGTCACAATAAAATTATTTAAAACCTTAACAGCTAAAGTCATCCACAAGAATTACCATATTTAAGGCAATTCAAATAATATTAAAAAAGAATTAATTTTTTGTCCTTCGAAGCAAATCAGAAAAAATTCCGTTTAAACACGACGAAAGAAACGGTTTCACTCGAAAGAGTAATTTTGTCTCTTCCCACTTTGTTTCTGTAAGAAAAAAAGCTTTACTTTAGAAAAATACTTAGCTGTGAGGAAATTTTCCGTTCGATTAACATTTTCCAAGATAAATGACAAACAAAATTACCTTCGCTGTTAAAACTTTAGGTGAAAGTATTTGCGAATAAAAATGGGACTTGCCCAATTAATGGGCTGGCTTGTGTTGTGTTGTTGCGTCGTTTTTAGGGTTCCGTACAAAAATGGTAAAACCCTTATGGTGAGACTTTCTTCGTCTGTCTGTCTGTCACAGTCGATTATTTTAGTAACTATTAAAGCTATTATATATAAAAAATACCGCCCCCCCCCTCATCTCCGAAGTTTACCAATCTAAAATCAGAAATAATTATGGTCAATAGAAGTTTATGCATATTATACAGGAAAAATAAAACCAACGCTCTAACCAATTTTAGTTTAATTAAAAAAGGGGGAAAGTCGGGGGTTTGAAATTTCAAAGTAAGGTAACTATACCGAGTGGGGTAGCATAATATGAAAGGGCTTTACTTGTATATTCTAAAACAGATTTTTATTTATTTTATACATAACAGTGTTTGAGTAATGTGAAAAATGTCGAAAAAAATAGCGTCCCCCCCCCCCTTATCTTCAAATTTCCCAATCTAAAAATCAGAAAGATTAATAAGCAAATTAATATAATATTATCGTTTTACTTTTACTTCTAGAGTACGGAAGCCTCGGTGCGCGAGTCTAACTCGCACTTGGCCGGTATTTTTTTGTTGTGGCTAAGTTTTAGAACAAAATATTTAAATTGAAAATTTAAAACAAGCTCGACATGTGAATCTTTGTCCAGACTATGCACGACGAATGACAATATACCTGACACCCTGTTACCCAGTTTTCTGCTCCATCATCAGATCCTCCTCCTCGATTCTCGATCATCTTCTAACACCTGCTCATTGAGACCATTCTAATGAGCCCAAACACACTATATCTGTTGTAAGTTGCTGAGGAGTTGGGTATCCCGCAGACTTCTTGATTCCGCAGCATCAGCTCAAGGTTACCAATCCTCGGAAATAATCCGAAGTAAACACTACCTTCACCAAATTTTAAAGCCGCACCAGTGAAAGTGTGTAGGATACTTTAATCTCATAGTATCAGAGTAGATCTTCATAAATTATAGGTAAGATCCAAGTCGATTACGTTAGCTTTTCAACAGAAGATACTGCATCTAAATCGGACCAATCGTTAGGGAGCTACGAGGGAACAGACAGACACACGGATACACAGATACACACATACACAGATCCACACGCCAAACCTATAAATATAATACCCCTCTTTTTTGTCGGGGGTAAAAATATTTAACTTCTGCTAGCTAGCCTACTTCTGGTTACGGACCTTTTCTCAGAATGGGTTTAAGCCATAGTCTACCAGGCTAGTCAATTGAGGATTACAGAAGGCCATATCGCCCATATAGGATTTATTCATAGGATTTATCGCCCCTGCCTACTTTTAATAGATTTTTCATCATACCTATTCGAAAAACGAATATTGGCTTCAGAGGATAGTGGTAGCAAAATTTAATTTTAAGCCCATGGGACTTTTCATTTCTCTCTTCTGATTGGTCCGCGTTCGTGCTTTAGTGTGTTTATTACTACTGCGTACGTTGCAGAAACCTGTCGATCGCTAATTCCGTTCGAAATTCAAAAATGTTTGAGTAGCTGTTGTCTTCGATAAGTCACGTGATCAATTTGTCGATCGGATATACGTTCATATTGTATCCAACATAAGTATTAATGTTTAATTATTTCATAATAATAAATTTGTGTTTTATTTAAACTCTCAATATACGTATAGGTAATGTCGCTACATAGTAGGTTGATACTCCTAGTTTTTTCTCATAGGTAATGATGAAAAATAGTGTGTGTCATTCGGGGCCAAAATATTTTGTTCTCGGGCGGCGGCGTATATTGAATTCCTCGCTTCGCTCAGGAGTCTACTTTAGAATCCTTCACTTCGCTCTGAATTCAAAATAACGCCCTCGTAGAACAAAAAATTTCTTTGGCCCCATATAACACAAATAACTATTTTACCAAGAATTTCTTATTATTTATTTTAAACCAATTTGATAATTAATCTTATGATGGTAAGTGACGATATCTAAAATGGTAGGTAGTTGGCTAGATTTGAAGAGGCATGGCAGAATAAATTAAACCCATAACCCAAATTGTTCGTACCGGAACGCTAAATCGCTTTGAGGTACCTCTTTGATGGAAAGGTAACTAGCCAAGGCCGAAGCCGCCCACCAGATCAGAATAGAGATATTTCTGAAATTAGGTATAAATTTCAAAATTGTCCCTGCCGGAAATCACTCCCCACCTGATCAGTGATAATTCAGAAATTGTATAATTTAATATAAAAAAAATATTTTTAAAAACCGACATCAAACGCCCACGCCAGTACAAAGTATATAATTTATTGTTGATATTTTAAAAACCGCTCGACTGATTTCGAAAAAATTTCAAATGGACCACCTGGGAAGTACAACCCTTTGAAACAATACAAGAATTTTCCAAATCGGTTCAGGCGTCTTCTAGTAATCGGTAAATCTATATGTAAATCTATATGTAAACATACATAAAAAAAAGATTCCGATGAATTGAGAACCTCCTCCTTTTTTGAAGTCGGTTAAAAATCCTAAATTACCCCCGCCAGGAAAACAGCACTCACCACTGCGCCAAAGGGGCCGTCAAATCATAGTGATTATTATTATGTTCAAGCAAAAAATTGGTTGTCTGTAAAGTTGGTTTACGGACGATAGTTTTACGTGATAACGTCCTACAGAAACATTGACGATGACTGGCGGGCGGTCTCTAAGCCAACGTTTGGGCTGATCGTGCTTCTCTATCGCTTGGTCCGCGCTCTCGCTTGCACGCGCAGACTCAGGCGGAACGTGACACATTTTCGTGCGTGCAGCCGGTGTTATCGATTTATAAGACGTTATCACGTCAAAAATATCGTAAAAATTCGTTTAATTATCTTCACAAGTATTGTAACAATGTGCAAAAATAGCGAAATGACCCATTTTCTTTCTGGTGCATTAGTTTAAGTAAAGCAAGTCCTTTTTATGGCTTAAGTTTTACGATCATTGGACATAGGGGAATTTTTATGTGCCGTGTCACATTTACAATGTACCTTACGGGTCTTAATATTCCCCAATAGGGTAGTTAGGACGTTTTTTTAGCTATACGTACCTACTTTTTTTATTTCTATTCTATTTTCATATTTTGATCATTAGATACATTTTATCATTTTATGGATCTTACTAGTAAATAATTTAATATAAAAAAATATTTTTAAACAACCGATTTTAAACTCCCGCTTTACTACATTACACACACACTATACAAAGTATTTGATTTATTGTTGATATTTTAAAAACCGCTCGACCGATTTCGTTAAAATTTATGTGGAATCTGGGAAGTATGCTTTGAAACAAAAAAAGGAATTTTTCAAATCGGTCCACACGTCTTCGAGTAATCGGTGAACATACATAAAAGAAAATATTCTGACGAATTGAGAACCTCCTCCTTTTTTTGAAGTCGGAAAACACAGTGTGAAACACAGGTGGCTTTAAATACCTACATTTTTTCAGATTTCACTTTCGTAAATAATTACGTGAAATGTTGTATGCGTAGATCATATTATTGAAGTATGAAATATTTAATTATGTATTATTTAATTGGTTAAACGCACATAACTCTGAAAAGTCAGAGGCCTTGGTTTGAACCCGCGACCCCCTGGATAGGAGACCACTAGGCTCTCACTGTTTTTATTTCTATTCACAGCACGTCGCCTACCAACCTTAATCTCCCACGGGGTAACAAAGCCTTCTCGCCCGCTAGGTATAAAAACACTAAGTTTATCGTAACACGTTGCAGCACGTACGTGTTGACTAAAATAGAGATTGTATATGAGACTAGCAACCCGCCACCGTCTTCGCACGTGTGCAATTTACTAACTAAGAAAATGAGAAGTGCTTATTGAGATTTTCTTACGAAAATACCAACCAAATTTCAGATTTTCAGATTTTAGAGTGCTTCGCAAAATTTGTATTCATACGACCCTTGTTTCAACAAGAACGAATTTCCTACCACCTTAAACCATCAAGCTTTTACTAAGACCGTATATTTCTAACCTATACCTACTAATGCTTAACAAACCTTGTGTGGTTCCTCGTATTCACTTGTGCCGAGGGTTTAAAATAGAACTTGTCGATAATTTATAGTGGTTTTACCAGGTGGCAAGGTGCCTCCAGATCGCACGGTGGTCGTGAACGAGCTACGCACCGTATCGCTGACATTGTTCGCCTGCATGACTGCCCTGTGCATTGCTGGGATATTGGCCGCCATAGGTTTAATAATCTTCAATATCCTGCACAGGCATAGGAGGTAAGTAACTGACCTCGAATAGGTATTCGCCTAATGATAAGTAGATATACTTTTGTTTTGTTTTTCAAATGAAATTGGCTGCGTGATCAATTTCATTATGAAGTATCAGTCATCATTGAGAAAACGCTAGTCGCGTGTACATGTAAATAATTACTAGCAATTAACAGGCTTATTTCCAGTAGATTCATTCAAAATTCATCGCTTATATTCGAGCATTCTACCTACCTGACTAGGGAGAACGATCGCACATAGGCTGGAAACACCAAGTGAGGGCTGTGGTGGAATATGAATGCACGACGAAGGCAGCTGCTATGGAAGAGTAGAGACGTATACATAATAGTCAAGCGTGCCAAAACATCCACTAACAAAATGACGACGACGACCGCTCTGTCAAGAGCGAAAAGACTGAGAAGAAGACCTGTAGCGGATGAAAGAAAGCATGCATTGCGTGCAATGTGTGTTTTTTAGCTTTAAATTATTAATTCATCTCAACCCATCACCGGCTCTCTGCTAGACACAAGTCTCCTCTCGAATGATGCGGGTTTAGTTTAGGTCCACAGTCAACCACGCTTTCAAAGTGTGGATTGGCAGACAGCTATAAATTATTTTCTCATAACTTTGTTTTCCCACAGGGTTATCCAATGGTCTCACCCAGCTTGCAACACGGTCATGCTCTGCGGATGCTGCATCTGCTTCGGCGCCGCCATCGCTCTCGGCGTGGACGGGAGATGGGTGCTGCCAGAGCACTTCGCCGGCCTCTGCGCCGCGCGGGCGTGGCTGCTGGCGACCGGCTTCTCCATGGCTTACGGCGCCATGTTCACGAAGGTGTGGCGCGTGCATCGTCACACAACTAAACCTAAAGTGGACGCTAAGGTAAGAATAAATCAACACCGAACAACCTATTTTACCTATAGAAAACTATTGACGTAGGTAATTCTAGGGAACAAACATCTGCGATAATTCTAGGGAACAAACATCTGCGGGAATGAGCTCACCAGCCACCAGGATCGCAATGTGGTCAATATGTTACCAGAATAATTAGTAAGTTATTTTTTCAGAATGTTAGATTTAGGATTTTAATATACTTATAATAAGATATTGTGTTGCACTAACGTATTGGGATTAATTATCCTGTAATGCCAGTGTCAGTGCGGAAAATAAATAAATAAATAAATAAATAAATCTAAAAGAGTTTGTTGACATCATTGGTTTGACCCAAAGGTTTGACCTTCAAACACGCTGCTTATCGACGTAATTTTTGACATAAGTATAATGAACACGTGGAAAATGACATAGGCTACTTTTTATCACGCAAAAACAAAGGATTCCCGTGGGATCTTTGAAATCCGAGCGACGAAGTCGCGGGTAATAACATAATAAGTACAAGTTATATCATCATCATTATCATCATCATGATCAGCAACCCATCAACGGCTCACTACTGAGCGCAGGTCTCCTCTCAGAAAAGGATTATAGGCCATAGTCCACCACGCTGGCCCAATGCGAATTGGCGAACTTCACACACCTTCGAGAACATTATGGAGAACTCTCAGATGTGCAGGTTTCCTCACGATGTTTTCCTTCACCGTTCAAGCATGTGATATTTAATTTCTTAAACGCACATAACTCCGAGGTACCCGGGATCGAACCTGCGACCCCCCGAATAGGAGACCACAGTCCTAACCACTAGGCTTGCTTGCTTGCAATTTATATAAGAACGTGTAAATATCTATCTTCTAATAAAATTTATATAGTTTTTTTATACGTTTAGTCTAGGTTTAGTCTACTTTAGCTTACTGTATGATCAAACAGTAAGTACTTACCATGACTGAGTGAATGACAGACAACGCACAGCCTAAATTCAAAGAGTCAACGAGAGATGACAAGGGTTAAGATGCTTATATTTCAATTTTCATACCGTACTCCAAGCTTTCCATAAACGTGTATGAACATACGCCAATATTTATGTTATGTGTGTGAGCGTAATTAGTTTTTTAATTTAAAATCAGGTAAGAGCGCTTTGATTTTCCGGAATAAAAAGAAGCCTATGTAACTTTCCAGGTCCTCAACTATAGGTATCCATGCAATATCAAATCGATCCGTAGGTAGCACTATAAGGCTCTATTGCGGCTTGATTGAAGGACAAACCAACAAACACACACTTATATTTATAATATTAGTAAGGATATTTATAATAATAAATAGTTTGAACGTAGATCTTGAACAAAGCGAACAAAGGTAACAAGTACACCGGAACAAATAAATTTTCACTACTGCACAAATAGCTAGAGGGAACTTTTGTTCAGCTTTTAATCTATGGCGGGGATTTGAAGAGCGAGTACAGAACTCAGTTTCCTGTTTTATTCAAGGACTATGAACTGAATAATGGTTTTGCTTTATAAGAAGGAAATTGTGCGTATGTGAACAAACTTTTAAGTATATCTTCGCTAACGACACTTATCGAAATATGTATTGAGAAAATTTTTGGGATTCACTTATAGTTCCACCGCCACACAGGTCTGTCCGAGTGTCCCTGTGTACGAATGTGTATCACAGCCATTTTATTCACTAGCTGATGCCCGCGAATTTGTCCGCGTGGAATTTAGTTATTATAAATCCCGTGGGAACTTTTTGATTTTCCAGGATAAAAAGTAGCCTATGTCACTCTTCAGGTCCACACAAACGCAAAAAATACGGCTTAGCTCTGTTGAGGCATGATTGATGGACAAATCAACAAATCCAATCATACCTGCGCTGCGTACTATTTGCGCCTATTAAGCACTAATACCTATGGAGTATATATAGAGTGACATTTTGCGTTCATGAACAGCGCAGAGATACCCGTCATAAAGGTATCTAACAAGCGGCCCGGAACAAATAAATTATCTCTACAATGCCAAAGGGACTTGTTTTATTCTGCGCTAATTCTCCCAAAAATTACGAGTTCTAAACTCCCTTATTCCTGGGTTTTTGTAACGTTGCCTACGTTACTTTTATTATCCGATTACGATAAAGCCAAAAGTATAGGTTATGATTTTAGCAGTCTATATATACGTATGTTCCAGAATAAATTTATAAACACATATAAAAAAATAAATGTAAGCAGTGATAGCCTAGTGGTTAGGACTGTGGTCTCCTATTCGGGGGGTCGCAGGTTCGATCCCGGGTACCTCGGAGTTATGTGCGTTTAAGAAATTAAATATCACATGCTTGAACGGTGAAGGAAAACATCGTGAGGAAACCTGCACATCTGAGAGTTCTTCATAATGTTCTTGAAGGTGTGTGAAGTTCGCCAATTCGTATTGGGCCAGCGTGGTGGACTATGGCCTATACCCTTCTCTGAGAGGAGACCTCGCTCAGTAGTGGATTGCTTATGATGATGATGATGATAAAAAAAAAAGCAATGTGGCATCTATAGTTTCTAAAAAGCTCCAATGTAATATGGATTTCTTACACACAGGTACAAGCGTCCATAGGAGCAGCTTTTGCCCCTGTTAGTAGAATTAATTAACTTTTATTTAATTTTTGTTTAGAAACGTATGCACGGCTGGAAGCTGTACACGATGGTGGGAGGTCTGCTGGCGGTGGACGTAGCTCTGCTGACCGCGTGGCAGATACGGGACCCGCTGCAACGCCGCGTGGAGATATTCCCTTTAGAAGCGCCGCGCCATCACGACGATGACGTTCATATACGACCGGAGCTGGAGCACTGCGAGAGTGAACATAATACCGTCTGGCTCGGTGAGTCCCACACATATATCAGGGTACCAAGTGTCTAAAAATTATTCCATTGATCGTATTCGTATTCGATGACATTAGCGTTAAAGTAAAATAATCCTTAATTGTATTGATTTAAAGTCACAAATTCAGTACAACCGTTTTTAATATAGAGCGTTATGGAGCGTATCGTACATACGTAAACGTATAAGAATGCATATACGAAATTGAGCTCCAATTCAATGTTGGTTTATTTTCCTTTGACGTGTCATCGAATACGATAACGATCGATAGAATAACTTTAAACAAACGCACCTCTGGGCCGAAACATAAAACTACGATGAGAAGTCACATCATCAAAAGCCGCGAGATCGCTCGCCGTTTCGCATGCACTTGCGATAATAACATTATAATCCTCAAATAAACTAAACTACTTAACGCTTTCAATACTGAATCATAAATCATCAGTAAGACCCTTTCGAAATCACGCTGTTTTTTCTTAGCATCGCACCTTTTGTTTCTGGCTAAATATTATTAAGTACATACTATGAAAAATTGCGGGGATGGTGGGGATCCGACCTACATCTCTCGAAAAAAGAGCCCTGAGTGTGGTGCGCCCTGTGCCACGGTCCGACGGAAATAAGTGATTTATATTTACTTACTACTTACTTATTAGTGATTTGTATGTGTGTATGTGAATATGTGTATATGTTAATCAATTAAATAACACTTTTTTTTATAATATCAGCCAAGTTGAACTTGACTTATATCCTCCTCTCCGCTCCAAGCTTGTGTTAGGAGTGGGTACGGCAATAGTGCAACGGGTGTGATTCGAACCTGCGACCTTTCAGTTGTCAGTCCGAACTTTTAACCGTTGGGCTATTGAGGCTTAAACTTTCGGAAACTTTCGGAAAACACCGTGAGAAAACCTGCATGCCTGAAAGTTCTCCATAATGTTCTATGTGAAGTCTCCCAATCCGCACTCCCAAGCCGCAAGTTGTGGACTAAGGCCTAAAACCATTCTCATTCAAAAGGAGACCTGTTCCCAGTAGTAGGCCGGATAAAAGTATAAAGAAGTATATTATATAAAAGTTGGGAATGTGCCGCAAAACTCGAAAAAAATAAAAATTCCTTATTCATGTTGGGCATGTCTGAACGGGCTGATTTATTTGTGAAGCTAATCCTTAAAAGGGAAATTTCCTCCAGCAAATATCTGCAATAAAAAACGTGACAATACGAGGGTTGACATCTTTTTCAGTCAAAGTCACGTCCGTTATCTTTAAAAACAGGAAATTCGTATATTTTTGTCAAAGTATTATGTGGCGTTAAGTATTTCGCATACATCATCTATACTGATGACCTCAGGAGCCGGGCACAGTGGTGACGCTTTGGTATTTCCCACAAATGGGAGGTTTAAAAATCTTTACATGGTCTCTTTTTGGTTTGGTGGGAGGCTTTTGTAGTGGCTTGTTACTGCCCCACATACATCATTATTGAGATCGCAGTCCCAGTTTCAAGATGCAAGCAATCAATAAAAGCTAAAAAATCCTGCAATATAACACAGATAGCGTAATAAGTGTCTAGGTAATGAGCAATAGTACATTACACATCTAGGGCAGTAAAATAAGAAATGTCTCAGATCACATGCAATTGTTGTCCGAGGCGAAGCCGAGGTCAATAAACATGTGATCTGAGGCTTTCTTATTTACTGCCCGTGGTGTGTATACTATTTTTCTCCTCGACGGAGGCGGAAAGCGACATTTTCGTTTAGCGCAGCGGGAGGAAAATTGACGCTTTCCGCCCGGAGGTGAGAAAATACATTTAAAGGCGAAATATAAATTCTAGGTAGGTATATTTTAATGCAATTGAATTTAAAAATAATACTTTTCCTGAAACGATAATAAAGTTGATCGACCCTCTAAATTCGCATTCGAAGTTGCAGACATCATCTAATTAAAAAAAAGTTAATTAAGAAAAATCCTTCAAAGTCCACCGTCTCATTTGCCCTTTTAAGTTGGAACAAAATTTAAAATCCCTACCTATTCGTACTCACATTATTTAACATTTTAATATTTCGCTACGTACGCTACTTTTATGGTAACTCGCTAAGTTTTAATGAAGGTTAATGTAAAAGTTAAGTGTATTTTTTTAGTTAATATCCTTGGCTGTATGACGTCAAATTACCTTTAATAAAAGCAAAAATCTTCCATTTAATGTAGTCTATTTACCACGTTGTTGGCTACAAAATAGTTATGAAGGCCCTGTATTTTTTTTTCTCCGGCAGTGCATCATTTAACATTTTCATGATTTTTATTTAGCCAACTTTCTTTATGCTAACTCGCTTATACTAATGAAGTTTGCTAATGTAGAGTTTAATTGTTACCTGTAGATTCACCCGAGTTGAAGTAGGTATTATATAAACGAAACTTTTCCACAGGAATACTCTATTTTTCCGGGATGAAAAATAGTCCTCAACTATACCCAAGCGTAAAATCACGTCGATCAGCGATTGAAGGACAAACCAGCAAACACACTTTCGCATTTGTAATATTAAACAAGTGAAATTAAAAATTTTATTTTTAAAAAATAAGCTTTTAGTACCTGGCTACATCATCAGACCCTGGATATCATCTAGGACCGTAGTTGTCAAGACGAATCAAACGAGCCCATATTCGATGGGCTATGTCGTTTTATTACAGAGTTCCGATAGCCATCTTCCTGCTCCATCATCAGATCATCTCCATGTTACAATAATATTGCCTTGTCATCCGATTTACATATTCATGCAAAATTTCAGCTCAATAGGATAACTGAAATTGGTTGTAATTCATCTTGCAAGATTTGACCTAAACATACATACATACATACATTGCAAGTTAAATAAAAGCTTATAATAAAAGCTTATAAAAAGGCGGACTTAAAGCATTTTCTGCCAATCTACGTTTGGACGTGCAACAGTACATGTAGACTATGCAAGAAGAGAAGTGTGTAAAAAGAGAATAGTACTTAATTATAAACAGGATTAGCAGTTCTAAAGAAAAAAAAATGTTCAGAAATACAATTTACAGTAACAGTTATACAGACATTACTCCGTGAATAATGTATTTTCACCTGTACGAACGAAGTAGGTACACGTAGTTGGAACATTATGTCTAAATCATGTCCCTTGTTACAGGCGTAATGTACGGGTACAAGGGTTTGGTGCTAGTGTTCGGATTGTTTCTCGCTTACGAGACGCGCTCCGTGAAGGTGCGGCAGATAAACGACTCCCGCTACGTGGGGATGAGCATCTACAACGTGGTGGTGCTGTGTCTCATCACTGGGCCAGTGACGCTGGTCATCGCCAGCCAGCAGGACGCCGCCTTCGCCTTCGTCTCCCTAGCGATTGTCTTCTGCTGCTTCCTTAGCATGGCTCTCATATTTATTCCTAAGGTAAGACTCTTCATAATAGCTGCGAGTATAATATAGAGTAGTGTAGGTAGCCTAGTGGTTTCAGCCTCCTTTTCAGCGGGTCCGGTGTTAGAATCCCATCTCCGTCTTTCCAAAACAAAGCGCCTTTTAAGAAATTAAAACTTGCTTCAACGGCGAAGGAAAACATCGTGAGAAAACCTGCAATCGACTTTAGTATAATTTGCCTATCAACACTTGCAAGCAGTGATAGCTTAGCAAGCAGTGATAGCCTAGTGGTTAGGACTGTGGTCTCCTATTGGGGGGTTGCAGGTTCGATCCCGGGTACGCACCTCTGCAAGCGACTTGCTTGCGATTGTCCGTCCACCTATTGTGTGACTTCTTACTATATACTTTTCAAAAAATATTGCATAAATTGATTGCGAAAATAACATGACACTAAACATGGCTTGTTATAACAAAGTTGTTTTACTGCCACCCCACGTTCAAAATGTGCGATGTGTGTTACAGCAAATAAAGTTGTAATCCTGTTTAAATTTATTTGGAACAAGTTAGGAACAAGGATTACTTGTGTCACCGGGTCGGTAGTCCTGTTACCGACGTGTGTACAGTTTTAACTAGTTCTGAAAATTGGTAAAAGGTTTATTTTGGTAAAAAAACTATTACCTAATATTCCGTTTTTGTGTTATAGTGGCCATATTATTTTTTATTTTATTATTATTTATAGTAATTATTAATGATTTTTTTAATCTTAACTCTTCTATCATTCATTTTGATTCAATAGGAGAATCTAGCTGGTACGTAAAACATAATATTGTCTATAGTAACGTAGAAGTTTTGTTGTCTTGACAAATTGAGTAATATAATGTTTTAAAATAGGTAAATATAAGTGCAAAAATATTTGAAATCTATCAAGAAATTACGGAGAAATAGATTAATCAAAGATAATATTTTAGCGCACGTTATCTAATAAAGCACCTATGATTTCCTTACGACCTGGAAGACGACAATTTGTTCAGTATACAAACGTCCAGTATTTCCGTCATTTTTCGTCATTTGCGTAATATTATTCTGTTGCGTATATTGTTTATTTATTTACACACGGAGTTCTTAACACTAAAGTAAAGATTAATAAATTTAAGTTACTTAAAAGGTCATAACTTCCAAAACAAATAATATAGGTAATTTTATTGCTTTATTTAAGGGTAGGACTTATTATTAGGCCTTAAATATTAAGAAAATAACAATTGGCGTAATACGTTTGTATACAGATTTTGACGACCTCCCTGGCGCAGTGGTGAGCGCTGTGGTCTTATAACTGGGAGGTCTCGGGTTCGATTCCCGGTGGGGTCAATTTGGGAATTTATAATTTCTGAATTGTCTCTGGTCTGGTCTGGTGGGAGGCTTCGTTGGCCGTGGCTAGTTACCACCCTACCGTCAAAGACGTGCCGCCAAGCGATTTAGCGTTCCGGCACGATGGCGTGTAGAAACCGATTAGGGATATGGGTTGAATTTTCACTGCCAAGTTAGTCCGCTACCATCTTAGACTGCATCGTCACTTACCATCAGGTGAGATCGCAGTCAAGGACTATCTTGTTAACGAATAAATAAATAAAAAAGATCCGCAAGTAACGTGACCTAAATTAATTCAAATGATGAAAAATTAACTTTCATTCATGTTTTTTTATTAACTCCATGCCTCTTTAACGGGTTTAATTAATTTTAATGAATGCACAGACACGCCTTAGATGTAACGTGAAAAGTAAACACATTAAATAAAAGCAAAGGTTAACCTTTTATGAAAATATATTTTTATGAAAATAATTTTATAGCATGGTAAAAAGAACGAAAGCAAGACACAAGCTAGCTTTGCAGCATTTTACGAAGTTCTTCTAAAGACTTACAAGCTAAGTTGATTTTCCTAAGAATAATATTATGTCCTAACGCAGCTCTAAACATTCTTTTATCATTTCTTATCAGGTCAAGTTTTATAGCTAAACTGCAGATGTTCAGACTACGCCATGCTATTCTGCTTTATATTATAGCATACCGCGTCATAAGCTTAAAATATTATACTTGTATTGTAGTAGGTCAACAGTTCACCTACCTAGTTGGTCCATTGCTCCTTAGTTGAAAGACAAAGAAACCTACTTTCCCACTTAGAACTGTAAGATTTTACAAACTTTACGCTTATTGGAAGGCGAAAGGACAAGATTAGCCAAGTTTTGCACGGCTAAACATAAATTAGTTTAAAGAAAAACAAAAAGATCGCTTTTCTGCATCATTTAGAACGTTTCACGAGGAAATTGTGTAAACATTCTAGAAAACAAAAAAGGCGTTAAATGGGACAATAATTCCTTAAAACGGCCTCTAAAATTTTCAAAGGTAACAAAATACGACCTTCATCAGAATACAATTTAAAAATCGTTTGCTCATATTAAGGGCGTGAAAAAATCATTAAAGTTACGACCTCATCGACGCCTGTAATAAACCGAGGAATGCTCAACGATCAAACGTGATTGGCACTTATCGTCAAAATTTTCTCTTCGAACCCCGATTTCCATCGTCTACTTAGATGCCTGCTCTTATATTTACCATAAATGATGCAGTAATGCTATGAAAACGAGCTCTTAAATGTGCGATGTTTAAGAGAAAATGTGGTTTAAGTGCTTATGCTCAAATAAATCATAATAATTCATAACACGTAGCTGAACCTGCAGGGTCTTACCAGAGAGCTGAGGGAGTTGTGCTCGTATAACAAATAAAGCGTACGAGTGGTACCATACGTCGCATTGCGGGGTTTCCCTGCAAATTCGGGGGTATTTTTGCCGCCGCAGGGAATTTTGAGGGATAAATATTTTGGGAGAAATTTTGGAGAAATCAGGAATTATTGAAAGTAGAGACAGTGTGCAATATAAAAGAAAAATGGGCTAAAAAAAGTTATAATTCATAATACTCCGCCAAACCCTTAAGTTTTGGTTGGATCTACCAGCGAGCTGAGAGTTTTTACTAATAGGTAGTACTCGTATATTATGAAGAGAGCCACACGGTGCATTACAGGGTTTTCCTACAAATCCGGGGTTCGTCAACATCAAATCATCGTCACCGAGGAGAATTTTGAGGGATAAATAATTTGAGATGAATTTTTGAGTGGGTATTATTACCGTGCAGCGCATGATTTTTTGGGTTTTTTTTTACTTTTTTTATTGAATCATAGTAAGGAATAGTAAGGAAGCAGTGATAGCCTAGTAGTTAGTACTGCGGGGAGTCGCAGGTTCGATCCCGGGAACGCACCTCTGACTTTTCTAAGTTAGGTGCGTATAAGAAATTAAATATAACACAAGCTTCAACGGTGCAGGAAAACATCCCGAGGAAAGCTGCACATCTGAGAGTTCTTCAAAGTTCTGAAAGGTGTGTGAAGTCTGCCAATTTGCATTGGGCCAGCACCCAATGGCCTATAACCCTTCTCTGAAAAGAGACCTGCGCTCAGTAGTGAGCCATTGATGGGTTGCTGATGATGATAATGATGAAGGAATACTATGGTTTTGGATTGAATCAATCACACGTGTCGTCACGGCTTTAAATATGAACAATTTACACAGGTCATCGAAGTGATACGACACCCAACGGAGCGGCCGGAAAGCGGCCGGGGATCAGGGTCGGGGTCTGCCCCGGCTGACGAGGAGCATTACCGGGAGCTGGTCAAAGAGAACGAGGAGTTGCAGAAACTTATTGCACAGGTAGGCCGACCTCAATATGGTATGATAAAACGGTGATGCCTAGTGGTAAAGACAGCCTCATTTTGAAACAGTCAGTGTTCAAATCCCAGCCCTCAATCTTTCCAGAGCTACGTGTTACAAAATTGCAATAATTTGAATCAACGGTGAAGGAATACAACGTGACTAAACCTGTATAAATTCTTCCCATTCTGAGAGGAGGTCCGTACCATGTAGTGGGTCAGCCATGAGACGAGGTGAAGTAGAAGTATGGTGTTGGGTTCAGATTAGGGGGTCGTGAAGCTGAAGTAGAAATTGGCGGGGCACATAGTTCGAGGAACTGGTGGTTTTTGGTGTCCCGAGGTGCTGAAGTGAGAGCTCGCACCGAAAAGCGCAGTGTTGTCAAACCCTTTACTAGGTGGACTAATGACATTGGATGAGTCACAGGGAGCCGCTGGATATAGGCGACGCAAGACCAAGACCTGCAAAATTCTATGAAAAAGACATCCACCAGTGGCCGTCTATGAGTTGAGAAGAAGAATAGGAATACAATATAAGCCTTGTCCACAGAAAGAAGAGCGGATCCGTGTCCTAAAGCAGAAACTAGCAGAGCGCGAGGCGGCGACCGCAGACGGAGTAACGCAAGGTACGGGCGCCGTGCTAGCGGACCTGGCCACCGCCACCTCTGACTACGGCACTTCCACTAACTACACCCGCTCCTCGCGGGCCTCCGTCTCCGACCTTGATTTCTCCGAGAGCTACCTATAAAACTAGCAAGCACTGCGCAGCCAATCAATTGCGAGTGGGAGGGGACTCCCTACGGACTCCGCTTAACTCGTAGAGAAAACTGCACTTCCACCACCAAAGTTTCTAGTGGAAACTTAGACTGTGAAAAGGTGGACTTAGACTGAGTGACAAAAAGAGTTCAGAAAGAGTCAACATATTATTTCAAAACTCTTTGATGGTGCAAGTGTCTTCAAAGAGTCCGTTTCGCTTAGCCATTTCCCGCTCATTTACCCTTTTGTGGGAGAAACTGGGCTTTACTCTGATTGGCTGCTCCAGCTTGGTTCAGCATTGAGGCCGCCTAGAGCGCGGGAAGCCTATCCTAACTCCTAATCCTACTTTGCAATACTGCAATTTGCATCAGGCATTAATAAGGCGTGTCATGTTATAAAAAGTACTGGCTGTCCTAAGAGATAAACGATCATGCTCATAAAACTACATATATGTCGGATTGTCAGACTTTGCAATTTTATTGGGGTAACCTGAGACGTGTTTATTTTAAAAAGTAAGGAAAGGAAAGTCAATTAATTTTTTTTGTTTTACTTTTTCACAACAAAAACCGATTTCGGACTTCGATATAATGGTCTAAGTATTAGTCTAACCCTATTATAATAAAATCGCAAAGTATGCAAACTCGAGTTTACGGGAGACTCCTTGTTCCCTGCGCAGGTATGTCAGTGCTCTTTTTACGAGACGCGAAATGTAGCAACTAGCATGCATAAATAACGCTATGCATAAATAACGAAAAATAAAACTTGCGCTTAATCTTATAACTAACAAAAATCAGCTTTTCTAAAAAATACTTTGCATCTCTAGTTTTGTGGAAATAATCATAAAATCGACGACAGTTTCCATTTCTATGCGCGCATTGCCTACTAACTGCTCCCCATCCTCCATCATAACCTCAAACAGTGTTAAACCATGGTACCCACTTAGCAAGCAATCTCATTTATTAGCAAGCGAACCTATACCGTTATTGATAAAATATAAAAAACTTTTAGGAATAAGGTCATGGAAATTACTAATTTTTCTACTTTTAAGTAATTTCTAAATTGTCTAGCTTTCTTTCTCTCTACCAACTGTAACATCTTAATTCGCTTGTTCAGGTTTTCACCCCTTTTATGAATAGGTAATTAAAAACACTGCAATTTCTCTTTCAGTAAATATAACAGATCGTAATAATTATTATTGTGATTATAAGTGTTGTCATCATCTGATTTAAATTTGTACCAACCTAATTATCTATACCCGAAAAACTAAACATTTTACGCACCTAACTATGTATTTGTATAAATTGTGAAAAAGGGGTGGAATTTTTCCCGTAATTATTAATTTTATTTTTAACATTAAAACATCAATAATGTATTAAGGCCATCATTCTTCAATTACAAGTCTCTCTGAATTAATAATATGATTTATACACATGATGTCATGTTTGTTATTTCAAACCAATTTCATCATAAGATAGATCATATTATACAACCAAATAAAAAATAACAAACTAATAAAAATCAATTCTATAAAAGTTAAAAATTCAGATAGTTTTAAATCTATAAATTTATAAAACGCTAGAAGTAAGTTTTATTATTCTTTCTCGTACTGTCTGACACTGTCTTCAAGTCGCTCCATGTCTTTCCTTAGCCCGGATTCTACCTCACAAATCGTGACAGTTTGCACGTGTCCCCTTGTGTATTGTACATACCCTACCTTTAACTCTCACTAGACTGAATTAGAATTACTATTAGATTAGGGAACTACACGAAAAATCTTATCCTTTGTAAACAAAATCTAAGTACTTTAGCTGTGTTCTTTACTCTCGCCAATGTAATGGCCCTAACTTAAGTATACTTTGTCTATTAATAGGCAAACTCACATTAGGATACTACAACGACACGTCTTTAATTATGCTTTTTAAATGTTTAATACCTACATAATAATATTATGAATTAAGATTTACACGAATGTTCAGGTTTGACACTTTTAACTTTAATTAGCACAAGAAATGTTAGATAGATTTAGATTAAAAATGTCGTTGACAAATGATAATTTATGTGAAACGTTATTTATTTATAGATTAAAATATTGATAATATTCATCGAACCGTACAATATTGCGCTATTTATATTTTTATTATTTTTAGATGCGTAGCTGTTTTACGTTCGAAAGTTCATGCAGTCAAATCTCGTTAAATGCATTAATTAAATTATACATCTAAATATTTGCTGTATATAATAATTTAAGTTGATATTTAAAATACAACCATTAAAATGTTAATTGGTAATATTGTTTTCTTTTCAAAATTGACTTAAAATGAGGAGAGAGGTCATAAAGTTGCAACAGGCGTTGTGACAAGCGATATGTCGAGAGTTCTGAGTGTTAAGGCTGCGTAAGTATAAATATAGCTGCAGATGTTGTTCCTTAACCTAGCGACCTGTGCGTTGTTGTGTCCGCTGTCCCTTGACCACCCAGCATGACCCCACACTCCACACTGCACAATGCACATCCCTAGCGCCGCCGACACGTATTATACATACATTATTTCGCTTCCCTACAGTTTTTTCATTGCAGCATAGTGTGGGTGACAGGTCAATAGAACGTAAATTAATTTGTACCATATTGCCGCACTCATAAGGTTCAAATCCACACCATTAAAATCTATTGAGAGAAAATTGAAAAAACGTTTTCAGAAAATTTGTTTTCTTAATTTTAACCTAACTATTGCAACATTATGGTATAAAATAAATTACGTTTTATTGTTTTGTCACCCGCATCATGCTACAGAAAAAATACTGTTAAGTGTTTGTTTTACGTTCATTCACTTATTATAAGCTCATTGTAAAATATATAAAAAAAGAAATTTATTTTGGTGATGATAAAGTGAAGAAAATGCGTCGTATGTCTACAAAATAAGCCTACGCCGGACTAGAATCCGAAAGGTCGACAGTTCAAACTTCAAACCTCAAACTTCAAATTATGGTGCAATGGGTGAGGTTTGATAATAATTATTATTACAGTACCCGGCGATATATATTGCACATCGGCCTTTGGAATAAAACGCTATTTCTATTCTATTGCAAGGAAAGCTAGCCAGAAATTCACGTAGTAATTACTGAAATCTCTTCACAATCGGCGAGCACATCACGTAACATATATAAAAAAATGCAGTCGAACTGTGAATAGAATAGAATAGCGTTTTATTCCAAAGGCCGATATGCAATATATATCGCCGGGTACTATACTGTCGTGGCCACTCCTAGCACAAGCATTAGGTATGTAGTAGGTACCTACGCTAAAAAATGAGAATTGGAAATATTAATTAGTCAAGTTTAACATGACATACGAGTATATTCTTATATTACCTAAAATTAAAAAAAGCACACAAGCGCCGAATTCTCATGTTATTTTTTTACACCATCATCATATCCATCTTTTATGGCGGATTTCACCAACGTCCGAGTACCGAGGAATAAATTGGGCGTTCTGACAGTTTTTGTATTGAAAATGAAAAAATCAGACTGTCAAAATATCAAAACTATAATAATACTTATCCGAGGATAAGAATTATTTTGAAATGGTGAAATCGGCCCTTAATAACTTTACATTTTTTTCAAGAATGTCGACTTATTATATTTATACTTAGGCCCGATTTCACCAACGTAAAATAAATCTTATCCAAGCGTAAAGATATTTTGACTAGATAACTAGTAGTAGTAGTAGATTACTAGTATTTTCAATACAAAAAGTCAGTCAGAACGTCCAATTCATTCCTCGGTAAAACGCCACGCGACGTTAGTGAAATCGGCACTTAAAAGATTACTAGCTGATGCCCGCGACTTCGTCTGCGTGGATTTAGTTCATTAACATCCCGCGGGAAATCTTTGTCACCCTCCAGGTTCTCAACTATACCTATCCAATAGATAAATCACGTCAATCTGTAGCTTTGTAGCAGGAAACATTTGATCGTCTTGCTCGCGGCATTGTTAATGATGATTCAAAGAGAAAACATATTACTGATGATATTATCAATTACGTTTAGCTATCATTTTTATAATTGTCAAATTTTTTACCATACTTAACCAAAGACAAAATTATGTTTAGCTGTCATTTACGTTTTGTTATTCCACTGTCATTTGCGTTTTGTTATTCTATGTCAGATGCGTTTTTGTTATACCTACCACGTTTTATAGTGACTTGACGGAAACGCGGTCGAACGGGATAAAAAGTATCCTATGTCCGTCTCCTGGTTCTAAGCTACCTCTCCACCAATTTTCAGCCAAATCGGTTCATCCGTTCTTGAGTTATAAATAGTGTAACTAACACCACTTTCTTTTATATATATATATAGATTATTAAAGTTAACATTATCGGATCATTTTTCTTTCTTGTGTTATGTCAAAATTTTAAAGTATTTCCTCAGATCATGGATCATCATGGATGATCATGGATCGTCATTTTTAAATGTGCCATACAATCGTTATTTTTAATGTGCCATTTCTGCAAAAACCATTTAAGTAATTGAATCAGCTTTACAAAGTAAAGTACAATAATAATAATCAAGAAATAAAAGGTTAGAAAAGGAGTATACCTTCTCATACATTATACTTAATTATATATTCATCAATATTCACTCTTTCAGTAACACTTTCATCAATTCTGTGAATTTACCAAATAATACAGTCACATTAAACAACAGTATTACATAATTAAAAACTACATTATTCATAAAATTACATAGGTATATTATACTGTTTGGTACTTTTCTTAGACGTTGTTATTGATCTCAAATGCTGTGTAACGAGATTTCCTTGCATGAATGTTATTTGGTCGTAAATAAACAATTTATTGGCTTTACTGCGTTGGAAAATGATGCAAGATTTTAAAATTGTTTTTAATTTAAAACGCTTATTAAAATATATTGTGAATAAACCTACACTTTCGCTTTCGTTATTACACTAGCGGCACGCTATGATGGCCGGTTTGACACATTACAATAGTGATGTGGAATGTCAATTTATTCTCGAACAAAAAACAATTAAGTTTTGTTTTTGTACCTGATTAAATAGGTTTACAGTTCTCTGCGTACGTTCGGTCATATCGACGAAATCCACAACAAAGGGCTTGAACAGAGTCCAAATTAACGAGCAAGGGTCAACAGTAATGCAGTATCAATATTTGAAATCCAAAGCCAGGTCAAAACTATATCACAATCGCATTGCACTGACAGTTTATACTTTTCGAAGCAACGTCAATTCGAAACTGCTTTGTTTTGCATTGAGCATTGACGCGAGTTTGCCGGAGGTAGTAGTTGTGCTAGCCAGCGATCCTATGTGACGATCGTATTAGATTCCATTTTTAAAAATTTTCAATTTAGAAAACCAAATGCCGAGTTGTGGTATATATCATATAAAAATAAAAATTTTACCTTTTGTATGAAACAGCTGATATTTTTTTGCGATTTCAGAGGTTTGTCCACATAGTGAAAATTGTTCATATTCACAAGTACATTCACCCCTTAAATGGTGCAAACTGATTTTTCTACACTTGTATACATTTTAGAAATCAATTTAATAAATAAATTTTGAGTCCTAAACCTAAAACTACATTCGATAAAATTTATGAATCTCTGCACATCACTATCGTCAATTAAGTAATACAATTATTTCCTTCAAAGTCGTTATCAATTAATACGGAACTTCATGAGCGGACAAACGTCAAACCGGCCATCATAGCGTGCCGCTAGTTTAGGGTGAATAAATAATTTATGGCTTTTATTATTTATTACCTATGCTCGCAGCTTAGTTGAAAAATATTATTTTTTCTCTTTTATGTTGGATCCATAAAGTCGTACCTAAGTACTTGCATATAATTTGTTGTAGATGTTGATGTAGATTAATTCGATTGTATTTTTTTTTTTCACAGATGTCCAAGATGAGCAAATCTAACAACCACCGATGATTCTGCGGTAAATCTGTTGTAGTGTAGTTATGTAATTAATATCAAAGTATAAAAAAGCCATATGACTAACACGCCACTTTCAATCGAATATGTTACAGATAAATAACTGTGTAATAATAATTCAATGAATTAGTTAAGTGTTTATCTACCGTTAATTAATTATTTATTAAGTTGTCGCTCACACCGCTACCGCACGTTAAAAGAATCTACATTCAAATAAATAATTCATACTCTGTATATTAAACACTTTACAGTGACAACATAAAATAGCAAACAGCGCACGGCAAGCGAATTTGCTACTACATGGTTGACGTCTCGCTTACCCAATCTTAAAGCGGCCCATGCGCTGTAGACGCTCGGTCACGAATGTATTTGCAGTAGTGGTTGAGAGGGAGGGTGGACAGCGAACTTACGTCGCCATCGCCGCTTGGAGCAAGCTTTCTGCTAACTGTTGGCACGTGGACAGCGAGCTGTCACTTCGATTTGAGATGGAGCCGTAATGGTAGCCGTATCGTGTAAGTGAGCTATAACCTTTACGGCCTGGCCACGGGGATGGACGGCGCGAACGGCGAAGCGGCGGCGGCGCGGCGGGGGGGGCGACAATCCGTGCGGCATTATTTGAGGGCCACCCATATTCGGCCGCCGCGACAAGATTGGCCGAGGGCGAAATGTCTTTATCAAAGTTGTCTCGATATTGCTTAGAAAGTCATATTTTTTTTGGTTCATGTCATAATATCAATAGAATATACTCCCGATCGCAATATTTTTATTAATTGAATTTATAATAAGTTATTGAGTAACAATTTTGTTTTCCAAGTAGCTATAAAGCAAAGCTATAAAGTGACATGTTAAAAGTATTACCTAAATCATTGAAGTCTTTGGCAAATATTTTAATTTACCAAAAGATATAAATTAATATAAATGATATAAAATAAAAGTGTTCTTATAAAAATAGATGATTTATTGTAGTTGGTATGTTGAGGGTTAGCATAATATTTATTATAATGAAATGGATTCAGTCCGAATAATATGAAATTAATGTTATAGTATTATGCTACGACGAAAATTATTAAGACACGATATACTTAATAAAGAGCAGATATCAATTAGTTATAAATCTATTGGTTGTAAACGATGATCTTTGCTCAGAGTAGTTTAAGTTATTGGAGTCAATCGTTAAAGAAAAGATGGATTGTTTATTATCATTGTGATTACCTAATCAAATTGAAATATTTTATGGATATCTAGTCAGTTAAGTACTTGTTTTAGGTAACGTAATCAAGTCAGTTAATAATAAACAAAACACTATACATAATGAAGTTTTAAAAAACCATTTGAAGCACAAGGATGATTTGAAGAGAACTAATATTATCTAACTATTTCTCTTAATAGGTATATCTAAACTAGTGCAAAAGAATAATATGCACAAGAATAATAATTATATAGGTGAGGCCACCTACTGCGAAATCTTAAAATACTTGAAAACTATTCATACATAGTTTTTATTTTATGTACATATATTATAGTATACACAAACAGTATATATAAAAATAGTGTTTTGTAACTTGGGGTATCTGAAAGAATTTATGATTATAATTATATTATTTATGATTATTTAAATCACGTGCTTAAAATAATGCAAACATCAACCATCTTTATGAAATGGCAAATACTTACAAACATTTATAATTAACCGAGGACTCCGTACAAACTTTTAGGTCGCGGTAGTTTATAATCGCAAAAAAAAATTGTGATGCAACTGCAAATTTATGGCTTTCGGATTTCTCCTTTACTTGTGCTACATGTCATTGCTTCATGCCAAATTTCATTGTTCTAGGTAGACGGGAAGTACCCTATATTATCGGTTTTGATTCCCTTGCAAGTGTCAAAATATGCGGCACAAACGGAGCATAAAAGGCCGTATCTTTTGATTGTGTTGACTTACAAGTTTGATTTTTTTCACTGCTGCAAGGAATTGCAGACCTGAGTATTTGATATTAATTTCAACTTGATGCGTTCCTGAAAAAAAAGGTCGTTTCAGACGGACAGACAGACAGATGGACAGACGGACAACGAAGTGACCATATACGGGTTCCGTATTTAGTACGGAGTACGGAACCCTAAAAAACGGCACAAAATGTTTTATTTCGCATTAAAATCAGTCACAATAGACATATATCACAGAAAGATAAAAAAATTGCACCACTTAAATTGAATGATATTCAGACATCAATTAGAAGTACCTGTATGCTCTCTTTCTGATACTCGTAACATAGATTTAAAAAGTCCCTATTTGCTTTTCTTTCATATAAATAATCAATCACCTGGGATATTATTTATTATCATCTTCATGATTTACTTATCATTTACTTTTAATCATACTCTTTACATTTTTAAATATTTCATTATAAAACTTAAAAATAAAAAAAAAATATTTAAAAATATAAAAAAAATGTAAATGTGAGCGACAGTGTGTTATTTATTATATTATTATTATGTGTGATGCAATTTTTACGTAGGCTGTAAAGTGCACCTTGCCTACGTGGCATGTGAGTGGTGGTGGATGGTTGTTTTAGGTTGACATGATATTTTTTTTAATTATAGTAACATAATCTCTGAACTAAGCAGTGATAGCCTAGTGGTTACGACTGTGGTCTTCTATTCGGGGGGTCGTGGGTTCGATCCCGGGTACGGTACCTCTGACTTTTCGAAGTTAAGTGCGTTTAAGAAATTAAATATCACATGCTTTAACGGTGAAGGAAAACATCGTGAGGAAACCTGTGAGTTCTCCATAATATTCACGAAGGTGTGTGAAGTCCACCAATTCGCATTGGGCCAGCGTGGTGGACTATGGCCTATAACCCTTCTCTGAGAGGAGACCTCGCTCAGTAGTGAGCCGATGATGGGTTGATAATGATGATGATGAATCTCTGAACTGACTGACTGAAAACTGAAAGGTAGACGATTCAATCCCTACCAATTGCACTGTTGTCGTACCCACTTCTAACACAAGCTTACATTTATTTGTTGGGAAGAGGGGAATATTAGTGGAGTTCGGCATGGTTAATAATTACACTTTTTTTATACTTAGTTAATTAATTTTAAAGCAAATTGTAGGGCTCTATCACAGTGATAACAGATGCCAAAAATGTATATAAAAATAATTTATCAAAAAAATAGTCCCATATTTATTTTTCTGTGTAGAAAAATTAAGACAAAGTTATAACGTAACCGTTACCTGATAGTTTAATCATTATGTATAGAATACGCCACAATACAGCACTGCCAATTAAGTCAAGTTAAAAAGTTACTATGTAGTAGTAGAATGTTAGTGTTTGTTGATTTTCTTGCTATGCTTTTCTTAGCTTGGTTCATAGTTTTAAAAATTGTATTTGTGATGACAAATAAACTGTTTTTCTAATCCTTCGCCGTGGCTGAGTACCCGAAATATTTTCTTCAAAAATACAGAAGATGAAAGCATGATTGGCGTCCGTGCATTAATAGAAAACAAATGGAAGTATTTATTGCTTATTTACCGCGGAGACGTACTCTACTACGGAGAGAAAAAGAAAACGGATTTTCTTCGAAAGGAAATCGTAATAAGTAGTTTGGTCGAAATATGGAAATGAAGTGACATATCCGTTGCAGAGGCATTTCCACCTACTACGGAAGTAAAGGGGTTAGTAAGAAAAAATAGATTGCTAACTACAAAGTTATGCAAAATAAATACAAAAATAAATAATAAATCAAATTAGCTAGTATTCTAGTATTGTATTTTATTGATCTGGTTCGTCATATTTAATTTTATTACTACGACCAAAATACAAAATTTTCATAAAATCATTAAGCAATTGCAAATTTTTAGTGTTTTTTGCGAAGATGTTTTTAACTCCAGTATATAGATGGCCTAACATCTGAATAACATGTTATAACTAGATTTACGCGAGCTTTGTCCTATAGTACAGACGTTAGCAATCTATGCTTCTTTAGTTAATCTCAGCCAGCAGTAGGTAAGCGCAGACGATGTGGACTGATGAAAGTCATTGGTAGTGGGAATTAGAAGTCAATGGAAACTCTCAAGCTAGGTTTTGAAAACACTGGTGTTTAACTCAACGCAATCATATTGCGTTCATCGCAGTAGTTGAACGTATTCCTATGTTTCTTTGATGAGTTATTCAACATATTCCTCTGTGGTTATTTAACATTTAACGTTGAACTCAAACTACTCTATATTATAAAATGATTTGAAATTAACGTCTGAATTATGCTTAACTTCTTGTGAGGCAAATATTTTTGTATAACATTTTAGTCTTACTTTATTAATCACCTCATCTCTAAAAGAGTTTTCATACTTTATAATTAATTTGGAGGGTTCGCCTAAAGTTAAACAATTGTATTGTAGATTTTACGAGTTATTTTACGATAGTGTACTTAATATAAACCCACTGAAGCACTATTATTTTATAGGTACCTTTGTTATAGTAGTTAAACCAGAAGGCCCTTGTTTTATTAAGTTAGTAGTTGTTAAGGCGTTAAGCTAGTTAGATAGTCAATAGTTTTTAAGTTAATTATTTTTGTCACTTGAAAATATTTGTTTTTGTTTGTCCTTTTGCAAAGATTTGGCTGCATAGACTATTTTCGGTTTTTTGTTAATATATTCATTATAATCTACATGTTATTGTTACAACTTTTTTTAGTTACCTAAAAACATCTTTAAAGATATAAAAACTGTTGAAGTTTAAAATTTTATCAACACCCTTAATGTGCATTTTGTCATTTAATATTTTTTGTTAGTGAAATATTGAATGTTAAAATTATTGAAGGTATTGCATTTTTGAAAGTCTAGACTATTTTAGGTAGCTTAGAAGATTAGTAAATAAAGTTAATCTGTAAGCTTTTTAAGAGATCATTTTTGTTATTTTTCTGTGATCTGTTTTTTATAAGTTTGATTGTAAATTTCACAACCATGTAAATAAAGTATCATTGAATGATCTAAATGTAAAAATTGTTTTATTATTTTATATTACAAGTTATCATAAAAGACAGTGTCTCCCTAAACCATATCGTAGGATTACCAGCAATGAAGGATGACGTGGGAGACCTAGTTAAAGTCATCAAATGGTCAGTGAAATTAAATTACCTACTCTGGTTTTATGTACTTACTTGGCACAAGCTATGTCTACGAATTGCTAGACGCTGATTACAGCCGAACATCGAGAACAACTGATTTAACTTCTTAAATAAACGGGAATACTAAATTTAGTTAGAACTACTTGTTATTAGTTAGAACTACTTGTTATTAGCAAGTTCGAACCTACTCTTGGGCCAAAGTTTAAAACCACAAACCGCAATGCTTATGAGATTCTCGAGTGGTACTCTAGTTACGCCACTCTTATCCAACAAAGTTTCCTTTTTAATGGGAAACTTATCCGTTTATGACGGACATAAATCTCAAATGGGTTTCTTCAGACAGGTGAACCAACGACATTCACAAAGTTAATGATGATGTCGTTGGTTCACCAACGACAACACAACGACAACGACGACCAAAGGTGAACATCATGCACTTTGTGAAAGTGCATGATGGTGTCGTTGGTTCACCTATAGTGGGGGGATCTGCCAACACAACGCTTCCCGGCACGGAGTCGCCACTACAGCATCTTGGGACCCCAATGATCATCAGTTCTTCGAGCTAAGTGCCCCGGCCATTTCCACTTCAGTTTCGCGCCTCGCTGAGCTATGTCGGTAACGTTGGTTCTCTTACAGATCTCCTCATTTCTGATTTGATCTAGCAGGAATGCCGAGCATAGCCCTCTGCATCACCTGCTGAGTGACCCTGACGTTCATAATTACCCATTTGTGCAATTAGTTTTATCATTATTAAATGTGATATAATCGCCATTTAAAATTAACCCGGCGTTAACTTTGTTAACTAAGTCCGCCCGATTCGGTCGTAATCCTATTAAATTAATTACTCCCTTTTCAGCCCAATCCTTTCAATGTTTGATAAAAGGCTTCCAGATGTGTGAAAGTGAAAATAGGAATGTGTATCTTTAGTACTTACCCCATACCATTTCTGTGGTGGTGTCATGTGATACGGGTTGTTACGTTCCCTCAAATATGATTGAGCGAAGTAACGTCTGGATCATGCGTCATGCTCGTGAAGGGGTACCAGCGGCGGGAATGGGGATACTTTCTGTCTGCCCATCTTAACATGTATTGAGTTGTAAGTATACATTTTTGGAACTTCCCATAGTACCTATTGTAAACTGTACTGCAAAAGAGCAATCGCCGAGTTTCTTGTTGGTTCTTCTCGGTAGGAAAGGCATCCTGAAGTGGTAGATTTGACGATAGAAAAGCACTTGTAAAAGTTGATTTGATTAAAAAATATTTCTATTCTTTTCTATACCCATATTCAAGTACTTAAATACTTTAACGGAGCGGCCAAACTTGGTCCGATGATCTTAGTAAGAGTTACTTTTCGTCTACGGGCTTTGTCGATGTGGCCACTTACATTACTAGTCGAATATTCGAGTCATTGGCCAACTTTAGCCGGTTCCGAGCGTTTTAAAATTCTAAAATTCAATATTATTTATTTCATGTAGACATAATAATTTATTTATTAGATTATCTTGTGGTAAACTCAATGCAAACCCATTTGATTGCTTCCATGCTTCATAACTAAAGTTGTGGGAGAAGTTATCATTCGGCACAAAACCACGAATTTTGGGTTTTGTATACGGTAACATTAAAATTTCTAGTAATGAGCTGCCGCCACGCGTCTCGTGTGTTCAAGCCTTAGTTGCAACAGACACAGTACTAAGTAATGGCTTACAAGTGTCCAGTTTTCTGTCTCTCTTGAGATTTATGTGAGACTAGAGTTTAGGAAGAACTGCAGTAAATGTTAGTTTAACTTACTCCTTCAATTTGTGTTTGAAAGTTGGAAAGCTTCGGTTCTGTTTTAATTCTTGGACTCTGCCTGATCAGTGATCACCCATTGGATGTATTTTAAACTTAAAATTATGAACTTACCGATTTTATACAGAATGCCTCCCTTATTCGATGCCTAATTTGTCCTGTTATAATTAAGAACTCATTTAAGGCCAGGGGCAGCGGGAAACCGTGAGCTGAAAAATTCTTTTCAAAAAACCGACTTCTAACGCCACTACAAAGTATAAAAATAATTTTAGTTTGTCCACGTTTGTTGAAGTCGGGCGGGCCTATATACAAACTATGAAACCGATGCGCGACGCTACACAATATGAGAGACTTGTTTGTAGAAGTCGAGCGAGCATCGCGAGTCGGTTTCATAGTTTGTATTTTAGGCCCGCCCGACTTCAACAAACGTGGACAAACTAAAATTATTTTTATTCTTTGTAGTGGCGTTAGAAGTCGGTTTTTTGAAAAGAATTTTTATTTTAAGCTTTTAAGTGTAGTATCCTATGATTGAGGAGCTAGGACCTGGAGCTCCATGATGTAGTCCATACTTGTTACCTACAATATCAATTCGAAATCGAAATTTACTAAATCCCCAAAGTTTTAGGTAGGCAGTACCCTGCAGCATCAGGATTGAGGAGCTAGGACCTGGAGCTCCAAGACGTAGTCCATACTTGTTACCTACAATAATAATTCGTAATCGACATTTCCTAAATCTCTTTATTTTAGGTGAGCAATATCCCTGCAGCATCAGGCTTGAGGAGTTGAAGGTTAACATTTTTATGGGACCATTTCGCAAACATCCTCTGTCGATTAAAAAAAAATCACGTGAATCGGTCCATTAATCCCGGAGAAATCGGTGGACATACATAGAAAAAAAAAAAAAAGATACCGGCCGAATTGAGAACCTCCTCCTTTTTGGAAGTCGGTTAATAAAAAAATTCTTTTCAAAAAACCGACTTCTAACGCCACTACAAAGTATAAAAATAATTTTAGTTTGTCCACGTTTGTTGAAGTCGGGCGGGCCTATATACAAACTATGAAACCGATGCGCGACGCTACAGAATATGATAGACTCGTTTGTAGAAGTCGAGCGAGCATCGCGTTGTATTTTATTTGTATTTTAGGCCCGCCCGACTTCAACAAACGTGGACAAACTAAAATTATTTTTATACTTTGTAGTGGCGTTAGAAGTCGGTTTTTTGAAAAGAATTTTTATTTTAAGCTTTAAGTGTAGTATCCTATGATTGAGGAGCTAGGACCTGGAGCTCCATGATGTAGTCCATACTTGTTACCTACAATATGAATTCGTAATCGAAATTTCCTAAATCGCCATAGTTTTAGCCTGCAGCATCAGGCTTGAGGAGTTGAAGGTTAAAATTTTTATGGGACCATTTCGCAAACATCCTCTGTCGATTAAAAAAAAAATCACGCGAATCGGTCCAGTAATCCCGGAGAAATCGGTGGACATACATAGAAAAAAAAAAAAGATACCGGCCGAATTGAGAACCTCCTCCTTTTTGGAAGTCGGTTAAAAACGAATTTTGTCCTTATACATTACCGGGAATCTGTACGCGGATTTTCGCTTGAAACATTTAATAATGATAATTCCTTTATTTCAGGCGATAATTACCCATAGCACTGTAAAATAAAACATAAAATAAAATACAGGTCAAAAATTACCCTAAACTGGACGCATGCGTACAGTCTTAATCTACTTACAATGTTTGTCGCGATGTACGGCAAGCCAGTACCTCACGATGGAATTTTCCGGATCCTCATACACTGAGGATTCCGTTTGTGGAATTTCGAATGCGAGACCAGAAGGCCGCAACCTGAGTTCTTATGATTGCGAAGTAATCGGGGACTCCTACATTGGAAAACATGCTCGACGCACTGCAATTCATCAGAATTCGGTATGCATTATTATACTGAACACTGATGCTGCTTCGTGCTTTTTCGTGCAGTTGACCCAAAGCTGACACGTGTAGAAGCAATGACAGTATGCTCTAAACAGCGTCAGCTTTGCCTCAACACTGCACCGCGCAAACCGGCGTGCAAACATGTTGTATCGAACAGCCAGAACCCTCCGTTCGTGTTCTGTGTCTTTGTAGTTTCTAACAACCAAACGAGACCGTTCAGGATCCGGTATTCTGCTCCACAACTGTTTTCGGTCGGTAGAGGCGCGTGTATGGAATTTTAGTCTTTCAAGTCTCAGCAGCTCCGTTTCACATGAAGGTGCCTGCCCACTGAAGTGAAGCGAAGTAGAAGACTAATCAGGTTATTGAGCGATGACATTTAAAAGTTATCGCGTCATCTACCAATGATTAGTCTGTTGAACACATCGGTTCAGTGAGTACGCACCTAAAGCCAGGGTTTTGACCAGAATCTTTCTTTATCTTTATCTAAGTACTTATAAAAAGTCTTATCCTGACTGACTGACTGATCTTTCAGCACGCAGCCTAAAGCACTGAAGTTAGCTTAAGAGCCTGTCCAGATGAGGCGTTTTACGCGCGAGTCGACTCGCGCGTAGACACTCGCGCGTTCCCGAGATACTAGAGCTACATATATTCCGTCCAGATAATGACGCGCGTTTCCTCACTCGCGCGTAAGACGCTGGTAACGCGCGAGACTTTCGACTCGCGCGTTCTACGCGCGAGTCGAGATACTCGGGCGCCAATACTGCGTCCAGTACTACGCGCGAATCCGTAGCGAGTGGACGTATTACAAAATGGAGCGTGATAACTTCGATAACGAACTTTTTATAGACGAGATTGAAAAAAGAGTTGCCATATGGGATATGGATATTTTGACATGGAGTTAAATCTTCTTGAATGATTTCTAGTAAATCATCAAACGATGTTACTGACATTCGAAAGTAGTTGAAAAATTTTTCGCTGTGTTCTCTGAGTTTTGGGTATAATGATATGAACATACTATGCGTCATTCTGTCACGTAGAATTGGAAGCACCTTAAATCGTCTACTTACTCTTCCTTTACGTCGTTTCCATCGAAGGTATGCAAGCCACAACACAATCACTGTATCCGAGTCCATGTTTATAACTGAATCCCTCCCAGTGTAGGAACGCGCGTAAAACGTGATATCTGGACGCAATAATATAAATTGAAACGCGAGAGTTCACTCGCGCGTAAAACGCCTCATCTGGACAGGCTCTTAAAGACAGAAGGTTCCCTTTATGAACTGGGCGCGCATGGATTTTTGAAATTCCACACCCAAGGGGGTTAAACAGTTTTCAAGTTATATGCATGAAAATTGGTATTTCCAATTAAAAATAAAGAAATACATATTTCAGTTTTTAAAATTCAACCTCCAAAGGGAATAAAAACAGGATAAAAATTTTGTATGAAAGTCCGTTATTTTTCAAGTGATATCCATGAAACTTGGTATTTTGGCTTTCGATTAAAAATAAAGAAACACGTGTTTCACAATTTTTGAAAATTCCACCCCAAAATCTGGCGACGTTTTCGCACAGGCGAATCGCAGCGCGGCGCGCGGTGGTTCGGCGTGTCGCGCGAGCCGTCGCGCGATTTGGTCAAGGTATGAGGGCGAGAGAGAACGAACGAGCGACGCACCGCGCGTCGCGCGGCGATTCGCCTGTGCGAAAACGTCGCCTAATTCCAAGCGTACGAAGGTGCGAAGGCAAAAGCTAGTATTCTAATAAAGCCTCTTCTTAAACAGATTAACTTCTCATGAATCGTTTACCATCTTACTTTTGTACTCCTAGACAAACTAGGTACTAATGAACTAATTATTATCAATAACTTAAAATCATTCATTAACTCTAACCAAATAGAAAATTAATTCACTCTCCAAGACACAGGGGATTAATGGCGAAACTAAACTAGTGCAGAAAGACGAAGGAGCGGTGGCTTAACTTATCCCTCTAACGCTTAATTCCGGGAGGCTTTACCTTGCATGCCTACTAAGAGTTCACTTGTACAGGCGTCCATTCGGTATTAAGACTGCCGAGAGTGCAGCCGAAATGCCCGCGCTTACATAGTAGGCATTTCGCCACAGCACACGTTCTTGTGCCGCCTGCATCCAACTGGTGCCGCTGCGCCCTGCAAAAAAGCCTAATATCCATGCGAAGAAGCAGCGGGAAATATTTATGTTAAGTACCACACCTTATACTTGTACTTATTCATGTTGAATTGTTTATGAAAATGATTTAGGTTACTCGGTATCATCATCTGAGTAACTGCTTCAAAGGGAAGCTCACTCTTCAATTAACGTTAATACGTTAATTACCTGAAGCCCTTTATATTTCTACCCTAATAAGGCACCTTTGATCGCTGTTGTTAGAATGTTGTTTATTAATTGTTGACTTTAATAAGAGCGATGCCTTGCAATAAAGTACGCGTATGGTAATTAGGTACTAGTGTGTATGGTACTTTATAAAAAACTAGTTGATGATCACGACTTCGTCCGCGTGGATTTAGTGTTTAAAATCCCTCGGGAACTCTTTAATTTTCTGGGATAAAATTACATTGTAATAAGTTTTTTTACTATCTTGTGGGCAGCTGGATGCCAAGCTGATTTAACCCGTGCATCTTTGTTAGAATAGAATATGACATTTCAGTATTTCACAAAAGAAAGAGTGGTTGTTTCTTGTTTTGTCCTTCAATCACCCAGCAACGGAGCAACGGATCGCCGTGATGACTTGGAGTGTGATCAATGATTACTTTTATACAATCTTATAATATATATATAAATTACGTGTCACACTGTTTGTCCGCGATGGACTCCTAAACTACTTAACCGATTTTGATCAAACTTCGTAACTATCTATAATTTGGTCCAACTTTAAAGATAGGATAGTTTTTTTGGATTAGGATAGTTTATTTCTTTTATTTATATAGATAAGGTGGCGGTACGAAGTCCGCCGGGTCAGCTAATATAATATATAAAAAATAGAGGGTTCCCGAGGAATTTAGTAAAACATAAATTTCGCCTGTAGTTACCACGCGAAAAATATATTATTAGTATCAGTTAGTTATATGTACATAATTATAATAAGTGATCAAACGAACTTACCTGAAGTGAAGTTCGATCATTATTATATGAGTTGCTTCATCCGAAGATATAAATATTACAAAGGTAGTCACTCCAGTCGCCAGAGATAAGTCCGCGTATTTTACAGTTATACCCTACCCTACAAATAAATCACCTTGGCAGCACCGTCTTAATTTTGCTCATTATTTTTAGAGATGTATACCTACGGTTCAAAACTTTTTTATTTGGGCAGTCAGGGAGGGTGGGTAATTATATCTTCGGATGAAGCAACTCATATAATAATGATCGAACTTCACTTCAGGTAAGTTCGTTTGATCACTTATTATATTTCTTTGCTTCATCCTTCAATATAAATATTACAAAGGTAGTTGTTTAGAGTAAAAAGTTTTGATAAACATGTACGCAATACAGATTTTGTAAATCGTGTATTTTTAATCACTTTCTTATGGAAATACTAATTAATTTGCTTGCATACACTTTAACAATATTAAAATTTATTTATGATATTATTATTATAATATTATTTAATACTATAAATTAGAATATATTCGACCGAGCGAAGCGAAGGTCTTTGAGTCTACTTGAGTGAATTTGCACTTGTCCGTCCGTCCGTCCGTCCGTCCGTCCGTCCGTCTGTCAGAGCCTTATAACTTCCGAATTACTGAACGTAATTACTTCAATTTTAGATATAATATGTAAACCGATGGCCTCCAGCCGAAAATGGCTTAAAAAGTTATAAAAATCTTTATTTCAGGGGGGCTCTCATAGAAGCGAATGCGAAGAAAAAAATAAATTTTTGCGTTTCATAGGGTTACAGTAATTCATTTTAAAGATAATTTGGAACAGAGTACAAAAGTATTTTTTTTTTTAATTTTTTTCCTAAAATTGACGAAATGGGGGGCTTTCAAAGTGGAGATTATATTTGACCTCACAACGGAATAACCATTGAAAGCTGGGGCTTGAAAGTTTTACAATTTTAGCGTAATATCATGTACTTGAACAACAAATACTAAAATTAGATAAATGTAATAAGGAAACTAAATTATTTAACTTTTAATGAGCAGCAACAACAGAACTTCACAATGATGTCAATAGATGGCGCTCTCATCTCATATAGCAAATGCAGCTATATGTAACATATTATTCAATTGAAATTATTATTTAGTCATTTAGCAAACATCAATAAAACTTCACGTTGCAGTTTGTTTTTACATGTTTCTGATAGTGTCGATAGTTGACGCTGTGTACAAGTAATTTAATTTGAATGTTCCAAAAAAATATACCTAAGTTTGATTGAGGCCTTGAGGATTTCACTATAACAGTTCCCTAACCTTTACGGGCTACCTATGTTAAGTTAGCTGACACTTTCTGTCAACTTTGTTATTACGAACCTCTAAGGGACAACTAAAGGTGAAAATGACATTGGGATGTTAGGATTGTATTTAGGGGCTACCTACGTAAAGAGACTTCTACAAATGGGATGATTTAGGTATGGTTGGTGAAAACTGGCATAATAATAATGTCAATTTTGATCGTCAATTATGGGAAACCGTTACCGCGAGGTCTCAGTTCGGGGCGAACCACTAGTTACTTTTATGATTAGGTATAATTCATAAATTGATTCCCTATTAGATGTGTTAACGCAATTATTATTAAGACCTGTCTTGGCAGGGTCTGGCATAATCTCCCTCATCCGCCATGGATCTAACATCTAAGCAGCGAAAGAATGAGTTCGATGTGTTAGCCCAGCCTGCCGTTTTTCTAATTTCCTCAACGCTCGCCTGAGCGTGAGGCGCTGTGCGCTTGTGTCAACGCTGCTCCCTGATACCGTTTACTTGATCCACCTGCTGATCGATTGAAGTTCGGCCTTTTTGTAAGGCTTCTTGTAGGTAAATAGCAGGTTATTTGTCCCCTCAGATCTTATATTTTTAGTTCTGGAAATATAGTGTGTGGAGGGGTGTAGCAGGGCAGATGCTCAGATTTTCTTGAAAGTAAGGTAGGAAGAGAGAGAGAGAATAGGCTTGGTATCTGCGGCAGCGTATGTTTTTTTTTTTTTTGTAATTTTCCGTTATTCTAATTTAAACCCCGATTTCGAAAGTAATATTGCTTTCCAATTTAATTGATGGAAGAGTTTGTAGCCTATGAGCAGTGCAAATTGCTAGTATACTGAAAAGTTTATTAGTGTTTTTTTCTAAAGATGAGTGACTAAAAGGGAACCAATTTTTAATATAGTTTAAAACAAGTTGAGGGACCCAAGTACGGGAGTAATAGGGTTTGGTTGATCTTAACTTATAGACACCTTTGAGGAGACGTTTTACGCTCGCTCCAGAAACAATGCTGTTTCTTAGCATAAATTATATTGCAATTCGATAAGGGTTCAAACTCCGTAACAAACGCTGTAAGAGAAGATACCTAATGCTGGTCTTTGACGGTTCAAATACATTTTTATTATTTAATTTACACAACTGCCACCGAAACTTGAGTGTGGTATTATATTGTTTTAAAATACTGTCAGAGAATGATTTTAACATTAGTGACGCTGAGTCTGGGTCGGTGCCTTGTTTTAAGGGAGAGAGAGAGAGAGAGAGTCCGGGGAGTCTCGCGACACTCAGGGTAAGTTACTTGTGCAAGGAATGGTGAAATGAGATTGCAATAAGTATTAATGAGGATTAACATTAAGTAGTATCCGAAACTACCAAGCTTTGTAGGAGAGAGTACCACGCTTGTGGTAACCAATTTGAAAAAACTAGGATTCCGTTTGCCTCGTTATCAATGATTTTCCTCAGACACTTTAAAATTAAAGAAAAAGGAGGAAACAAAAATCATAGAAAAATATAAAAGCCCCACATAGCGTAAATGCATCGACAGATAAAGCGTGCGGATCTTGTTGTCAAGGCACGGATTTTTTAAATTTAGTATTGTTATTCAAGCAAAAACGGACTTAAAGCCTAGGTATCTCAAATAGGTTATAACTTCTTTTATGACCTTGATTAAAACACCTGGAGTCACTGATAAGACGAACAGCCTAACATTAGGTTTAGGCATCAAGAAAATAAAACTCGGAACTAATAACTCCTATTTGTAATAAATTATTATTAATAACAACCCACATATTAAGTTGGTAAGCTGTTATCCTGCGCCGCAGTGTTACCCCCCCCCCCCCCCCCCCCCCCCAGTTCATGACGAGTACCGACGAGGCGCTCGCCAGTTTTCCTGGTTGCGGGCTGGTCGAGTACCCGTATATAGTTAGGTAAGAACATAACATATATTGTCTCGCAGACAATTATTTGTAGCTAATGTACATATATATTCACGATTACACATTTTCTACACAATTGTCATAAGGATATGGCTCATAACTAGCTCGCAGCTAGTAAGGTTATCACAATTACCAATTTTCTTTTGTGGAGTCACAGCTTTAGCAGCTTTAGGATATGGCTCATGAGTAGCTCGCAGCTAGTTATGTAATCGCAATCGACTCGCAGTCAACGATTTGTTTAAGGAATCACAGCTTTAGTATGTGATTTATGAATAGCTCGCAGCAAGTTATGTTATCGCAATTGATTCGCAGTTAATCCCTTTTTATTGTGGTGTTACAGCTTTAGGATTTGACTCATGAGTAGCTCGCAGCTAAGAAGTCACATCTTTAGGATATGAACCATAAGAGCTCGCAGCTAGTTATGTTATCGCAATTGACTCGCAGTCAATCCCGATTTGTTTGAGGAGTCACAGCTGTAGGATTTGACTCATGAGTAGCTCGCAGCTAGGAAGTCACATCTTTAGGATATGAACCATAAGTAGCTCGCAGCTAGTTATGTTATCGCAATTGACTCGCAGTCAACCCCGATTTGTTTGTGGAGTCATAGCTGTAGGATTTGACTCATGAGTAGCTCGCAGTTAGGAAGTCACATCTTTAGGATATGAACCATAAGTAGCTCGCAGCTAGTTATGTTATCGCAATTGACTCGCAGTCAATCCCGATTTTTTTTTTTTCTTGTGGAGTCACAGCTTTAGGATTTCACTCATGAGTAGCTCGCTCGCAGCTAGTTATGTTATCGTAATTGACTCGCAGTCAATCCTGATTTGTTTGTGGAGTCACAGCTTTAGAATATGACTCATGAGTGGCTCACAGCTAGTTATATTATCGCAATTGACTCGCAGCCAATTCCAATTTGTTTGTGGAGTCATGGCTTTAGTATATGACTGATGATTAGCTCGCAGTTAATCATGTTATTGCAATAGGTTCGCAGTCAATCCCTGTTTGTTGTTTTTTAGTTTCTCGGATAAAGCCAATCCAAATAAAGTTTTGTCTCCTTCCGAATCTTATAGCACTTCTTGTTGAGTTGAGGCATTAAGAGTTTAATGCTGCTTTGAGTGATTCCGAAGTTTGAATCACATAGGATCCTGCAGCCATCTTCCTGCTTAGGTGTTTCATGGCCTGCACCCTGTTTTCACTCTCTTTTAATAGTAGGCCCATTCCTTTACTAACGGCCGTGATACTCAGGACGAGTAGTCTTTGACGCATCCCCTTTTTTAATATAAAGAGCCATATGGTTGGCATGAATATTTTCACCATACTTCGGGGAAACATGCGTCGATTTCCCAAGCGCCGAGGGTAATTTTGAGTCAATTTCGAGTTGACCGACTTTTATAAAGTAACTTTGATTTGAACCCTTTGTCAAAATGACCATTCAGTATCTGGATTAACTGTACCTACTAGACTTGGCGTCGGCTTGATTTTCTTCGGTGTTTACGTATGACGCAAAAAAAAAAACAAAGCTCACATTGTTCACACCAATGCCAACTGGTTCTAGTTAACTTATTTAAGTGAGGGTATTGAATGCCTCTCTTTCAATTAATATAACTCATTACCGTCGTAGTGTCGACACGAACATTGCACAGTTGTTTAAGTTACGAGCAAGACTTTCAAACCGAGGAAAATGGCCATTATTTCTTCCAAATATTTAATATCTTCTATAATATCTAATAATATGCTACTTGCTCTGCTTGTTCATCTACCATTGCTTTTAATTTTACGTGTTTCGTAACAATTAGTGTTTTCAGATAAATCGAAGAAAAGGTGGGTAGTTAGTTCCCTTACGCTTCGCTTGGCTCGTCTTGGCAGGGACACTACCGTCTCTCCAGATAAATAATATTATATTTTTGTTTACAAGTAGGTACTCGAATATAGTTAACGGCTGGGCAAGCTACTAAAGCCCCGTTGAGCGAATGTTACGAGCATAGTTGAGTGAATTCGTGAATTTTATTACATTTTTCGAATGTATAATATGATATGTAGAAATAATAATGATAAATTACCTAAATAAATCCGAGACACTTGGGGGGTAGGTACTAAGTTAATTCCATCGTGATTGATGACAAGTTGTAACAATAGTGTTACCATAATAATCGTTATAGTTGTGTTTTAATTTTTATTAATTTTCATAATAAAACACTTCCCCAAGTATTTGCAGAGTAGGTAACGTAATATTTAATTCAGAATATTTACGTTTTCTCTGATACCTTGTAATCGATGAAGACTCACAGTAAACCTCGATACAAAAAGTGTACCGTTTTTATGTTAATGCAAAAACAATAATATAGTAGGCTATGTGGCGGTACGTAAGCGCAAACAAGAGATCGTTTGAACAAAGAAAAGAGCTCGTACCTTTTTCCTTCGATGATGATGATGATGATCATTTCAGCCGATGAACAATACTGCAATCACACTATCCTACAATATCACTCGATCTTCTGCACTTCTGGTTAAATTATTAAGTGCGGCGCGCTGAGCGCGTGCGGTCCTTATCTCGCGCGAAAAAGTAATGAGCAAAATTAAGACGGTGCTGCCAAGGTAATTTATTTTTAGGGTAGGGTATAACTGTAAAATACGCGGACTTATCTCTGGCGACTGGAGTGACTACCTTTGTAATATTTATATTGAAGGATGAAGCAAAGAAATATAATTAAATATTACTAGCTGATTATAATCAGACAAACTTATGGTAAAATTGAGATTGATTAATTTATCTCATGATACAAATGAGGTTAACATGATAATCACAGCAGGCCTAGACAAAGGGACATTCTATTAGCGATGTCGCTAGTGGAAAAGTCCAAAAATGTATGGGATTGACATTAGATATCGATATGTCACGTGGTCTAATAGAATCGAATCGAAATTTGCTAGACAATGTTAATTTAATCGATTCCATCAAAGGAATCGACATCTGTCGAAAGACTAATTCCATAGGATGTGTCGACAATTGCTAGACAAAGTGACATTTTTGACAAGCGTCATCGATAGTTGTCGAATAATTTAATGGAAACTCTAGCGAGCGCTAAGACCCTGTAGAAAGCGAAAGAAATAGCATTGATTAGTGGATTCTTTAGTTTATTTTAGTCGTGTTTTTATGAATTTTGTAATTTTTGTTGGCTTTTTGCATTATTATTTATTTTCTTTGTCGGTTGTTTTCGTTTATCAAGATATCGAATCGCTCCGAATCGAATGCTTTTTGTCTAGGCCTGCAGGTAACAAGACGTGGTAAACCATCCGACCGCTATCGAATCGATGTTGCGGTGAGCGTATTGATTGTTAAAGGTATAGTAATTACATCTAATGAAAGCCTAGTTTTAATGATTTCTATAAGTCCTAGTTTTCGTGCTAAGCCACGAGTGTTCAAAATTCATTATAAGGTAACTTGTAAGAGTTAGTTTTTCAAAAAACTTGGTTTTATAACCATAACGGGTACCTACATTAACACATTAAAAAGTTATAAATAGAAATTGCCCGCAGCACAAGTCTGCACTGTTCCACTGAATAAATAACAGGTTTACATGAAAATGGTCTTTAGTTTGAACCCGTGCCAAATTAGATTACCTCGGGGACTGTAATCTCTAACAAAATGTTCTTGACCTAGAAAATCATATTCTTAGTGATTTTGTTCACCCGTTGGATGGAATGTAAAGCCAATGTTTACCCTAATAGAATTTCTTTGTTTGGAACGAAGTTCCTTTTCGGACGGTTTGGTGGATGGAGGCTAGCCGAAAAAAAATGTAAGATTTTTCCGTCACGACACTTGTTTCCTTCGTTTATTACACACATAACATCATAACTTTGATGGCGTAACGGTATAGCGAACGAGTGAAAATATCGGTTCGGGAGTTCGAATCCTGACTTCAGATTATTATTTTTAATTTTATTTATTTATTTATCATTAGAAAGAACTTCGTTCCAACCGAGTGTTCCACTACACAACTTTTTTTGTTAAACTACGTCTACATATCACCGGCGCACTATCTGAGATGGGTCTCCTCTCAGAATTAGGCCATAGTCCACAAGTCACCAAGTGGCTGGTCAAGCCAAGTACAGAGACTTCTAACACTTGTGAGAACATTATGGAGAACTATAAGCATGCAGGTTTCCTAATGATGGTTTCCTTTTTACATTAGCAAGTGATAATTAATTGCATAAAACGCACATAATAACTCTGATAGAGGTCTGGGTTTCGAAACCCCTATCCCAAAAACTAGACCGAAGTTTTAAAAACTAAACCATCACACTTTCGAGTTATATTTCAAACTATTACGAGTATTTTTAGTAACTGGGGCCCCACCGCATTGTTATTCTAAGAAAACTCCTACCATTATTATGATTAATCTATTGGATACGACCTTCATCAATGAATAAAACGTAGCAAGAAGAGAAACTACCAAGAAATAATGATCTCTTACTATTTCTACATCTAAGTATAAAAAGCAAAGTGCGAAACGAAGAAACAATTACACACACATGCAATACATACATTAAATACATAATACATTTAATACTTAATTATTAAAGGAACTAAAATAAGGACGCAATATACCTTCAAGTCACGTATAGAGCCCTTGACTTGAAGCTTGGTCGGACGTACACCAACCAAAATTGCGTCTTTGAACATCTGAATATCTCCTATAATGAAACTTTTTTAATCTAATTTTTTTTTTGGTTTTTTTACCAGCTGGCATGTCAACCCCTTTGTGGACTATGAGAAAGCCTTCGATTCGGTGGAAACTTGGGCTGTATTGAGGTCGCTGCAGAGATGCCGGATTGACTACCGGTATATCCAAGTGTTGAAGTGCTTGTATGAAAACGCCACTATGTCAGTACGTATACAGGACCAGACTACGAGACCAATCCACTTGCAGCGTGGAGTGCGACAGGGAGATGTAATCTCCCCGAAGCTATTTACCGCTGCGTTGGAGGACGTCTTTAAGCTTCTGGATTGGAACGGACTTGGCATCAACATAAACGGCGAGTACATCACTCACCTGCGATTTGCCGATGACATAGTAGTCATGGCAGAGACTCTGAGAGACCTCAATACAATGCTCAATGATCTCAGCAGGGTTTCTCAACAGGTGGGCCTAAAAATGAACATGAGCAAGATGAAAATCATGTCCAATGCTCATGCTCCGCTCCACCCAGTAATCGTTGAGAACTCTGCGCTCGAAATTGTGGACGAGTATATATACCTGGGACACACAGTCCAGCTAGGTAGGTCCAATTTCGAGAAAGAGATCAACCGCCGAATCCAACTCGGCTGGGCAGCATTCGGGAAGCTCCGAGATGTCTTCTCGTGCAAAATACCTCAGTGCCTGAAGACTAAAGTCTTCGAACAGTGCGTGTTGCCAGTGATGACTTATGGATCCGAGACATGGTCGCTAACTGTGGGCCTCATAAGAAGGCTCAGAGTCACTCAGCGAGCGATGGAGAGAGCTATGCTTGGGGTATCCCTGCGAGATCAAATCAGAAATGAAGAGATCCGCAGGAGAACTAAAGTCACCGACATAGCTCAGTGAGTCGCGAAACTGAAGTGGAAATTGGCGGGGCACATAGTTCGAAGAGCTGATGGTCGTTGGGGTCCCAAGGTGTTGGAGTGGCGACCCCGCACCGGTAAACGCAGTGTTGGCAGACCCCCCACTAGGTGGACCGACGACGTCAAACGAGTCGCAGAGAGCCGCTGGATTCAGGCGGCGCAAGACCGAAGCCTGTGGAGGTCCATGCAGGAGACCTATGTCCAGCACTGGACATCTAAAGGTTGATAATGATGATGATGATGATGTCAACCCCAAATATATGTAGGTATATTGAAATTTAAGAGTGTTCCTAATATGCAATTTTGTATGGGTTGGGGAAAAAGTTTCTACGCATTTTGTATGAAAACTCAAGACATTTTTATTTTCAAAGTCTATTTACATTTAATTATAGTGTATATATGTGCCATTTTCTTCGATGACTTTTTGCCATCTTGTAGGTGGTGACATGATCCCATTACTGTAGAAATTTTGGTACTTCTGACCAAAAAACGCGACAAGTAGTTTTGGCAGTCCTCTGTTGATGTTAACCTGACACTGCCTAAATAATTCTGAAGAGACCGAAACAGGTGGAAATCTGAAGGTGCAAGGTCAGGGCTATATGGCGGCCAAACTCTCTTATTTTTTGCTGTGATAAAAAACTCTTAATTTTTGCTGATGAAAGACCACACTCTTTTTATTGATAAATCCGGCCGCTTTCTCTCAACCTCTTGCATTAATTTCAGTTGTTGCCAGTAGAGATCCGAATCGATGGTTCTGCCCGGCGGTAAAAGCTCATAATAATTAACAATGCCCTTCCAATCATACCATACACACAGCATCACCTTATTACGAGAAACCCGGGTTTTGTCACAGTCTGTGAAGCCTAACCGACCTTTGACCACGACCTTTTACGCACGTTCTTATCGTACGTGATACACTTTTCATCGGCAGTTATCAATCTCTTCAAAAACGGTTCGGTTTCATTAAGTCTCAATAAAGAATCGCATTACTGCACACTCTTAACAATTCATCTAATACAAGGTTAAGGGCCATTTTCACCACCTTCTGATAAGTGTCGGATAGCTTATTCGCATATTTTGTCTTTGTCACTTGACATAAAATAAGAAAGACAAAAAATACAGGCCCTAAAAGTTTTAAAAACTCTGACTCAACTACAGAAAATTGGATACTGTACATATAGTATAACTAGCTGTGCCCCGCGGTTTCACCCGCGTAAGTTTCGATTCCGTGGGAATATCAGGATAAAAAGTAACAGCTATAGGTAACAGCTATGTATGTACCTATAAGTAAGTTTATAAGTTTTTTCTGAATCGGTTCATTAGTTTTTGTGTGAAGAAGTAACAAACATATTAATAAGTACCTACATACTTACTAACACAAACTTTCACAATTAGATACTTTAATGGAGACAGTAATAAAATATTGGATAGAAGCAGGCGTTACTTTGCGGAAGTTCATGATTAGCAAGAAAAGGTTACAATTATTTTGCTATAATCCGCCAACAGAAAAAATCTGTATGGTCAAACATGCAATTAAAAGCTAAGCACCACTCACCTACCCAGCCAAGCAAAAAAGCCAAGTTCCCAAGCAAGCAATGCCACCACCACTCACATGCACCACCACACAAGACTTTTACACTACTCTCGACGCACGTTTCGCCCCGACACCGGAGCATCCTCAGGAGATGTCGACTTTACAATGCTGTATTGTCTAGTCAATTGTCTGATTCGAATGAATCAAAAAGTATTATAGTGCTACTTAAATACCCTTGATGATAAAAATATTCATTTAAATAAAAACGATACGATACGAATATAAACAACTTTTGTTTCTGCCGGCGATCCAATTAAATTTTAGAACACAAAAGCTATTGTCACTTTATCTATGATAGTTAGAAATATTCCCTTGCGGACATTTTTGTAGGTAAAAATGAATACTTTAGTCATGTAGTAAATAATTTTTATGTATCATCATCAAAAATTTTCTCAGCGCACGCCAAATAATGAATTTCATAGGCAAAATTTTGCTACTTTGGGTTACATTATTGCATTTTTCTCAAGGATCTCTAATTTTTTTTAAATAAATTATTGCCTATGTTACTTCCTGATAATTCAGCTTTCTATTGGTGAAAATAGTTAAAATCGGTCCAGAAATCTTTCCTCTTTATAATATTAGTATAGACTTATAGAGGATAGATGTATTGGATAAAATCCGTCATATTGATTTAGTTCATACAAAATGTAGAGTATTTTGATGAATGAGGTGACTTATATATAAGTCACCTCATTCATCAAAATCGGTTAAGAAGTACATACATACATACATACATACATACATACATACATACATACATACATACATACATACATACATACATACATACATACATACATACATACATACAAACATACATACATACAAACATACATACATTGCTAAAATCATAACCCTTCCTTTTCGATTTACCGTAGCCGGGTAAAAATAATATTATGTAGTTATATTGTGTGTTTTCTGCATTCTGAATAGAATGAAAAAGCATACAATTGATATGGCCACATTCCAAACTGGCTTTCCGGATGCGAAGATGTGCTTAACGGATACTAACGAACCTAATATTTATGTCTAGGTATCACAAAAGAAACTCATTATGTACCTACACTCTGTGTTATCTAGCTGACAGAAAGTAGCCCTATTCCCGCCGGTGGAACCCATTCACGAGCATGATGCATGATCCAGCCGTTGCTTCACTCAACCATATTTGAGGGAACGTAACAAGCCGCGCCACACGACACCACCACAGAAATGTTTAAAGAGAGTTTGACATACTTAGGCTACCCATTAATGCCTGTTTTCACCAATGTTCCCTAACTTTTACGGTCTACCTAAGCTAAGTTAGGTGAGACTTTCTGTTAATTTCGTTTTCATGAACCATTAGGGAACATCTAAGGATGAAAATGACATTGGGTAAGGGATTGTATTTAGGGGCTTAAGAGACTCTTACTTAGGGGATGATTTGCTATGGCTGGTGAAAACGGGCATCAGCATCACCGTTATATAAGATAAAGAAAACCCAAGTTTCTATTTTCTTATTTCCAAAAAAAATAACATCGACAATCAACATAATTGATTTTTCAGATCAACTCGATTTTTGACAAAGGATAGATTAATTTTATCTCGGGAAAACAACGGGTTTCCACGATATTTTTAAAAACCTCTCTGCAATAACTAGTACTAAAACCATTTTTCAATACTATTCAGTACAATAATAATTGTTATCGACAAAGAAATTACATACCTAATGCATACCTAACTTACTTACCTAATGTGGCACTTAAATTACTCCGGGACGCCCAAGGGTTTGGTTATAAATTCTAGAACAGACAGCTTAATTAGACAATTTCATCAAACGACAGCACATAAATTCAAAGAATTTAGGAAGCTAGCTATAGGTACTTTTGTATCTATACAGACACTGAAATATTGTGGATTTCTAATATCTTTGGAGACAGTATAAGTAGACAGTAGTTTCTAATATCTCTTTATCTTTTACTATTACGATTAAACGAATTATAACTCGGACTAATCACACAGAATTTATCTGATGGTGTAATGATTTATTATCCTGAAGGAAACAAAGAAATTACTGTTTCAGGCATTTTGGTTTGTTACCGAATTTTGATTCCCCCCCCCCCCCTTACCCCTTGGAGCCAGACCAAGTTGTTGTACTTCTGGTCCACCTGTCATCGTTCAAACGAGCTGTGCATTCATTAGATAAAATATAGAATAGAATAATTAGTTAAATAAATAACTATTATTACTGTCGCTTTGCATCGAAACGAGCTCCTTGGTGTAATGAAATAACCGGTATATATTTCGCCGGGTAAAGTTGGAGCGGAACTAATAGAGTGCGAGTACAGCCCCTCGGAATTCCGCCCTTCGCCGCTTTCTATGCTAATGTGTTAAACTCTGTTTTCATTTTAGCTAATTGCTTTTCTTACCAACCAATAATAGCCATCAGTATTAATAACGAGTATAAATAACTACTATATGGACTGATAGCCTAGTGGGGGTTGTCGCAGGTTCAATCCCGGGCTCTCTGACTTATACCTATGTGTGTTTATGCATATAAATATAACATGCTTCAACGGTGAAGAAAAACATCGTGAAGAAACCTGCTTGCCTGAGAGATGTCCACAATGTTCTCAAAGGTGTGTAAAGTCTATCAATTTGCATTGGACCAGCCAGCGTGGTAGCCTTATTAACCCTTCCCTAAGAGGAGACCTGCGATTAGTATGGGTTGCTCATGATGATGATGATTAATAATGGGCTACTCATGATGATGATGATGATGATGATGATGATAACCAATAACCAGTAAGTAATTAAATATTTTGACTTGAACGACCGAGAGAAGTCCATAGTTGGACAAAGAAGCTAATTGAGCTCTATGTTTTCAGGAAAAATATTAGCTGTGGTACCCGTAGACTTTTTATAGGTAGCGGCTACGCTCCTACAGCGTAGCGGCTACGCAGTAGGAGCGTAGCGGTCACCTATAACAATTTTATGGTGGCACGTCCATTAGCTTTATTATCATCATAATAGGTGCCACAGCCGATACTTTTTTTAATCCTAAATAATCACCAAACAATAACACCAAAATTGGTATATTATTATACTATAAATAATAGTAATAAAATAAAAAAGCCTTTATTTTCCTTATCTTAACTATACAGTTTACTAGCTGACCCCGCGAACTTTGTACCGCCAGCAAAAATATTTAGTGGTTGGTCACCCTTATCATTTAGGGGTATGAAAAATAGATGTTGGCCGATTCTCAGACCTACTCAATATGCTCACAAAATTTCATGAGAATCGGTCAAGCCGTTTCGGAGGAGTACGGGAACGAACATTGTGACACGAGAATTTTATATATTAGACTAGCTGACCCCGCGAACTTCGTACCGCCAGCAAAAATATTTAGTGGTTGGTCACCCTTATCATTTAGGGGTATCAAAAATAGATGTTGGCCGATTCTCATATCTACCCGATATGCACACAAAATTTCATAATAATCGGTCCAGCCGTTTCGGAGGAGTACGGGAACGAACATTGTGACACGAGAATTTTATATATTAGAAGATAATATTAAGAACTAGTAGTTAGTGCGTTAGTATTAGGTTTATGTTTGTATGTTAGTAAGTACATCTTAATCTAAGTTCTAAGTTAATTAATTATTATCGATAAGGTCCCCTCATCGGGTATAGGCCTCCTCCAGTTGGTGCCATTTGCTTCTATCTTTAGCGCATTTCAGCCAGTTAGTCCCTGCTATTGCTACAATGTCGTCAGACCAGCGCGACTTCGGTCTGCCGACTTTTCTTTTGCCTGCTGGGCCTGGCCAAGTGGAAATTTTCGCTGTCCATCGCTCATCTGTAAATCTCGCTACGTGACCAGCCCATTTCCATTTTAGTTTTAAAGCATGTTCAAGGCATCGTCGGTTAATTTTGTCTTTTTCCGAATTCTTCGCTTCTGACTTTCTGTATTCGCCGTAGGCTTAGTATGCTTATTTCCATTGCCCTTTGGCATGTTATTATTTTGCTTTTTATATTTTTAGTAAAGACCCACGTTTGGCTGGCGTACGTGAGGCAGGGAAGAATACATGTGTCTATAACTGTACTTTTTAGGTTTATGGGATAGTCCCCTTTCATTAATTCCTTTTGTGCCCAGTATTTGTTCCAGCTCATGGTAATACGTCTGTCTACTTCATCTTCTGCACTATGGTGTTAAATGTGACTAGTTTGCCAAGGTATAGATAGGTGCACACATATTCTAGTTGAATATTATTTAAAAGTATTCTATTTGGTGAGCTATTAGTCATAATTTTAGTTTTACTGATATTCATTTCGAGTCCAACTTTTTTACTTTCTTTATCTAGTGCACTTATCATTTTTTCGAGCTTTCTACTATTCTCTGCGAAGAGTGCAATGTCATCTGCAAACCTTAAATGACTCAGGTATTTCCCAGATATATTTATGCCTTCATGTTTGCAGTCTAGTTTGCAGATTACATCTTCTAGAACTGCGATAAAAAGTTTTGGGGATATTGGATCTCCTTGCCTAACGCCTCTAGATATTTTAATTTCTTCTCCGCAAAATTCTAGTTTCACTTTACTTTTGCTTTCCATGTATATGTTCCTCAGTACTTTGATATACATTCCATTTACACTACATTTAGTTAGCGCCTTCCAAATAGAGTCATGTGAAATGCTATCGAATGCCTTGGTGAAATCTATAAAGGCTATGTAAAGCGGCTTATTAAATTCTCTATACTTCTCAATGATCTGCTCCATAACGTATATATGATCTACTGTGCAAAATCCTGAGCGGAAACCAGCTTGTTCTACAGGTTGGAAATTTTCAATTTATGGACCAATTTTGCTTGAAAGGATGGATGTTAAAAGGTTGTAGATACTTGAAAGAAGGCTAATCGGCCAGTAATTTGAGATATCAAGTGGGTTACCTTTTTTGTAAAGTAGAATGATCTCTGAAAAAGTCCATTGCGATGGTACTTGTCCTTTATGTATAATAGTATTAAACAATAAAGTCAAGGGAGTAGTTAGCTGACGTGCGGCCATTTTTATTAACTCATTTGCTATATTGTCAGGCCCTGCACTTTTTCCACATTTAAGAGATTTAATGTGTTCTATTGTTTCAATTTCGTTTATCAAATCCCATTTTCTGATGTTTCTTCTATTACTAGTTCTTGACTCGTATCTTTTTGTTCTTTGGGTAATTTTCGAATATAGGTCTTTATAGAATTTAGTAGCACAATTCATTAGGTCTGACCTAGTTTTTACTACTTTCTCGCCTGACTTCAAAGCATGTATCCAGTGTTTGTGTGTTACTAATTCCTTTTGTGCTCTTTTATAACTTATATAATGTAGTAAATTTTTTTCAATTATGTTTTTCCTGTAATCCTCATAGTCTTTTCTTATCGCTCTGTTTGAAATTTTAAATAAATAACTTAATTCTTTTCTCATATCTTTGTCTTTGTTATCTTTTCTCAAAAGTTCAGTGCGCCTTTGTATAAGCAACTTTGTTTCATCTTTTAATATCACTTTCCTGTTATTATTTTGTTTAGTTTTAGGTTCCAGACTAGTTTTTATTGCCGTTTCTATCGAATCGTAATAGGATTGTACATTGATATTTTCTCCAGAGTAACTGTAAATATTGTTTTCTATTGTATTTAGAAGTGTTGTTAAGTTAGTTACGGAAGGTCGCAGGTGGAGGGTCACAAATAAATTCCGGATACTTAAAATGAATTTATTAAAATTAAAATTACAATTAAATCTTACTATCTAAAGCGTACGGATTATTCCGAAGTAAGGAATGTTCTGTCTCGTGGGAACATTCTATTCATTCTATATCGTTCCCGGGCGATGGGTAATATAATACCCATCGTAAACGCTTACGCAGCGCTAAACACTCGCGAAGCACGTAGGGCTGGCATTTCAGGGCTGTGCTATAGCTCTTTCCCCCGCAGATCCTCAACTATTTCAGTACTCGTAGTGAAAAAGTTGCAGGATGAGTTGAATCAGCTGATGTGATCGCATGGTCCTCTGCTGCGGTGTTGAATGGCTGACTGACGACTAATCTCTGGCTTTTCATGTAGCGACGAATTAGAATTATTAATGCTGTAAGTGCGCTTGCACTAAGAAGAAGTATGTAAAAAGGGATCGTTGTGTGATAAACGGCATCAGAATGGCCAGAAGTAAGAATTGGTGCAACTCTACTCGAGTTTGATGTCATGAAGATTATTGAGATTGATGGAGTTAATTTTGACTTGCGATCCAACTTGAGTCCGTAGTTGAGTTGATTGATGTTAGTAATATCTTCATAGGTTGTCCTTGAAGTTCATCATTTTCATTGGTCTAATAGTTGGCTTGTAATGAAAGTTGAAATGCAGTCTGGTGTAGTTCGAATCCAATGGTTGAACTTTTCTTCACAAAGATACCGGGCAGAATTACCAAGCTTCGGGCATTCAGCCTCTATGTACACATGCATATTGCCACTGGTTGCGATAATTGGAAATGAAGGGATAAGGATTTAATTTTGGTTGTTAGGTAATATGGATAATTTGTATAAATTATAGGTGTGGGGAATTTAAATGTGGCTATCGGGAATTTAATACTAAGACTATTCTTTTTTCTGAATAATATGAGCCAGAACGTATAATATTATAGTACTCGCGAAGTTCTAAATTTAATAATTGGTCCTTACTATATAATGTAACTAATCTACTTAACATTATTCTTAAAACATCTATCCCTATCAATATATGGTGTGCGGTAGAGGTCCGCGATGAAAGCTAGTATATCTTCAAATTTTATTTCCTGACTCGCCGCTAGCCAGATTGTCTCTAGGAGCAGCAGAAGCATCTTGTAATATGTTTGCGCTTTTTGGTACTCGTTTTAGACGTGACTGCAATGGGCTGGCGTTTTTTGGAAGTATAAATATGGATAGGTTGGTTGGTTACTACAGTGTCTGGAGTAAAGTAAACTGCTGAGTTTCTCGCCGGTTCTTCTCAGCAGAATCCGCTTTCCGAACCGGTGGTAGAGTCATGACTTGTCATAAGCGCCACAGGTTGGCCTACATGAAATAAATGATTTTGAATTTTGAATTTTGAATTTTGAAAGCGGGCAGCTAATTTTTGCCTAGAAGCCGACGGATTGTTAACGAAGACTTGTTGCTGGGGTGCTAAATCAACTACAGGTTCTCTATCTCTATTCCGACGCTCTATAATTTTAGTTCGATCAGAGAGTGAGACTTCATTAACAATTTCATATACTTTTTTCATTTGTTCCTTATGGTTCTGAATGTATAGTTGAAATAAATGTTCCGATAGATTAAAATTTAATGGGTGACGTGGGTCTGTATGTCCAATAATTAAAGCATATGGTCGGCATTTGGTAAAGCTATGAATTGAACTGTTATACGCTAACAAAGCGTATGGCATAAGATTGGTCACTGTTTCATCGCGTTTCTGTAATCTAAGGATTCTCAAATGTTTCAGAATGGTAGAGTGAAATCTTTCAATATTACCGTTTTCATTAGGTGCATGTGCCGAAGTTTTGTGATGAGCAATCTTATGCATACTACAAAATTCTGCGAACAATTGGTTAGTAAATTCAGTTCCCTGATCAGTAACTATTCTTAAAGGAAGCATATGATGCGTGCTGAATTTTAGTAGAGCCTGTATTACACTAATTGCAGTTCCGTCCCTCAAATGGTAAGCCTGGCCATATTTTGAGAATACATCTAACTACAAAAGTAACATATTTTTCACATTCTACAGTGAAAAGATCCATATGCAGTACTTCAAAAGGTCTAGTTGGTGGTGGCACAACATTGAATTGCTGGCGAATTGGATTTCTAGCATACTTAGCTTGGCCACATATAGAGCATTCGTTAATGAATTTAGTTATGTGCTCTTTCATCTTTGGCCAGTAATATTTTCTAGAAAGTGCTAAGTATGATTCATTAATACCACGATGGTTGGTTTTCCCATTGTGATGATGTTTGATTATCTCTTTTTGCCTCAGATAGTCATTAACGTTATCTATTTCCGACTTAACTAACACAAGGTTCATTGAGGAGCTTTTAAATTTACTTTGTAATATTGGAACTATTGAATACATAGCAGTAGTGGGTGTTACAAGAAGTGCAGTTTTGATATTTGGACGCACTATTCATCACTCATTAACTATAATAATGTGCAACTGTTTTTGAAATTTATTCAGAGGATTTTGGAATTTGGAATTTCTAATATGGGATTTTCATGTGAAGTATGTGCAGTTTCAGTTGAAGAGTTGGGAGTTTGAGCAGTTTCAGTTGAAGAACTACGAATATATTGTATAGGCGTTGAAGCAGTTTCAGTTGTAGAGCTATGTCCTGGTGAAGGTGGCCTCTCGGTTGGATTAACAATCATTGAATCGGTTTCCTCGTTATAAATTTCAACTCTAGATAAGGCATCAGCATTAGTGTTATTTTTGCCTTTCTTATAAATTACTGTAAAGTCGAATTCACTGAGCTTTAAGCGCCACCTGGTTAGGCGATAGTTGGGCTCTTTTAGGTTCATGACCCACTGTAGGGGTTTATGGTCAGTGAGAATTTTGAATTTATGACCAAACAGGTAAGGCCGAAAATACTTTGTAGCCCACACAATAGCTAACAACTCTTTCTCAATCGTACTGTAATTTAATTCACTGCTATTAAGCGTACGAGAAGCGTAAGAAATAGGTTTATCTGAACCTATCGGCCCTTGCGGCAAAATACTTAGCACCTAACGCAACGTTTGATGCATCTGTGATAAGTATGAACTCTTTCTCAAAATCGGGGTACTGTAAGATCGGATCATTACATAAAAGTGATTTGCATTTTTCGAAGCAGTCTATATATTCGGAATTCAAAACTATCTTCCTACCCTTTTTTAAGCATTGAGTAAAAGGTTTAGTTATTCGGGCAAAATCTGGGATAAACTTACGGTAATATCCAAGTAAGCCTAAAAATTGTTTGATCTGTTTTGGTGTTTTTGGGATTGGATACTTATTAATGGCTAAAATTTTGTCAGGATTCGGTTTAATTCCTTCTCTACTTATGATGTGTCCTAAGTATGCAGTTTCTAACTTCAAAAATTCCGATTTGTCCATTTGAATTTTGAAATTTGATTCGAGAAGACGCTGAAATAATTTTTCTAGATTTATAATATGTTCCTGAAGGCTAGTACTGAAGATTATTATATCGTCCAAATAGACAAGACACATAACGTTTTGTAGGTCGCGCAAAACATTATCCATCACTCACTGGAAAGTGGATGGTGAGTTCTTGAGACCCATGGGCATTCGCAAGAATTCAAAGTGCCCGTGTTCTACATTAAATGCTGTTTTATGCGTATCATTGGGATACGATCGATTCGATTTGGCCAGTGGATTCTACCAAGTAGAGATGGACATCTCTACTTGGTAGAATCCACTGGCCAAATCGAGTGTGGTAAAATATTGGCATTTGCCTAATTTATCCAGTACGTCACTAATATTAGGAATAGGGTACTTGTCATTTATGGTTTTTTCATTTAATTTGCGAAAATCAACCACTAACCTCCATTTCTGCTTGCCGGAAGCATCAGCCTTTTTGGGCACGACCCAAATGGGAGAGCTCCATGCAAAATCTGATGGTTTAATAATTCCTTGACTTAACATTTTTTCAATTTGATATCTAACTTCGTCGCGATGCACGTAGGGATAGCGATAGCTTTTCGTATAAATCGGAATTTCATCAGTTGTTCGAATATGGTGTTTAATTTTATTTGTAAAAGTAAGGGGTTCTCCCTCTACATGGAAAATACATACTTAGAGCATACTTAGAGCAGAGAGCTGTTAGATTAGCTTTTTCCTCAGGGTTAAGGTGATCTGTACGAAGCCGTGATGTGACATCTGTGACACGACTCGATTTTGGTCTAGTACGAATGCATTCACTATTAAGAAGTTCAGCATGTGCCGGCCGATCGAGGGATATAATAATGTCACTATTGGTGGGATTTTCTATTTCTAATATACCACGATTCTGATTAACAGTAGTAATACACTTGTCATGATTTTATAAAAAAGACGGTGTTAAATGAATTTTTCAAGTGGCAATTCTTTCAGTGTGGCAACACTTGTTTATGTTGGTAATTTGTTAGTTGTTGGCAAACATGGTTGCGTTGGCCAATCAGGAATAAGCACGTGTAGCCCCGACAACAAAGAGTGGGAAAAAGGGGGGGGGGGGGGATAAAGCGAGTGCCGGATGGTCGAGAGCGGAGGACAGTCAGTTAGCGATTTATCTTTGAATAGCTCGGTTAAAAATGGGAAAAGTATCGATATTTGTGACAACTTCAGAAGTGACAATATGAACCCAATGGTATGTAAGAAGTGATAACTTTGTATGAAATGTTATACCTTCAAAATAGTTGTGAATAATTATTTTTCGAATAGCTAAGATTATAGTATTTTATATGGAATTAATGGTGTTAATTTAGTAATAAGTTGTTGAAAGGCTTTGTCCTTTACAATAATTTTATTAAGACTACAGTGATTCTATCATATCACTTGGAACATTTGGCTAAGGCTACTCTTTGGTACTGTTTTCCTGTGATATTGTTAGCATTGCGACACCCATCATTAATTTCGGGTAGGTCAATTTTCATATTGGATTATATCCCGTATGATCATGACGAAAAACTATGTTGACATATCAGTTTGGATCATTTGGTCAAAGCGACTCTTTGATAATGTATCCTTGCTATATTCAACATTTGAAGAAATAGTCTTTCTTATGTTATGAGAACTCGATACATTTAGAAGATGTTAAAAGGGTTGAAGGTATGACATCAATTATGAATCATTTATATAGTACCCACATTATATAATTTTCATAGTTTAATTTTGCCGGTGTTAAGTTAAGGCAGATAATATTAATACAGTTGCGAACTCGATGAACAGTTTATAAACAGTGTGGGGTTGATAAGGATAGCGAGTGAATATAAATCTGTGAGATTTAACAAAGTTTATTCTATATTGGACTAAGTGTGAATGAATGAAATTTTATTCACAAAAATGCAGGTACAACATGATTGTAAGTGTGTTCATATGTATCCAGGTTACTATAATAGTGAAGTTATGTAAGTCCTTAATTTATTTATTTATTTTAAGTTTTAACCATGTGTGTTAATGCCATTCGTTTCAACTGACTAAAAATGTAATGTGCAATCAAATTCAAGATATGTAATTTTTGTCATGTTTTATTTGGAGGGTAAAATGAAATCATGAGTTGAGTGAAAATGATAGTTTGTGGCAGCCAAAGTTTGATAGTTAAGTTTGATTCTAAGCCTTCTTACTTGAAAGGCATAGTTAGACTATGAGTTGAGTCAAAATGATAGTTTTAGTTTTAGACGGTAACTATGATGTTACCTACTGTATTAGACCATGTGTGTCTGTAGATGGTAACTATGTATGTTACCTACTGTATTGGACCAGTGCGTCTATAGGCGGTAAATAAGTATTTTACCTACTGTATTGGACCATGTGTGTCTGTTGATGGTAACTATGTATGTTACCTACTGTATTGGACCAGTGCGTCTATAGGCGGTAAATAAGTATTTTACCTACTGTACTGTATATGACATGAAAATTGAAGTTCCTAAGATTATTATTTTTATGATCTCATGTGAAAGTACATCTCGTAACTTAACAACTGTACCGATTTTGATAAAATTTAATCAACAATTTTTAGTACTATCAAACATGAAAAATTCCTTTGTACAAAGGACTAGGGTCGTTACATAATGCATGTTGATAATACAGTGTTGAAGTGCAACATTCCAGCTAAACGGTTTATATTGTGTGTATGATATAGAATTATATAGATATATCTATATCTATGTATGTAAGGTATGCGGTTACCAGATTTTTAGTAAGGTACGTGCGCCGGAGGCTGCACGATATCGGATGGCCGAATGTCATGATTTTATAAAAAAGACGGTGTTAAATGAATTTTTCAAGTGGCAATTCTTTCAGTGTGGCAACACTTGTTTATGTTGGTAATTTGTTAGTTGTTGGCAAACATGGTTGCGTTGGCCAATCAGGAATAAGCACGTGTAGCCCCGACAACAAAGAGTGGGAAAAAGGGGGGGGGGGGGATAAAGCGAGTGCCGGATGGTCGAGAGCGGAGGACAGTCAGTTAGTGATTTATCTTTGAATAGCTCGGTTAAAAATGGGAAAAGTATCGATATTTGTGACACACTCATGGATAAAACAGTTACATAAAATTTGTTCATGTACTAAAACTTCACCATCTGATGTATCAATCGGTATTCTAATTAATTTTTAACTATTGACTGGAATTATATCTTCAAAAAGATTAACATTTTTAGAGTCGTACATCTATATCGGGTCAATACCAAATTGAGTTATCAGGGATTTCTTCTTCAAGTCTATTTTAGATTCCCATTTATTAAGCAAGTCTAGTCCAACTAAGCCGTCGAAGTAATTATGGAATTTGTAAATGAATAAAGTAATATCGTCTGGGTCACCTAGTTCTTCAAAACAGGGTAGAGTTATCGAATAATTATTTCTGGTAGTCGCATGCACATTAGTAACCTCGAATGGGTCGTAGTTCAAAGGAATATGCGAATAATAATTCTCAACCACTTCAGGACTGATAAATGATTGATTGGCTCCTGTGTCTAAAAGAAATTTAAGGGGTGGATTACTGATTTGAATGTAACACAGCCTCTGAATGTGAAAATTAATTTCTATTTTGGCTTTTTTTACTGAAAATTTTCATCATTGGAACAAACTGATTTTTGATCGTTGTCCTCCAATACTGGATTAGTAGAGTTAGGGTAAAGTTCACAATTATTATAATTATCAGGATACTCTTCAGGGGTATAGTTTTGGTAATAATCTTGATAATAACCTTCGTAGTCATAATTATAATTTTGATCATAATCATAATCGTAATCGAATTCATTGAAATTAACTTCACGCGCTTTCATGTAGTTTGTAGGCGGTGGATTGCCAAATCTACGCCAATCGTGACCTGATGGGGGCAATAGTTTTGTCGTAAAGCGATTTACACCGCTCATAGGTGTCGGTCCGATCGATGACCGATTAGGATTTCGTGGGGGCAATCTGAATAGATTACTATTAGGATTATAATTAGGCGGAATCTCATGAAACATCTGTTGAGTACGAGTAGGCATTCTATTAAATTGTGGCCGATTATAATTATTATAAATAGGCATAGGCATTCTATAAGGCTGAGACGTACTCATCTTTAATTGCTGTGGCATTGTTGGGAACGGTTTCTACCAATTAGTTTGCATAATAGGTGGATAAGACATACCAGGGTTAGATATGGCACTTGTAGAACTCGGAAAATTAAAAGGTTTAGGGTTAGTAAAGCTAGCTTGTGCATGCAGCGCTTTAGGTAGAGAGTCGTTTCTTTGCTGTAGGTAGAGCGTGTTCAGCTCGTCTTGGTCGTACTCTAATGTTTTTTCTATTGTAACCGGTCTCATGCACCTTACACGAGAACCCAAAGGTTCCTTAAGACCACGAAGAAAGGCTTGCATCGTCAATTTTTTATACAAGTCGCGCTTTGCCTCCAAGGTCGTCTGCACGGACTCGTGCAAGGTGACATAAGTTATTATTGTGCTAAAGAGAGTCTGACAACGTTCATAAAATTCCATAGGAGTACTATTTCCCTGTGTCTGTATTGCTATGTCATTATAAAGGGCGGTCTCTTCCCTTTGGTCTGCGAAGTTATTAATAAGGGCGTTCCGGATGCCCTGCCAATTTTCTGGAACTCCGTTAGAATTTATAAAACGGGCTGCAGATCCCGTAATTATATTAAGTATACCACTAAGCAGCGACAAATTGGATAACTCTGAACCTGGCTCATCTTTTATATATGTGATAACTAGTTGGTCACAAAGTCGAATAAACCTAGTGAGGAATCGAATAAACCCTCAAGGCCTTATTGATCATATCCGGGTTAAAACTCATCTCTATATCTATATCTATATTTCTATTACTGTAGCCCTACGAGACTGCCTAGGAGATGCAGCTCTAGGGTCTCCCGACTTCCTGGGATGAAAATTTTTGAAATAAGGTACTTAGGAATTAAGATGGGAAGCAACACAATGGTAATCTTGTGCACTTACTTTTATCCGGTATTGCCCCGTCGTATCAATTTCTGGATACTACTCCACCTCCGACTCCAAGGTTTGTAATAGATACCCGAACTTTGCCCCTGCCCGACTTTTTGGAAATCTTGCTGCGCCGCGAACTGACCCGGGTATTCTACCACCACTGCGCCAGTTACGGAAGGTCGCATTACAGGGCTGTGCTATAACTAGTTTCTTACATAAGTTTCAATTTCCGATTCGTTGCTTGGAAGTACGATAGACATTTTAAAAGTTTTTCTGCTTTTTTTCCTGTTTTTTCATTCAAATGTAGCTCTTACTAATTTATGATCTGATGGAAATTCTAAGTGGTTTAGTACTTCAATGTTTGTTACATATTTTATAAGATTTGTCAATATGAAATCAATTTCGTTTTTTATTTTTCCATCTGGTGATACCCAGGTCCATCGTCGGTTATCTTTTTTGTTAAAATAGGTATTGAATATAGCGAGTTTATGCTCGAGGGCGTGTGAAATTAAAAGTTCCCCTCTTTTACTTCTTGAGCCGTATCCGTACTTGCCCATGATTATGTTTTCGTTCTTTTTCGGTTCTCCAATTTTGGCGTTAAAGTCGCCTAAAACAATAATATTTTTATCTGCAACTTCGTGCGCTTTATTTAAAGTTTCGTAGAATTTGATAATGTCCTCTTCATTTGAATTTTCCGTAGGAGCATAAGCTTGAACGATGGAAATAGGTGTTCCGTTAAAATTTAGCTGCAGCATTGCTACTCTATCCGAAAACGCGGAAAAGCTAATAATGTTACTTTTATATTTTTTATTTACTATAAATCCTACTCCATGTAGCCCTGCCTTTTCACCTTTGTAGTAAAATATATAGTCAGAGTGCTCTTCTATACTACAACCAGCTCTCCTGATTTCAGCAAGGCCTAAAATGTCGAATTTTACTTTTTGTAATGCATGTTGTAACTCAATAAACCTTTCTGTAGATGCAAGTGACCTGACATTGTAGGTGCATATTTTTAAAGATTGAACTTGCGAATAATTATTTAATTTGTAGCGTTTCCCCCTGGATCACTTATAGAGGAAACTCCCTACCCGGACTATGGTCCGAGTTGGTCGTGCGTTGTGGATCCAGTGAGAAAGCTAACAGAAGTTCTGTGACTGTGTGACTAGGAATATGAAAATAAAAATCTTTCCCTAACAAGCTATCTTTGTTTATTTAGACATAGGTAACACACTAGGTTATTAGAATTTAGAAATAAACACAGATTAGATTAGAATAACTATATCACAGACTAATATTTGACCCACCAATACCTACCCGTCAACTCATATCATGGGCTAGCTCCGGCTGGCGGAAACCTCAGGGGTGTGTCCGAACGGACAACGCACTAGGAATGTGTTGACGGAGAAGCAGGTTGAGACAACGATTTAAACTCATTAAACTAAATAATTAGATTTAATTGAACTAAAAGGAAAATTTCATTTACAAAGGAGGTTATGTCTTTGTGTTCACCATATGTTAACAACTAATCATGTCATGCTATTTTTTAAAACTCATAGTTAATTAAAAGGTTACTATTTAGCATTATACTATCATAGAAAAACAAAAATGAAAGAAAAGAAACGAGTCCACCTGGTAAGAGTGCTGTCGGCTCGACGCGAAGACCATGACGTGGCCGAAATATGTCCACCAAGGGACGGCACGCCCCTCGTTGTCCCGACGATGCACCACCGAATCCCGCTTACAAGCGAGGATGCGCAGGATAGGCCCGGATGTAAAGGTGTGACGTCACAGATGAAATCACGCCATCATCACCAACAAAACTTTCACTAAATTTCCGACGAATTGCGTCGGAATATGAAATCCCACGCTCGCTGCATTTTCGCAGTCTGCGTTTTCCCACCCAAACACCAAAATTAGGTCAAACGTTAGGCTGGAAAGATTGGAAAACGCACTTTAGTATCGCGGACTCACAAAAGAAAATACGAACACGCCAAAATCTATACTCACTATTCATTTACAATAAAATTTTCACTCCAACAAGGTATGTCCGGCCATGTTGTACTACACAATGCTTTCTTAACCTCTCCGCGGCATGTCTGTCCTCCACGATGGTTGACCAGCGAAAAAAAAGACTCAGAAATCAATTTCGGGTCGAACACCGAATGAGTTCTCCCGAACTTGATTAAATGTTAACTCGCGTAAATGCCTTCTAACCTCTTCGCGAAGCGAAGGCTGTCAACTGTCCTTGATTAACTGCAGATCAATGTCAACTTATGTTGGTGACATCTGTTTCTTACCTTGTTTTTAAAACAGCGCCCTCTTACGGCGCTGTGGCAGATTACGAGGCTTCAAACGTCTCGACAGGAGCTTACGCCCCCGTGGTCCCACAGATGGAGTTAGCAGTCTCACTTTATACATAAAATAATTGATTTGTTTTTTACGAAAATCGAACGAACTGATATTGAAAATATCATGTTACAAATTGGGATGATTGATTGGAATTTCTAATTTTGCTAAGTATAACTGGAGGGTTTTGGTCGTACTCCTCCTCGGTGACAATACGGTTGATTGGAGGAGAGAGAGGGATCCTTTGTTTTAGTTGCTATTCGTCTTTGTCTAATGTATAGTAGCTTGTACTTGGCTCCGGAGTGAAGAAAGATTCGTTTCGCATAGATGTTGAAGTTTGTTTAGGAATCCAATATGATGGTAGGGTATTTTTTTTCTGTGAATGTGTAGGATTATTGTTTTCATTGGTTTTTCTAATATTTTTGTTTTTTGGTGGTGCTGTTGATAAATTTCGTTTATTGCGATTATTTTCTTGCTCGTGTTTTTCTCTTTGTTCTATAACAATTAACCTGTCGTACTTTATGTAAACTTTGTTGCCTTTTTCACTTTCTAATTTTGCCTTTTCTTGTAGTTCTTTCCTTTTTTCAAGAATTTTTGCAGGGTAGTCTTCTTTAATATAGTAATTAGATTTCTCTAGCAACTTTTTCTTTCTTAAAATTTCTATTTTTCTGCCGAGCGTGGTGAGAGTAATCACGATAGGTCTAGGTTTACTACTTTTTCTACCCTTTCTTGCTATGTATTCGATTTCCAAAGCTGTGCAATCTACTCTCATATTTGACTTGAAAATATCAAGTGCTATTTCTAATAAATCTTGGTAACTACGCTCTTTTTCTTCTGCGCTAAAAATTACGATGTTCTTCGTTCTAATAATTTTTTCCAAATAATCCAGTCGACTTTCCTGCAATTGGACTGTGTTTTCAAGTATTTGTACTTTTTCTTGGACTTGGTCAAACTTTTCGTCTATTTTCTGAAGTAGTTTCGCTTCACTACTTTTTATACTGTTTTTTGTTTCATTGACATTCATTTGAATCGTTTTTAGTCAAAGTTTTTAGTATACTCATGTTTTGTTGTGATGGTGAGAATTTTGGAACGTAGTTCCTTATCGCGCAGTACGGAAGGGGGCTAGACGGAAAAAATTAAGGAACCGACACTCGACACATTTTTGAAACCGACACTTTTTTGTTGAATGTGAATTTTGCATTGTGTTCATTATTTTCGCGATACCACACGGCGTCTGCGTGGCCCAGTTGCTTGAAGTCTCGGCGTCACTACCTGAAATGAACTAGCACTTGTCAATGAATCAATGCCTACGACTCTTGCAGCTAAATCCTATTTTTATATCAACAGCCTAGCTGTGAAATGAAAGAGAACTTGTCTCAATATACAATATACAACAGTTTAACTGTTATAAAATAGAGAGCAAAAGCTTCTCAAAGTATTCGGTTAACAATAACCGTCTATCCAAAGTGTCATGGAACTAGTTCCTAGCATCCAAAGAGCTAAATGAACACTGCGATAGTTGTCTCTGCGCAAAGCGCAGCAAGATACAATGCGAAACTAAACTTCGCATAAAGAAGTCTCTGTGCGTAGCACAGCGAAGAAAAGGCGAATCCAATTCGCCTTTCACAATAAATGTGCACCCAAATATAAGTGCTATGGTTGAAAAAAGGTAACGCGATTGTCTCAGCTCACACATGATTCAACAATTCCATCAACGTATCTACATCTCTCACATACAACTTTCATACTTCACGCTTATACCTAGGTAGTAACTTACAATTTAAGTGTACCACACCCTAACACATCTGTGTGTGAATACTGTAACGTATTCAGACACTGATTCGGAACTGGATTTGAACTGAGTAACAATCTAAGCCTTTAGGTCTTTAATGTGCCAGGAACCAATCTTCGTACCATCCATCCTCTCTAACTCGTACACAAGTGGGGATAGTACCTTGGTTACCCTACATTTCTCGTATTTTGGAGCGAGCTTTGCCATTTTAAATTTACTGGCGTCACTTTGAGTGTAGGAAGACCTCCATACCCAATCTCCAACCGAGAATTTTGCATTTCTACGCCTAAGATTGTAATGCTTGGCGTTTTTAGCGTGTGCTTGGAGTAGCTTTTCGCGCACTTTGTCAAAAATCTCTTGCAAACAACCAAAGTTCCCTGCATACTCCTCTCGTGGCATACCTACTGTATACTCATTGTCAGTATCCTTGTAGAAGTTACCATTTACTACTGGTTCGCGGGCATGAACCAAGAAAAATGGAGAGAATCCAGTGGATTCGTTCACCGCACTATTTATTGCAAACTGAATCTTACTGAGGTTCTCATCCCAACTGCGGTGGTTGTCTTCAACGTAAGACGCGACCGCGGTCATAACAGTTTTGTTGTAACGTTCTACTAGGTTTACCTGTGGTGTATACTTTGGAGTATAGTCCAATCGTGGCACATTGTATTTCTGGAGGGCCTTTTTGAACTCTGAACTAGTTAGTATCGAGGAGTTATCGAGGATAACCCTCTCTGGCACCCCCTGAACTAATATGAGACCATTCTCCAAGTGTTTAACTACCTGAGCTGATGTTGCACGACGCAAAGGGAAAAGAAGGGTGTATTTTGAGAAACAACACGTAACAACCAGAAGGAAAGTGTAGCCAGATCTGGATCGTGGCAGCGGACCAACCAAATCCACTGACACTACCTGAAACGGTCGACAACAAACCTTCGGTTTACCCATCAATCCTGGTGTTGCTAGAGTAGAGTGTTTGTACGCCTTGCATACCTCACAAGCATTCACAAATTTTAACACATCCTTATGCATACCTGGCCAATAATATCTCAGACATAAACGTCTGTGTGTTTTAAAAATACCGAGGTGTCCTGCAGTCGCTTCACAGTGATTTTCACGAATGATTTCCGATCTCTTGTCCCTAGGTATAACCTCTTTCCAGTCAAACTCGCTGGTGAGATTATATTTGCTTTTACTAAATCGGAAGAGAGTGTTATCTTTAATCATAAAATTTGGAAAATTAGTAGGATAAGATCTGCAACCATTATATAATCTGTCATACCATTCATCATTCGTACGGGATGTAGACGCTGATGGACTTGATTGGATCGCCTCTACTTTCATCAACCGAGACAAGGCATCTGGAACTACATTGTCCGTGCCCTTCCGATGTTCGATTTCGAAGTTGAACTGAGACAATCGGCAACCCCACCTAGCTAGTCTACCCGAAGGGTTCTCCAAATTTAGAAACCACTTCAGTGACGAATCGTCAGTAACGATTTTGAATTTTTGAGAACCTAGGTATGCCTGAAATTTCTCTACTGAGAAGATTACTGCTAATGCCTCTCTCTCAGTAGCGCTATAATTCCTCTCGCTTTTATTTAAGGATCGGCTAACGTACGCGATCGGATGTTCAACCTCGTCAACGACTTGCGACAACATACCTCCTAAACCATATGATGAAGCATCGCAATGGACGATGAAAGGTTTATCAAAATCTGGAACTGCGAGTACAGGCGCTGATACGAGCGCGTTCTTCAGCACCGTGAATGCTTCCTCAGCTGCGTCGTCCCACTGGAACTTTGGTGCATTTTTGCCTTTGCTGGTCAGCTTGTTCAACGGGGCTGCAATCGTTGAGAAATTTCGAATGAAACGTCTGTACCACGAACAGGTTCCTAGGAAAACCTTGACTTCATGAGCTGTGGTCGCTGATATCTTATCAGGATCCGTACGTAAACCATACTCATCAACAATATAACCGAGGTACTTGATAGAATTTCTAAAAAATTTACACTTATCAAAAGAGACAGTAAGATTAGCTGATTTTAATTTATCCAGTACTCGATTCAGTAGTAATAAATGGGTTGAAAAATCAGAGGAACAGATGACTATGTCGTCAATGTAACAGAACACAAATCCATTTTCAATGTCACTACAAAAATTCTGATTTATCAACATATCCATGAGTCGTTGTTGACGAGCCGGTGCATTACATAAACCAAAAGCCATCACCTTAAACTGATATAAACCACGACCTGGTACCGTGAAGCTAGTCTTCTCCTGTGAACTTTCCGACAGAGGAATCTGCCAGAATGAGGATGACAAGTCTATAGTTGATAAGAACTTAGCTTCCTTCAAACTATCTAAGATCTGTGGAATATAAGGAATTGCATAAGAGTCCCCTTTTGTAACAGCGTTTAGCTTTCTACAGTCCAAACAAAACCTCCAGTCGCCATTTGATTTTTTAACAAGAATCGCTGGATTGTTCCACGGACTCTCGCTAGTAGTGACAACATCCAGGGCCAACATTTTGTCTAACTCGGCTTGAAGAGCTAGCTTTTTGTCCGGTGACAAAGGATATTGTTTCACCCTAATCGGTGCAGCATCCCCAGTGTCGATCACATGCTCTACCAACGAGGTTCTACCTAACCCTTTGTTTTCGAAGGAAATGTCATTATATTTCTCTATAATGGCTCTGGCTACTTCTCGTTGTTCAGAGGACAGATTGTCGAATGGCTGGATTGCGTGGACATTCTTTGTAGTTAAGGTGTCACAAAAACTTGCAGGAGAACATCTATAATCTATGTTATCAAAAATTTCTGGGGCTACTCCAAACGCCTTCCAGAAATCGCATCCTAGGATAATATCCGAAACTATAGCAGGAACCACATAAAATTTAATGGCACAGGTAATTTTATTGAAGGTTATGGGTAAATACATATGACCTAGAGATGGTAATTTAACGCCATTTGCCACTGTGCAAGTATTATCAAGGAACGAATTGAATGTATACCCCAAGTGTATAAAATGTTCATGGGCATTGTTGCCTAAAATTGACATACAAGCTCCCGAGTCAAGTAAACCATAGACTTCCAAGTTTGCAATATTAAATTTCAAATAAGGCCGAATATCATCTTTTTGAGGGCAAAATCGAACTGTAGCTAAAGAGCCGAAAGTATTAAATTTTGAAATATTATTATTAACGTTACTACAGTTCGAGCTAACTAGTTTTTTGAATTTGATTTATTATTTTTGCAATTCGGGCATGTCAACTTTGTAAAACCGGGAGTTTTACAAGTAAAGCAGTACACTTTCTTTTTCGTGGGCTGTTTCTGTGCATTGCTAGGTTTGCAATGACAGCAGCTGCCTGACGGACCTGGTTGCTGTGGGTTAGCACCACTACTATATTTATTACTTGACGAACCGGTCTTGATGAAAGGTCGCTTGTCAGGAACCGTATTTTGATGAAATTTTGATTCCTGCTTATTAATGCCCCTATTATCAACGAAAGCTACGGGTTTGCTCTTGGGTTTGTATGCAAATTCCGGGGTAATAACATTTGTCGACTTGCCAGGCTCCGAGAAATGAGTTGCTCGCTGGCTAGCCGCTTCAATTTTTCTACAACATTCCTTCAACCGACAGACCGATTCAATGGGAACCAGCGCTAATTGTTGAGAAAAGGTTGGGCGAATGTTATGTAAAAGAATCTCCAGTTTCGCAGCCTCCGACAATTCTGTCCTTAACCTGCCAAATAGACAGGCCATGACAGAGAAATAAATGTGGATAGGCTCATCCACCCCCTGTGTTCTGGCTCTAATTTCACCCAGTAGCCTATAATCGTAGTCTACTGGGTCAAATTCCTCCAGTACCAGGTTCTTAAGTTCAGACCATGTACTCACCTGATTCTTGATCCCTCTGTACCAGAGAAGAGCTTGCTCACTGAACAGCTGAGCGGCAGACTTGAACAACTTCTCCTCTGACACCCCATAGCAACTCTGCAACTCTTCCAGTCTTTCTAAGAACGACCGAGGATCTGTGGTTCCCGTGAATTTAATGTTCCATTTTGCAATGTTCTTTTCACTGGAACACTCGACCGTTGACGACTCATGAGTGGATGCAGAAGTTCCTGGAACGACAGTGGTAGAGGTTTCAATGTATGTCGCAATCATTTTCTCAAGCTTACGTCTTAAGTCAGCTGTCCTTGAGAGGACCTTTTCAGGTTCGTTGTCCGATATCCTATTTAGTCTATGAAACAGGTGGTAAGCTAGGGCTTGAGCTCTAGCAAAAGAAACCTTCTCTTTCATCTTCTCCCATTTCCCAAATAAATTAATTAATTCTTGACACTTTTCAATTATAATGGTCAATTCAGAATCAGCGCTAAGGTCTGTCTCCACAATGGCCTCAGATGGACATTCAACCATGAGTTTACGCATTTGGCGTCTGAGGTCATCTACAGTGTTAGCTGGAGTTTCCGAACGAATGGAAACTTCATAAATTAATTCGTCCTTCCTTAACGAGTGAAATTGTATAATCCTAGACTTTTCCATTTTTGTAACGGATGGTGTACACAATTACAAACAAATAATAAATTAATTAAGTTTATATAACTTAAATTAATTGAATATGCTAAATTACTAAATAAATTTTAGCTAAGACAAAGTCTGGTATAATATTATACAAACATTAAATGCACTCTAAGTACGAGTATGGAAGAATATTATTATATTTTGGATTTATGGTAACACTGGTATTTACCTATATTGATCACAATTTAATATGGTGATACACAAAGTCATAATATAAAAATCCCCTAGCACACAGCCACAAACTTTTATAAAAAAAAATTTATTTGATTATACAATTTGGTATTCATTTACAATAAAAATCTTTATATACCATAAATTAGTATTCGCAAAGCAAACAAAGCAAATATACACACAAAATTTAAAAAAAAATCACATAACGGTACCACTGTATTACTAGTGGATATAAAAAGAATTATGTGAGGGCGTCACTGTATTATCAGTGGCTATACAAAATTAAAAATAAACAGGTATATAGTTAAAAAATCAATCACGAGTGAGCATCACTGTATTATCAGTGACTATCAAATTATACTATAGATTAAAATATACGTTAAGGGCGCCACTGTATCACCAGTGGCTATAACTTTATTTAACACGGAAGGGCGCCACTGTAGCGTTTCCCCCTGGATCACTTATAGAGGAAACTCCCTACCCGGACTATGGTCCGAGTTGGTCGTGCGTTGTGGATCCAGTGAGAAAGCTAACAGAAGTTCTGTGACTGTGTGACTAGGAATATGAAAATAAAAATCTTTCCCTAACAAGCTATCTTTGTTTATTTAGACATAGGTAACACACTAGGTTATTAGAATTTAGAAATAAACACAGATTAGATTAGAATAACTATATCACAGACTAATATTTGACCCACCAATACCTACCCGTCAACTCATATCATGGGCTAGCTCCGGCTGGCGGAAACCTCAGGGGTGTGTCCGAACGGACAACGCACTAGGAATGTGTTGACGGAGAAGCAGGTTGAGACAACGATTTAAACTCATTAAACTAAATAATTAGATTTAATTGAACTAAAAGGAAAATTTCATTTACAAAGGAGGTTATGTCTTTGTGTTCACCATATGTTAACAACTAATCATGTCATGCTATTTTTTAAAACTCATAGTTAATTAAAAGGTTACTATTTAGCATTATACTATCATAGAAAAACAAAAATGAAAGAAAAGAAACGAGTCCACCTGGTAAGAGTGCTGTCGGCTCGACGCGAAGACCATGACGTGGCCGAAATATGTCCACCAAGGGACGGCACGCCCCTCGTTGTCCCGACGATGCACCACCGAATCCCGCTTACAAGCGAGGATGCGCAGGATAGGCCCGGATGTAAAGGTGTGACGTCACAGATGAAATCACGCCATCATCACCAACAAAACTTTCACTAAATTTCCGACGAATTGCGTCGGAATATGAAATGCCACGCTCGCTGCATTTTCGCAGTCTGCGTTTTCCCACCCAAACACCAAAATTAGGTCAAACGTTAGGCTGGAAAGATTGGAAAACGCACTTTAGTATCGCGGACTCACAAAAGAAAATACGAACACGCCAAAATCTATACTCACTATTCATTTACAATAAAATTTTCACTCCAACAAGGTATGTCCGGCCATGTTGTACTACACAATGCTTTCTTAACCTCTCCGCGGCATGTCTGTCCTCCACGATGGTTGACCAGCGAAAAAAAAGACTCCGAAATCAATTTCGGGTCGAACACCGAATGGGTTCTCCCGAACTTGATTAAATGTTAACTCGCGTAAATGCCTTCTAACCTCTTCGCGAAGCGAAGGCTGTCAACTGTCCTTGATTAACTGCAGATCAATGTCAACTTATGTTGGTGACATCTGTTTCTTACCTTGTTTTTAAAACAGCGCCCTCTTACGGCGCTGTGGCAGATTACGAGGCTTCAAACGTCTCGACAGGAGCTTACGCCCCCGTGGTCCCACAGATGGAGTTAGCAGTCTCACTTTATACATAAAATAATTGATTTGTTTTTTACGAAAATCGAACGAACTGATATTGAAAATATCATGTTACAAATTGGGATGATTGATTGGAATTTCTAATTTTGCTAAGTATAACTGGAGGGTTTTGGTCGTACTCCTCCTCGGTGACAATACGGTTGATTGGAGGAGAGAGAGGGATCCTTTGTTTTAGTTGCTATTCGTCTTTGTCTAATGTATAGTAGCTTGTACTTGGCTCCGGAGTGAAGAAAGATTCGTTTCGCATAGATGTTGAAGTTTGTTTAGGAATCCAATATGATGGTAGGGTATTTTTTTTCTGTGAATGTGTAGGATTATTGTTTTCATTGGTTTTTCTAATATTTTTGTTTTTTGGTGGTGCTGTTGATAAATTTCGTTTATTGCGATTATTTTCTTGCTCGTGTTTTTCTCTTTGTTCTATAACAATTAACCTGTCGTACTTTATGTAAACTTTGTTGCCTTTTTCACTTTCTAATTTTGCCTTTTCTTGTAGTTCTTTCCTTTTTTCAAGAATTTTTGCAGGGTAGTCTTCTTTAATATAGTAATTAGATTTCTCTAGCAACTTTTTCTTTCTTAAAATTTCTATTTTTCTGCCGAGCGTGGTGAGAGTAATCACGATAGGTCTAGGTTTACTACTTTTTCTACCCTTTCTTGCTATGTATTCGATTTCCAAAGCTGTGCAATCTACTCTCATATTTGACTTGAAAATATCAAGTGCTATTTCTAATAAATCTTGGTAACTACGCTCTTTTTCTTCTGCGCTAAAAATTACGATGTTCTTCGTTCTAATAATTTTTTCCAAATAATCCAGTCGACTTTCCTGCAATTGGACTGTGTTTTCAAGTATTTGTACTTTTTCTTGGACTTGGTCAAACTTTTCGTCTATTTTCTGAAGTAGTTTCGCTTCACTACTTTTTATACTGTTTTTTGTTTCATTGACATTCATTTGAATCGTTTTTAGTCAAAGTTTTTAGTATACTCATGTTTTGTTGTGATGGTGAGAATTTTGGAACGTAGTTCCTTATCGCGCGGTACGGAAGGGGGCTAGACGGAAAAAATTAAGGAACCGACACTCGACACATTTTTGAAACCGACACTTTTTTGTTGAATGTGAATTTTGCATTGTGTTCATTATTTTCGCGATACCACACGGCGTCTGCGTGGCCCAGTGGCTAAAGCAGTCGCCTAAAAATTCAACGTCGATGGTTCGAATCCCAGCTCGACAGACTGAATTTTCTATTTTAAATAATTACTACATGTGGAATTTTTCCCTAATTTTTCATTGTATAAATTGGATAAAATATTCTTGTACTACTAGCGCCATCTGTTAAAAAACCAGAGTAACTCTTTGGTTTTGTAACAGTGCTGCTGCTGCTGCAATAGAAATAAAATAATATAATTCATCGTAGTTAATCAATTTAATACTAGATGACACCACTAAATAAATAAATAAATAAATAAATAAAGCCTTTATTGCTGATCAAACATTAATATACTACATTAAATTTTGCACTTTAGTTAGTCCGCAATCAGCGCGTCCTGTGACGCGTAGGCCTCTTCCAGGTGTTTCCAGGTGTTTCGGTTTTTGGCTATTCGTAACCATAGTGTCCCAGCCGTCTGCTTAAAGTCATCGTCCCAGCGCTTCCTTTGTCTACCTCTTTTTCGTTTCGAGCCGTCTCTAATTTCCCATTCTGTCAAAAGTCTAGTCCACTTATCTGCTTTTTCGCGGATCATGTGTCCTGTCCATCTCCACTTTAGCTTTTTTGATAGAAGAACTGCATCTTCGAGTTTTGTTATTCTTCTTAAGTCCTTGCATCTCCTCCCATCCCGCCTAGTGAAGCCCAACATGCTGCGCTCCATACTTCTTTGGCATGTTCTAATTTTATTTAGGGTTTTCTGTGTCAACGCCCATGTTTGGCATCCGTAAGTCAGGGCAGGAAGTATGCAAAGATTAAAGAGTTTTCTCTTCGATGACATTGGGTATTGGCAGTTCTTCATTACCTCCTTTAGTGACCAGTATTTTCGCCATGCATTTGTTACTCTTCTGTCAATCTCTTGATCCATTTGTTTAGTAAACGAAATGAGTTGTCCAAGGTATATATATGAGTTGACATACTCGATATGTTCGCCTTCTAACAATATCGTGTCAGTATTACCATTAGTTAGGATTTTTGTCTTTGTTTTATTCATTGTAAGTCCAACTTTCTTGCTGCTATCTGAGAGCTCTTGTAGCATTTTTTGGAGTATTGTGTGGTTATCAGCAATCAGTACAAGGTCGTCCGCGAATCGTAAGTGATTAATAAGAGTTCCATTAATATTGATTCCATATTTATGCCAATCCATGTTTCTAAAGACTTCTTCTAACACAGCTGAAAAAATTTTTGGTGACAATGGATCTCCTTGTCTCACTCCCCTACAAATTCGGAATTCTTCTCCTAACGTTTCTAATTTAATTTGGGCTGAACAATGGTTATATATGTTTTTGAGAATTCTAATATATTTGCTGGCTATTCCTTGGTTTTTCAATGCATTCCAGATACTATTATATTCCAATGAGTCGAAGGCCTTAGCATAATCTACAAAGGCTAAGTAAACAGTTTTATTATATTCTTGGCATTTTTCGATCAATTGTTTGACTACATGCATGTGATCTGTTGTAGAATAGCCTGCTCTAAATCCCGCCTGTTCTCTAGGTTGTTGTTCATCAAGCTGAGATGTGAGCCTTTTCAAGATGATTTTAGAAAAAACTTTATATAGATTCGACATTAGACTTATTGGTCTATAGTTGCTGATATCGTTCTTGTCTCCTTTTTTATAGATTAATACTATTGTGCTCTTGACCCATTGCTTAGGAACTATTTCTGATGCTAGGATTTCATTAAAAAGCGTTGTTATTATATCTAAATTTTCAGGTAAAGTTAACTTTATTGTTTCATTAGAAATATTGTCAGGTCCGGGGGATTTGCCGTTTTTTTGTGTTGCTACTGCAAATTCAATTTCGCTTTTAAGAATGGGTGGTATTTCTTCCTCGTCTTCTTCTTCTAAGAGTAAGTTTTCAGATTTAGTATATTTATTAGAGTAGAGGTCGGTATATTATTCGGTAGCTATGGTCATGATAGATTTTCTTTTCGTTTCCTGTTCACCAAGACAGTTTTTCATGTGTGGAATCCAGTCTTTTTTGCAATTCAATTCTTTTAAAGCTTTTTTGATTCCACCTGTTTTCGCAATATGGTGATTAATACAATTCATTCTACGTTTTAAATTATCCTTTTTAAGGTTATGGCTAATTTTTTTGCTTATTTTTGTAATATCTTTCCGGATTTCTTTATCCTTTTTGCTTTTTAACATTTCTTTTCTTTGTTGAATGAGATTTCTTGTAGTTTCGCTAATTTTCACTGTGTTTTGTTTGCTTTTCCCTGACTGTTGTAATTTTTGAATTAACGAGTCATAGATACTTTGAACCTTATTTATATCTAAGATGTGTTGTGATGGTTGGTCTACGCCTAATAGCAAGTTTGGTATTTTGTTTCCAAAGAATCTTCGTGGCTTATTAGGCTCTTTTACAAGGATTTTCGCTCGGACCATTCTATGGTTGGTATTGAAATTTAGGTTATGTATTATGCTGATGTCTCTGAATGTTTTGGGCTTATTAGTTGCTATATAATCTATTTCGTTTCTATATTTACCATCAGGTGAGGACCAAGTCCATTTATTTCGGGGGTTTTTTTTGAAAAAGCTGTTCATAAATGATAAATTATTTTCAAATGCCATGTCTATCATTCTTTGTCCATTATTATTTCGTATTCCAATACCATGTTTTCCTACTACAAGTCCTTCGTTTTCCTTTTGTGTCCCAATTTTGCCATTAAAGTCTCCCATCACTATCAAATTTTTATATGTTTCTTGGAGAGTTAGATTTAGTTCGTTGTAGAACGTGTCTGTCAGATTTCGTTGCAGTTTCTGTTGGAGCATATATTTGCACAATTGACCATAAATTTTTGTGTCCTGGCATATTTATATTGAGAACAGCAATTCTTTCTGATACACCTTTTAGTTCTACTATATATTTTTTCAAATGTTTCTTTATCAAAAATCCTATCCCAAACTGTCCTTTGGTTATTCCATTATAGTAAAAAATGAAGTCTTTGTATTCCTCTATGCTACTTCCACATTTTCGAACTTCACTTAGTCCCAGTATGTCCCATTTAATATTCTGCAGAGACAATTCTAGCTCTTGTAGTTTTTCTGACGTTCGCAGTGACAAGGTATTAAGTGTAGCAATATACATGTATGGGTCCTTTTTAGTAGTTTTAGAAATGTTAATATCTGGATCATTATTATTTATTGGTTCTTTTCCTGGAGGGTGTTGGTCGTTGCCCCCCACGGTGACCAACCGGGTTGGGGGTATTGTGTTATGGCTAAAATTAATTAATTTTGCTGTATCATTAAGTTCTTTGATCCGGTTACTAAAGTGCGCTATTTCCTATGCTTTATTTTCCTCTGACAGGGATTGTGATCTTGTTCTGTACATTTTTTCAAAGGCATTAATTTTGTTAAGTTTTTTGGGTGCAGCTTTCAATGTCTCTGAATCAACAGTGGCAGTAGTATGCGAGAAGGAGGATTCTCGCTTCCTTTTATCGCGGCTTTGGTTTTTTACTTCTTTAACAATTAACTTATCCTCTTTCAGGTAGGCAATACGTCCATTTTTTCTCTCTTTTTGTAATTTTGGTATGAGTTCTTTCCTCTTTGCTAGAGTTTCCTTACTAAAATCATCGCTTATGGAAATTCCTTTTGGAAGTTTCTTTTTATTTTTCATTATTTCATTTTTCCGCCAATTTGTAGTTAGGCTAATCAAAATTGGTCTTTTCGTTCCTTTCCATTGCCCCAATCTATGAGCTTTTATAATTTCGTGTTTTTCTAATTTTATATTAAGTTTTTCATCTAACAAAACTCTTACACTGTCAATTGTTTCAGATTCTCGCCTTTCTTCTATCCCAAAAATAATAAGATTATTTCGTTTCCTTTCTATCTCCATAGTTTTTACTTTGTCCTGAAGTTGATTAATTTCCATCTTTAAGTTTTCGTTTTCTTGCCTTAACGGTTTTAATTTTTCATCAATAAGTTCAAGTATGTTCTTTGTTACTGCATTCGTAATTGTAAGTGTTTGTTTATCCAATTGATCTTTAAGTTTTTCTAGTAAACCACTAGTTTATTACAATTCCTTCACTAAAATTAATCGAAAGGTACTACGTTCCATCCGGGTGTCCCTTGACACCTCTCAAGTTTTTTTTTTTAAATATTAATAGGGTATTTTACTCTTTTTTGAAAAGTATCTTAATTTTATTCTAAGGTGATAATAAACTACTAGAAAATTTACTAAAATTTTATTCAAACGTTAAGTAAACGCAGTTTCAAAGTTTTCACTTTTTTTATCTATGCTACAAATATGCGAAACGCATCGAAACGTCAAAAAACGTTACAAACTTATTCGTGCATATTTTCCACTTTTTTCAGTTTAAGGATTTTAAAATTTATTGAAAGTTTATTAATTTATGAGCGTACTCGTAGAAACTTCGTATTTCAATCAAAGTTCATTCATGTTTTTTATTTCATTCTATATCTATCAATATAATATACCCAAACAAATAAATAAAACTGAAGTATCGGTCTGTGATTTCGACGTAATACGTACGATATCTGTCCAAACAACAATTTTGCAAATATTTGTCTTTTACGTGAATCATGGCAGACCGCAGGGCTAATGTTTGGAACTCGTCGATTAATTTAGAAGGGACTTTCGCACGCAGGTCAACGGAGAGAGTGAACTGGGCTTCTTTTGAAAAGAAAAGGTTCTCTCATTTTCATATATCTCAACCCATCGCCGTCCCACTACTGATCATAGGTCTCTCGAATGAGAAGGGTTTAGGCCATAGTTCACCCATAGATTTAGGATTGGTAGTCGCTTCGTCTACTAAGCTACCCATCCTAAATCTATGAGTCCACCACGCTGCGGCTAAGTGCGAATTGGCCAACTTCATACACCTTTCAGTAGGTACATTATAGAGAAAAGTCCTTCTGGATTAAAAAATCTAATTCCACGCAGACGAAATCAAAAAAGAAGGCATTGGCAAAAGCTAATCTTTCATATAAAACTCAAAGCAAAACTCTTTAGAATTTTTGCTTTTATTTAATAAAAATTTTCAATCTTTATTTTAAATCCCAGACCCAGTACTCGAAGTCGCTCTCTGAGCTCAGCATCATAAAACAGGCTTTGCTCAAAGATGATAGTTAGATTGGCTCTGAGCCAAATAAGCTTACAATATGTGAGCATTCCCTACTGGTATTTTGCTTGCTGGTATACCCAATATTACTCAGAGCACATGATATTATTATGTAACTATTTATCTTTCTTGGTCACTATTACCATAGATATTTATAAAAAAAACTGGCCAAGTGCGAGTTGGACTCGCGCACCGAGGCTTCCGTACTCCAGAAGTAAAAGTAAAACGATAATATAATATTAATTTGCTTACTTTGATTGTAGAGGTTTATTGTTAATATCAAAAAAACTATGCCAGTTATAGCTTTGGTTTTATTTTTCCTGTTGAATATACATAAAGTTCTATTGACCATAATTATTTCTGATTTTTCGATTAGTAAACTTATAGAGATAAGGGGGGAGGGACGGTATTTTTGTCGACATTTTTCACGATTAGCCCTTTCATATGACATCCCACTCGGTATAGTTATCAGTTATCTTACTTTGAAATTTCAAACCACCGATTTTCCCCCTTTTTTAATAAAACTAAAAAAAAATCAATTTTTATTATCCCAATGCTGTTGGGCCACTATTAAACACAACTATTCCACATGTCGATCGCTTTAATAGTTACCAAAATAATCGACTGTGACAGATGGACGGACGGACGGAGAAAGTCTCACCATAAGGGTTCCATTTTTACCATTTTGGTACGGAACCCTAACAAAGTCAGGTTAGTTACACCATTTATGACTCCAGATTGGCTCTACCGATTTTTATGCTTTGATTTTTTGGATTTATCTTCGCCCCGAATAATAGAATAACAGCTATTAAAATATCGGAAAATTTATTTTCTCATACATTTTTCACACTCACGGGGGCAAAGCCGCAAAACCTAGTATGTAGGTAATAATTTATATTATATTCATTTGGCGTGATTCAATAACAATGTACTCAATTCGTGTGTATTTGATTTTATAACAATTAACTCTAATTGATGTATGCTTTTCATTATTTACTTTATTAATATAATAATTAACTGTTGATAGTCATTAAACATACCGCAAAAAGAGCATTGTATTGTAAAGAATTTTATTAAAATTTACAGCTCCTATACACGTAGTATGTTGGCTAAATACTCAAAGCATGTTTAAGATTAAACAAGTTCTAGCTAACTCAATGCAAAATCGGTTAATTCCGAAAACAGACATAGGCCAGACATTTTACCGCGGGAAATGCAAGGACTTCCACGCTATTTTTATATCATAGCATTACGTTTCCCTGCGCCTTAATCTGCGTGGTCAGGTTTTAAAAAATGCCTCTTTTTCCGAGACAAAAGGTATGTCACCGTCTAAGTCCTCAACTTAATAATACTTATTCATGCAAAAAATTACATTGACCCGTTGTTCCGTTGCGTGATTGAAGAACAAACCAAATAATAAACTTAAACAAATTTTCGCATTTAAACCTATGCAAGCGAAGTTACTTAGGCGCTGCGCACATGGAGCAACTTCGGTTGCTGAAATTCGCAACTAGAGTTGCTCAATGTTATATAAAAAGTGTAAAAACAGTTAGTTGCGAGTTGCAAATTGCCGCAACAGGCAACTACGTGTGCGCAGCGCCTGAAGTCGGAAAGAATTATGTCAGCTGTAAACGTGAACTTGGCAGGCAATATTAAAACTTTGACCGGAAACTAGCAGCGTGAGTACATCCCTTCGGAATTCCGTCCTCCACCGCTTTCTATGCAAATGTGTTGAATACACTACAGTACATTTTGTCACTGCATACGAGCTAATTGCTTTGTTTCGTCTGAATAACTTTGGGACTGCCATCAATATATATATATATATACGAGTATTGCTACAACTAGTTATAATTTGGTACTGAAAATGGCTATGACAAAAACACGACGTCCCCTTTGTTAACTATCAGCAGATATAAGTAGTTATGTTGAGGACATTTCAAGTGACATTACTCCTGTAGTTACAAGGAAGGCTACGAGTACCTATGTGTGTTGGTTGTTTTACGCGATTCTGTTTTCGCCATGCCTATTAGTTTTTATTTTCCAAAAACAAGCCGTCCTTGCTATGCCCAACAACATCGATTTACTGGTTGCGATTCCAATCGGTGTTCACATTTTAAAATATTAAAATATTCTTAGATTAACAGATATTATTTATAATTTTAATTTCTAACAGCAGTTCATCTTAAAAATCTGCTTAATAGTTTAAACTATAAAAGTATTATTACTCAATTGGTGTAAAAGAGTTTTCAAAAGCTTCAGCTTCCTCTTCTTTATCACTTGATAGACATCCATTGCTGGACAACTTTGTCATATAAAGACTTCTTTACAATAATATAATAGAATAAAATAATTCTTGTACTTATTAGACTTCTTATCCAGCGGCTGCCCTGCGACAATTAAAAAAAATCTTTGAAAATTAAATAAACAAAATTACCAACTAAGTTCCTCTTAGCAGTGAATAAGGTCAACTGGGGCAGTTGATATAGGGATATAAAGGGATCGTTATGGGTCTTTTTCTCTATAATTATATCTTACCCGTTATATAAATTCACTGGCGGAACGAGTTCTAATGGATTTTTTATTATCCCTTCTGTGTTATCCAATCTAGGGTAACAACCACCGTAAATTTCTTTCGCTCATTGAAAGTTAAGTAGGTATATGTTTTTAGAGTTCTATAACAAAGTAGAAAAATATTGTTTATGCTGGGAATTTAATACGTCTGGAACAGTTGATTTTAAATGTGTTGAAGTTAAAGGACCATTGTAGTTTTAACTAACGCTTGCTCAACTATATAGCAAATGAAAGAATTAAATAATAATTACCTGCACGAGCGTGTAGGTACTTGGTAAGTTAAGTACCTACTACCGATGTAAGCTGAATTTTTGAATTCTTATTTTGATTCCCGGTTCAGATAAACCACATCTAAATAACAAAATATTATATCCCCACGTCATATCCATGTCAATATATTTTATAACTTTGTTATTAAAAAAATAATTAGAATTCAACCCGCTTGGTTAACTCTGTTTTAATGAATAGGCAATTTCATACCCAGTGTGCCTAACTGCCCTAAAAACGCTGAAATGGCTTATGCAAATTATATCCACCGTCGGTTATTATGACAGAATAAGGGTACATGGGTCGTATTGGCATGCCTGAAAAAATATACCTACTATGTAAAATAATGCCTAAAATGTATGTAAATAAGGGGTCGAAGATGCGAACTACGTTCGGAATATCGGAAAGTAGCAGACTCAGCTCAACGAGTTGCAAAGCTAAGTTGACAGTGGGCGAGGCACCTATGTAACGCACCTACGGACATTGCTATCTGAAGGTGTTTGAATGGAGAAAATAGTAGCGGCAAAGCGGTGTTGGTTAATGAATAAAATTATTCAATTTAATAAATCCATTTAAAAATAATTAATTTTGATAAAGTCAAGCAACACAAACTTGTGCTATCTACTAGCTGACAACTGCGGCTTCGCCCGCGTGGATTTAGATTTTTAAATCTTGCGGGAACTCCTTGATTTTCCGGGATAAAACTTTCACTTTCCAGGTCTTTGATTATACCCGTGATTTGCGGCGCGATTGAAGGACAAACTAACAAACAACACTTTCGCATAAATTATAGTATTAGTAAAGATTATACACCAAAGTAGAAAAATATGTATGATACAACATGGACATTCGCTATGCCTCCTGCCCTAGCGGCCTACTGCTATTAGAAACGCAGGAAACCAACCAAGCAAGAAACACGCACTAACCAACCCGCAACAGCACACGATCTCACTAAAATACTGGTGTATTTTTAGAGCCAGAGCATTTTTAGGAGATGTTGAACATCGTTGGTGTTAGTGTGTAACGTGCTTATAGTGTACTATGGCTTGTTATTGGGCAGACTACACGCTGTATCTACCCTGTAGATTTTTCTCCTTTGACGGATTATTTATAGCAAAATAAGTTTGCTGTTCGGTTTATCACGGACTTCTGCAAAGTAACGTCTGCTTCTAAAGTTCTATACAATTTTTGATGAACCGACTCTAGTGACTTATAGTGACGACGGACGATACCAAACGAGTTGCAAACACTATTACTGAATTCGATTTTTAATATTGATATTTCTTGTTATTGGTGATTGAACTAAAACTAAAAAACAGTAAATAAAAAGAAAATATATGACTTCCACAACCATTTTAAGTATGCTTAGAAAAAAATTATGTCAAACAAAAAGCGCCTAAATGGCGCTTTTAAAATTAATATTTTGCAGTGTAAAAATAAAATATGAAATCTTGAAAATGCTTTTAGAAAGATGCATAAAAACTCTGTGTGATTTACATTTATCTTAGTATAAAGGAATTCTTCGTGTCTAGTAGAAATAGTGCTATGCTTCCAAGAATTTACCTTTGTAACTCTTTTCTCACATAAGTGCGAGGTGACTTTCTTTTGAGATGTTTTAAATGCTTACAACACAGTGAAAACCCGCATTAAGTAAAAACCTGTCTTCTATATATAAAATTAGTTTTTAAGTAGGTAGGATGAATACTCATTAAAATAGATTAACGAAATTGAAACACCCCAACTCCACGTAGTCTTGTTTGCCTTACCTTAAGAGTGTTTTTGTAATATTATGTGAAGCAAGAATCAATAAAGGCCTATATATCTTTTTAAATATACCTAGACACCCTTCAATTTCACACTTTTTCTCCATTTTAAAAGTTATCTGTCTCTTCTCATGGAGCCTTGCTCTTTTAACCGAATAAAAAAGGAGGGGTAAGTATCTCAACTCAACGCGTATTCCTCTTTTTGTTTTGTTGTTATTTGACCTTGTTACTTCTTTACTTTATTAAATCTAAATCGATTTAGGTATTTTTGTTTATTTGAAAGGTTGTTGCCAATGTGATGAAATTCTGAAAGTATTCGCAGATGAAGAATAGAACTCTTCAATCGTTAGTAAATCACTCGCGATCGCATGAAGCAGCTTATCATAACAAATTGAAGTCTGTACTTATTTCAAATCTTATTTTCTAACGTAGTACAAGTTGAAAGGAATCTAACCGCTTACAATTTCCCTGAATAGCTTCTACTCTCGTTATTAAACCAAACTCACTGACATTTGACGATGGTCAAATTAATCCGGGAACATGATTTTGGTGGTTACCGCTCGAGCCCACTATAATATTATTACTAGTAGTCACTGAGGCACTTAGGTACCGAGTTCTCTGCACAGTTCAACGGGTATTCTTTAAACTTTAGTAATAAATTAAAATAACATCGTCCCATAATATTCAGAACATAAATTATAAGGTATTTATGCTGAGACGCAATTAGAGGGCTATTGATATCCAAATTAAGATTAAGTGGATTCTAAAAGCAAAGTTTCAAGTGTTCATTGTTTGATGCCAGAATTTCATGTAATTTTAGTAATTATAATATGGATTTTCTGAGGAAAACTAGTACATGACTTAATAAAGCAAAAAATCTAATAAAATTTATAAGTAGGAGTATTATTAGGTTGATTTATGAATTACACTAATATATTTATACTGAAAAAACGTAATTTGTCAGGTATTTCAGTAGAGTCAATAAGTAAATTAGTGATTAAAAATAAAAATAAAATAATAAAATAATAAATTAATGATTAATGAATAAAAGCCTCAATAAGACCAATTTGGATACTTTAAAGATGGAGCATATGAGCAAGAAAACATATTAATTCGAAAGACAGAGTAAAAAATTAAAAAAATGTTGTCATTAAAAAACCTTTATTTGCCTAATAATGACTCACCGTCTTATAAGTAAGTCGTATGTCACACTCTCTTTAACATTTCTGCGGTGGTGTCGTGTGATGCGGGTTGTTACGTTCCCTAAAATATGGTTGAGCGAAGCAATGGCTGGGTCATGCGTCATGCTCGTGAACGGGTGCCACCAGCAGCAATGGGGCTACTTTCTGTCTGCCCGTCTTGACATGTGTTGAATTATAATTAGAAATAATTACGTATGCTTTTGTGGAACTTTCCCTCATTGTGGAAACTCTGCATACATAGAATAATATCTATTAAGTATATTGTAAAAGTATTTTGAAAAGAGCAACTGCCGAGTTTCTTGCTGGTTCTTCTCGGCAGGAACGGCATTCCGAACCAGTGGTAGACTCATTGACGATTCAAAAGTACTTGTAAAAGTTTATTTGAATAAAAAACATTTCTATTTCTATTTCTAAGAGAAAGAAAAACCAAGTTTCTATTTTCTTATTTCCAAAAAGAATAACATCGACAATCAACATAGGTAATTGATTTTTCAGACCAACTTGATTTTTGACAAAGGATACTTTAATTTTATCTTGGGTAAACAACGGGTTTCCACGATATTTTTAAACACCTCTCTGCAATAACTAGTAATACAATAACTTGTATTTACAAAGCTTACTGACTGTGACTATAATAACGAGCTAGTTAATATGCATCGTGATGCAGACGTAATCGGATTACAACAGAATTGCGTATCACCTCTCTATTAGCATTCAGCTAACATACAATCGAAATCGTCAATATTCCGCAGTAAGCTGAACTTTATGAATTAAGAAATCTCCTACCGATCCAATCTGATCCGACTGTCTTTTCCATAAAATTTTCTTTTACGAGCCTATTTATTATAATTAATCGACTAAAGAATTCATTTTCACTTTGAACGCCACCTGAACCAATTTATTTTACTCCTTTTTGTTGAAATTTGAACAACGTGATAATTGTCTTCACACTTTGGTATTTTAGCCTTTGGTTCGAAAGCATGCCTCAGTTGAGTTGATTTAATAGTGATCAAAATAGGCATAAACGACTTCTCGTAAAACATCAAAACAATGTTTTCTCCATCGTCACAAAGAAATGATATTTAAGATCATATTATCATTTAATGTCATTTTGTCAGATTCCTTGTAACTTTGTAAGTTAATAATAATTAATAAGAATAGATAGTTCGTAAAGATAGTACCTACGGTAGGATGCCAATGTTGTCGTAGGTACATAAAGTTTGAGTCGACATATTGGTGTTTTTACTCTGTTGTAAAGGCATTGACATTAGTCTATAGACAAAATATGGTAAGTCAAGCGTTAAATTTAAAATCCATTCTAATTTGGAGAAATTTCCTTTTTTTTCCTTTCTAGAATTTTTTATTAGTGCAATTATGAAAATAATTATGAAAAAACTGTCACTGGCATACAATTGCGAGAACTTTTGCAGGAAATGAAAAGAGATTTATAAAACAAAAAATGGAGAGATGCAATAAAAGTGTTCCTGGAGAAAACAAACAGTCAGCCTAAGATTTTATTACGTCTTAACTAACTTTAAGACGATAATAATTATCATCTTCAAAGCCCCGTTGAAAGTCCATTTAGAAAACGTTTTGGAACGTAAGTTCCTTATCGCGCGGTGCGGAAGGGGGCTAGACGGAAAAAATTAAGGAACCGACACTCGACACATTTTTGAAACCGACACTTTTTTGTTGAATGTGAATTTTGCATTGTATTCGGTATTTTCGCGGTACAATATTGGGTCTCCGTAGCCTAGTGGCATCGGCAGTCGCTTAACAGTTACAAGTCCATGGTTCGAATCCCAGCTCGACAGACTGAATTTTCTATTTTCAATTTTATTTTAAATAATTTCTACATGTGGAATTTTTCCCTAATTTTTTATTGTATAAATTATAAAATGTTATTGTACTACTAACGCCATCTATTAAAAACCAGAGTAACTCTTTGGTTTCTAACATTGCTGCAATAGAACACCACTAGTTTATTAAAATTCCCTCACTAATTAATCGAAAGGAACTTCGTTCCATCCGGGTGTCCCTTGACACCTCTCAAGTTTTTTTTTAAAGGATAGGTAGGTACTTTGTACTATATGTACCTTAGTTAGCTGACGGTCAGAATTTAATCCGTGTGGATTAAGTGCTATCTTTCTATTTTATAAAACTGTATTAGGTAGTTAATAATCTGATTTTGATAAAATATAGCCTTTATATTATTATCAAAATCCCCAAGCTACATTCATGTAACCTGTGAAAACTCCGTTATTAAAACTAAATAAATAATGTAATTAAACTCCATGTAGCTAACTGCATGTAATTCATCTAGTAGTTTTAAAGATTTATGACTATGAGCATATTTAGAATAGAATATATTAGAATAGTTTTTTATTCAGATAAACTTTTCCAAAGTGCTTTCAATTCGTCAAGTGAATCTACCACCACTGCTTCGGAATGCTATACTTACCAACCGAGAAGAACCAGCAAAAAATCGGCGGTTGCTCTTTTTAAAATATCATGTGTTACACAGGCTAGTTATTATTGTCTCATGAATCGCTATGGAGCGAGTTATATCCATGCTTTTTTATCATTTACTAGCTGATGCCCGCGACTTCGTCCACGTGGATTCAGTTTTTAAAATCTCTCGGGAACTCTTTGATTTCCCGGGATAAAAAGTATGCCTATGCCTATGTCACTCTAAAGGGCCCTGATTCTGTAACTTAGTTGCTATCAAAAAATGATAGCCACTGACATATTTTTTATCCATTGAAGGTTTGCTACGAATACGTTACTTCTATTTTCATAGAAAACCTTCAATGGA